>OY856410.1:299528882-300028882 GCA_963693085.1 Alisma plantago-aquatica | reverse complement strand
CTATTTCCTTACATAAGCTTTCAATCCTAATAATTATAAAAGACATATAAGGACATATCCCATGCCATATCTCATATGGTGTCTTTTGAACCATTTTCGATGGTGCATTGTTTTAGTGTAAAGCATGTGCCTAAAGAAATTGTAAGATCAACTAGATTTTATTGATAATCACACCATGACTTAACAAGATGTGATCCTTCTTTTTGACACATCATTATGTTTTAGGTGGAGTTCATTTTGATACACTATTACGGTCTCTCCAAAAGGTCCTCAAACTCTTGGTTTAAAATATTTCAACATCAATCACATCGAAGTGTCTTAATACTTTTACCAAGTTAGTTACAAACTTCATTCACAATCTCCTTAAACACTTCAAGGGATTCATACAAGTATTTGATTAAATATAAATTACCATATCTATTGATAGCATCCGTAAATATAATGAGGTGCTAGTAACTACCTTTAGCATTTGTTCCAAAAGGTCTATATACATTAGTATGTATGAGCCCTAATATAATAGTCACTCTCCCACTACATGTAGTGAAATTTTTTTTGTCATATTACACAAAAAATAAGACATGCATGTCTCTATTGGTTCAATAACTAAAAGAGTCTAGATAACCATCATATGGATTCTAGAAATGCATTTCTCATTTATGCACTCTAGATGACAGTGCTATAGGTATTCAATTGTTTGAGTCATCAAGTCATTCGGTATATGTATCATACACATTTGTCTTTCCAACTATCAAGTATAGTTTGTGAGACATAGGGCATTTTCATAAAAGATCATATCTTTTAAAATGAAACATAATGTTATTGTCACATAAGACATATGAAATTTTCATCAATGACATGCTCTTATAGCAATTCACTAATTCTATTATGTTCCCATGAATGACAACTTTCAATTGTAGTGGCAACAACCCTTGCTCCATACAGTTCTAGCTTACTTCTTCTCAGGTCCTGAAGTAGAGATATCTATCTCTATCTTCTTCCTGAGATCCTATATAAAGAGGATAGCTCCTTTACAATGTTCAAATAGGTGGCAATGCTGACACTATCTTTTCTTAATCCAGTGCATATTTCTTTTACACTCACCCTTCTCCATATATTGAGTGCAGAAGACTTGGAATTCATTTTAGCCTCAAAAATCTTCTTGGCCTTACCTTTTCCCTTGGACTCACTTCCATTGATCATCATTGTAGATTTGTCTTTCTTCTTCCATGCTTCGACATTAATCAACATGCCAATCATTTGATAAATAGACTATACATGCAAAGATTTGTAGAACCATATCCATGGTCAATTCTTGACCTAAGAGAAATCCCAATCATTCCACATGCAATCATATTGAGCACATGGGGCTCTACCAGATCTCCCTATGTCAGCAAACAATACTTTGGAGACATTATACCTTTCATGCTTTAAATGATTCTTTAAAATGTGTTACCATCTTGATAATATCCATGTTTTCATATTGTTCATGCAAATCATAGTTCATACAACAAAGCATGAGGTAATCAATGTCTATGGCATCATTGACATGCTTCTAGTAAGCATTCATTTTGCCTTAGGCACATTTGGGGACTATGGTCTTTCAAAGATATAGAGCTTTTGCTCATGTTTGAGAATACTTATCAAAGTCCTTAACGATGTGGAAGTCAACCCCGTTTAGTTTTGTCCTTCTTAAGGACTGATTACAATAATAACATGTTTGTGTTTGTCTATAAAAGAAATTTTACAAATTTTCAAAACAATTTTGATTTGTTTGATAAGTTTGACAATATTAGTTTGGCCTTTAGTTAACTATCGATTCCACCATATTGTTTAAATTGATAACCCTCATGTATCAATTTGAAATATTACAGTGTACACTATTCTAGTGATCCAAGATCCAAAACAATTTAACTATTACTCAGCCAACGCCAACGTCCATAGTCAATTGTTAAGGCAAGCAAGTTTTGCCAATTGCATCATATATAATTCTTGTATAGATGATATGTGCAACTCCTTTCCATAGTCATCTGCATGCCTATGGTGCTTCATCTTATTAAGGTCACACAATTAAGCATGACCAAAAATCTAACACGATAATAATACACCCCTCTTGGCATACCCAGATTATTACTATCACACTTCCACAAGATAGACAACATACCACCCTTGGGGTGCCCACACTTAGTCGATCAATCTTTTCATGTGTGTTTGTAATGGAAAGCATCTAAGACTTAATATTGTATAAATGGATTTTATATATTAATACATATACATATCCAATCACCACTTACTTATAGTACATATCATATATATGCTATAACCACAAACAAGAACATACAATAATTAAAACACACTAGTGATGGTTATAGCCATTCTATTGTAATTCCTTATAGCCACAAGGAATTACTACCACAAAAGGTCCACATCATATGTAACCTATTGTTGATGAAGATCTATGCTTGATCCAATATGGGTCGATCCGTTCAACTCTTGAACTGGTCGGCTCGCCTCTTGGTCGCTCAGTTCAACTCTTGAATTGGCCAGCTTGCCTCTTGGTCGCTCAGTTGGTTCCTAAAGCGGTCATCTGGTTCTTAGGTCCAAGCGATGTCTGGACACCTTCAATCGATTGGTTGGGCCACCAGTCAATTGGTTCATCCTCCTATCGTCTAGCCTCCTTGGTCCTTTAGTCCATCAAGTCATCTCACAAGCCAGTCATTTGCCTTTGTACAGATCATTATGTCACGTCGAAACATAAATTTAAACTATTATATTTCTTATTACATTGTAAACATGAAAACCTCAAGTTACATTTAAGGAAAATAGGAAAAAGAGAAATAATTTACATTTGGAAAGAAGAGAGAGGCTTGGTACGTAGATTGAGTAACAACAAGAATAAATAATCACAACCATGCATACAAAGATCTAGGGTTATTGTCCATAACCATGCTAAACATCCACCATCAAAACTGATTCGAGGGTGACATGTGTAAATTGCATATATATATATATATATCATATATATATATATATTAGTTTGTGGAGTCGTATGTGGAATTTAATCAAATATGCATATTAATCATTTTAATATTTGCATTGTATGCAATAAAAAAATGAAAACTAAATCCAATCACATCGATTTAAATCCTAGATACATTGTAAATTGACGGGGCTCTGATACCACTATAGGAAAATCTGGGCGACATATAAGACAACAAAACAAAAATTTAAAGACTGATTTCCCTGGACAACAAAATCACATCAACTTTAATGTATCTAGGAAGGAAAGGTTTGCAAAGTTATACCTGGTCTTGGAGTAATTCCAATGACATTACCCTTGCAGTAGCATTGTATTTCTTCTTTTGGCAGAAACACACTCCTTCAGTAGAAACACTCAAAAAGTCTTCTCCACCGGGCTCCTGGTGCAACATCACAGAAAGTGGTTGATGGTGTCCTCCTAGTGACAGGCAACACCATCCCGCCTCTTGAGTAGTCTACATAGACTACCGAGAACTCCAAGTTGCACTACCAGAGCCAACGAACAGGAATTGTCCCCTTCTATTGACATACTAGTCACCAACATGCTCTCCCACAATTATTCTCAGTTGTTATCTCCCTCACTATCCCTCCCTTTATTGGGTAGGACTTGCTTAGGCTCTCTATTGGTTACCACAACCAGAAAGGACAATAATTTTCAGAGCAACTGATTCTCAATTGTGTGTCTTGGGAAGCCACCAATACCCCTCTATATATAGCAGAGGTTAGGGTCAGGGTTCTCAGTATGTGTGGGAGTAGAAGGGTCTAGAATTTTTGTATATTTGCAGCCTACGACGGGTGAACTGGTCAGATGACACAGTGAGCCGATCAGTTCATCCAATGAGCCGATTGTTTCATAGTGTTTCCCAATCACAATTGAATTCACAATTCATTATCCAACATTAATCCTTGTACCAATCTAATTGAACAAAGTGAAACAAACAACTATTCTCATAAATTTTGAATATCACCAGAAGCTTCGGTTGGCTTGACCAAGCCGGTCGGTTCACTAGGTGAACCGATCATCTCACCAACCTGAGCAAATTGGTGTCCCAACTCATGCAGAAATCAACCAATTCAATTTTCATTCAAACTGACACCCCAATCAGTTAGTTCAACACCTGAACTTAATGGTTCTAAGTCCATTCAATTGATCTGTTGTTTAATTGAATACCTAAACACCTTTAGTATTCAATATAAACATCATTCATGAATATACTCCTTTAATCCAAGTGTATCCTATGTGTGTGACCCTATAGGTCCAGAATTACGTTGGCAATGAATGTCCATAACCAATTATGACATCACAACCAAAGAGCGGTGTCTAGTCACACATCATTTCTACCCAACTAATTTGGAAAGTTGGACAATAATTTCAACCTACAATTCGTGATCAGTGTTACCATTATTGTATAGTTCCTTTTTCTCTGATATCCGGATTGAACTTGAGGCATGAAATTATCATCCTCTCAATGTTCAATCCATGTTCCTTGAACCAGAGAAGACTGTCTAAGATGCATTTAAATTGATGGGCTCTGATACCACTATAGGAAAATCTGGGCGACAGATAAGGCAACAAAACAAAAATTTAAAGCCTGATTTCCCTGGACAACAAGATCACATCAACAATAATGTATCTAGGAAGGAAAGGTTTGCAAAGTTATACCTGATCTTGGAGTAATTCCAACGACATTACCCTTGCAGTAGCATTGTATTTCTTCTTTAGGCAGAAACACACTCCTTCAGTAGCAACACTCGAACATTCTTCTCCACCGGGCTCCTGGTGTAACATCACAGAAAGTGGGTGATGGTGTCCTCCTAGTGACAGGAAACACCATCCCGCCTCTTGAGTAGTCTACATAGACTATCGGGAACTCCAAGTTGCACTACCAGAGCCAACGAGAAGGAGCTGTCCCCTTCTATTTCCAGTCACCAACATGCTCTCCCAAAATTATTCTCAGTTGTTCTCTCCCTCACTATCCCTCCCTTTATTAGGTAGGACTTGCTTAGGTTCTCTATTGGTTACCACAACCAGAGAGGACAATAATTTTTAGAGCAACTAATTCTCAATTGTGTGTCTTGGGAAGCCCCCAATACCCCTCTATCTATAGCAGAGGTTAGGGTTAGGGTTCTCAGTATGTGTGGGAGTAGAAGGGTCTAGAATTTTTGTATATTTTACAACCTATGACAGGTGAACTGGTCAGATGATACAGTGAGCCGATCAGTTCATCCTATGAGCTGATTGTTTCATAGTGTTTCCCAATCACAATTGAATTCACAATTCATTATCCAACATTAATCCTTGTACCAATCTAATTGAACAAAGTGAAATGAACAACTATTCTCATAAATTTTGAATATCACCAAAAGCTTCGGTTGGCTTGACCAAGCTGGTCGGTTCACCATCTCACCAACCTGAGCAAATTGGTGTCCTGACTCATGCAAAAATCAACCAATTCAATTTTCATTCAAACTGACACCCCAATCGGTCAGTTCAACACCTGAACTTAATGGTTCTAAGTCCATTCAGTTGATCTTTTGTTTAATTTAATACCTAAACACCTTTAGTATTCAATCTAAACATCATTCATGAATATACTCATTTAATCCAAGTATATCCTATATGTGTGACCCTATAGGTCCAGAATTACATTGGCAATGAATGTCCTTAACCAATTATGACATCACAACCAAAGAGCGGTTCCTAGTCACACATCATTTTTACCCAACTAATTTGGAAAGTTGGACAACAACTTCAACCTACAATTTGTGATCAGTGTTACTGTGATTGTATAGTTCCTTTTTCTTTGATATCTAGATTGAACTTGAGGCATGAAATTGTCATCCTCTCAACGTTCAATCCATGTTCTTTGAACCAGA
The DNA here is from genome assembly GCA_963693085.1 of Alisma plantago-aquatica. Taxonomy (NCBI): domain Eukaryota; kingdom Viridiplantae; phylum Streptophyta; class Magnoliopsida; order Alismatales; family Alismataceae; genus Alisma; species Alisma plantago-aquatica. Next base: position 300,022,969 of record OY856410.1, on the reverse strand, counting down.
GAAGACTGTCTGAGATGCATGTGAGTTCACATACCACATATTCAATCACATGAGTATGTCCGTACATTATCAGTCTTGCTTATCTAGTGGCCTAGATATCAATCTCCTGTAGGAGGGACAAATCCCATCTACATCACTCACACTCAGTCCCCATGTGTCACAACTACCCAATCATCACCATTATGGAAATCCTTATTCAGGGTTGTGTTGGATGACATCAAAATACAATGAACAACATGTGCTGAATGTAGTGACTTCAGGTCTAAGAACTACAATCACCACTATTACCATGAGAGCTGATTCCGACTATCCATGGTCTCCATGTATCACTCTCATGGCGGGTCTGTCAGATACACTATTCTCTAACACATACCTATGTGCTTGACTTGATATCACATATAATGACTAGTGAGTCTCTGTCACCAGTCAACACACACTCTAGTCTTATGTATTGCTGTTGTCTATTTTGCTTTCACAGTAATATCCAACTGGGGATATAGCAAGAATATATGTACTCTTAACATTTGTATGATCTCATTATTCAAGTCACGTACTTGAAGACGTATGACATCGAGCATCATTCTTTAGACATCTACTATGAGTGTATCATCATATGTTGTTGAGACAAACATAATAGATGGAATTTCCTTTACTATTACAAATCAGGTATTTAATGTCACATTCCAATCATTATATGATTCGGTCTCTGGGCATACATACCAACACCTTCCTATTATAAAATAGATGCATGAGTAACTAACCTTAGTTACCCACACAGGTAGTGAATGAATGACTATATATATGTGTGTGTATATATATGTGTCTTTGTACACACACATACACACACACACACACACACACACACATATATATATATATATATATATATATATATATATATATATATATATATCTATATATATATATATGATATATATATTTAAATATATACATTAATTATATACATACATACATACATGATATATATGTGTGTGGGTGTGTGTACGTACATATATATATATATACACACACAACAAAACACACACACACACACACACACACATATATATATATATATATATATATATATATATATATAGAGAGAGAGAGAGAGAGAGAGAGAGAGAGAGAGAGTCAAGCTAGAATACACTCAAGTGTACAGATCACACCATACACTCAAATGGTGTTTACAAATCTACACATTTTTTTTGACAAATCCAAACCATTAATATTCATTGTTATCACAAATAAAGGCTATATGCAAATTTTGAGCTCATTTGGAATATTCTAAGTCATTATTTCATGACCAAAAAAACCAATGCCAAAACTAATTTGAATTATATATTTTTTCTCACCTTTAGATGCATGACCTATAAGTGTCCAAATGAGCTCAAATTTTATATGTAGTATGTTGATATGATATTTACTAGGGTCAATGGTTTAGAATTTCAAAATAAACGTTACATGATGGAAAATAACTTGTGTGTATTTGGTCTCCAGTACACTCAAGTGTATTCAAGCCTGACCCTCTCTCTCTCTCTCTCTATATATATATATATATATATATATATATATATATATATATATATATATATATATATATAGACACACACACATACACACACACAGACACACACATGCATATATATACATATACATACATACATACATACATGAGAGGGGGGGAGAAATCTTTCTCTCTTAATCCCATATATATATATATATATATATATATATAGTCAGGCTAGAATACACTCGAGTGTATTCAGAGTATAATACACTCAAGTAGTTTTTCATGATGCAATATTTTTTCCAAAAATCTAATCCATTGATACTCTTAAACATCTTGTGAGTATCTCATACACAAAATTTGAGCACATTTGGACATTTATAGGTACCACAAAAATTATGCATTTCAAGTTAGTTTCGCGTGTCAATTTTTTGCCCTTGGATGAGTGACTTACACTCATCCAAATGGGCTCAAAATTTGTATGTAGCCTAGTTATAGTATGACAGTGAAGATTAATAGTTTACATTTTGTAAAAAAATAGTCTTTATATGCAAACACACTTGAGTGTATTCATGTGATCTATACACTCGAGTGTATTCTATCCTGACTCTCTCTCTCTATCTATATATATATAGTTAGGCTAGAATACACTCGACTGTATTCGGACCAGAATACACTCAAGTAGTTTTTCATGATGCAATATTTTTTTCTTTCAAAAATCTAATCTGTTGATCTTCTTAAACATCTTGTGAATAGCTCATATACAAAATTTGAGCACATTTGAACAATTATAGGTCATGTTATAAAGACTGCAAAAATTATGCATTTCAAATTAGTTTTGTGCGTCGATTTTGTTGCCCTCAGATGAGTGACTTACACTCATCCAAATGGGCTCAACATTTGTATGTAGCCTAATTATAGTATGACAATGAAGATCAATGGTTTATATTAAAAAAAATAGTCTTGATATGTAAACACACTTGAGTGTATTCATGCGATATGTATACTAGAGTGTATTCTAGCTTGACTCTCTCTCTCTCTCTCTCTCTTACATACATATACATACACAAACACACACACACACACACACACACACACACACACATATATATATATATATATATATATATATATATATATATATATATATATATATATATATATATATATAAGACTCACTCTCTCACACACACACAAACACACACATGCATACATACATACATAAATACACACACCCACGTCGGAGAGAGGGAGAAGGAACCTTCTCTTAGATCCGATACATAAACACACACACACAAACATACATATTCATACATACATACATACATACATAAATACACACACATAACCAAGCGGTCAATAGCCCAACTGGTCGGGTCCGGTGGTGCCTCATGAAGCATCCCAGGTTTGAATCCCAGCGGGGGACTACTGCCCGCGTCGGAGAGAGGGAGAAGGACCTTCTCTTAGATTCAATAAATACACACACATATATATGTATATATATGTGGGGGGGCATTCATTCGTGGCCAGTTACCTACTCCAAATTTGGTTACTTTTTTTGGAGTTTCTTACTTTACACAAGTAAGGATTACTTTACCTTCCAAAATGTTACTTTATATACATAATAGTTATATTTATAACAGATGTAACAAATATACAATTACATATTTATTCTAGAAATTTTACTATATATTCTATCTGGTTTTACTTTTTAAGTTGAATAGTCAATTTTTGGTCAACATAGTTACCTTTTGGTCCACAAAGTTACTCTTCTGACCAAATAGTTACTTCGGACAGTGAATTCCAGATTACCCACACAGATATTATATATATATATATATATATATATATATATATATATATATATTAAAAAGGGTGTACTCACTGATACACTATTGTCAAGATTTACATATACTGACTATAACAATGGTCACATCTAGAAGTCATTAATCAAATCCAACCATAAGGAAAGAACCACTATTGTCTAGATAATTTTTTTAAGAGAATCAAAATCATATTTTAAACGTTTCATGAGATATAATCATATATCATCTGCATGTTTCTATGATCTTTTTAAATTACTATTGATAAAGAAATATAAATCATGTTTTGTTGGATGATCTAGTAAGTGAGATCTAGTTTCTTTTAACACATGTTATCTAAGGAGTATATATAACATCCATAAAGTTAAATAATTGTTTGAAGATTTGCTATCATCATAAATGAAGATAGGTACATAAAATATATATACTTAATGATTGTTTCTCATTCATGTAAACATATATTTGAAGAGAAACTTATTAGAGCTTAAGAATTATAGAAAAGGTGCGATGTGGTTGTGTTCCTCATCATTGGTGTAAACCTCTATCATTACCACCATATCATGTTGGAAGGATGCATGCAATGGTATATTTCATCCACCATCATGACCACATCATAGTATTATAGTTATGCAGCATTTGGCAATGCGATCGTGTTCATGACCGGTGACCCATCACAAATGACTTCACAACAATATCTCACGGTGAGAAATGAGAGGCCGATAGAGTTTGTCGAATGCTCCAGATAAAAGCCACATTGGAAAATGAGAATGGTGGGAAACCATGTGTTTGGCGACGCAATTGGCAAAGATTGACTCGCTTCCCATCGCCGCTCGAGCAATCGCCACTTTGCCAAACAACATTACATCTATTGCTCATTGCTATAATTTTGTTGAAGAAATATCACATGCATTGCTTACCGCCATAAAGATTTAGATTAGGGGTGATACTTGGGTTTTGCTTACCGTCATAAAGATTTAGATTAGGGGTGATAATTGGGTTGACTTTTTGGTTAATGATTAATTAATCTTGGTTAAAAATTGATTTGTGATTTCATATTTTAACCATTAATCTAATCAAACTAGAGTTCATTATTTTGATTATAATTATTGAATTTGTGATTAATTTGATTGGTGAATTTAGTTAGTTGAGCAACACTCATGTAATATTGTTTGAAAGTATTCACACATTTTTGAGACTTGTTGATTAGTTATATAAATGGGGAGGTTTATTACAATGAAAACCACAACTATAGACTCAAACACACACACACACTATATATATATATGTATATGTGTATATATATGTATGTATGTATATGTATATGTATATATATGTGTGTGTGTGATAATTTTCTATAAATAAACTACAATCATTTGGTTAATTGGGTTAGGAAACAAAAACTATTTTAACCCAAAAATGATAATTTGACCAGTTTATCAAAATTATTTAACTAAATTGGCCGAATCAAATAAATTATAAGGATTAAATAAACTATTTAATGAAATAAACCATTCAGAATTAATCAGCTATTAATCAAATTTTGCTCACCCTAAGCTATAGGTCAAGTTTTGAAGAAGAATGACTTACATTACAACATCTAGGAAAAAACAATATTGCTAAAGTGAAAGCATGCTTCTACCATGATATAGTGAGAAATTATATACGTAATCCTAAAAATAAAAAATAGACAATGTAAGATCTTAAACTTTGTTAAAAACTGAGCATAACTCTATATTCTAAATAGTTCACCAATAACCACAATTGAGAGAACCTATTATCTACCTTATGGATGCAGTTATACCCTTAGGCCTTGGTTATTCAAGTAACTTTCATTCATAAGTTACAAATAAAATAAACATGATGACATAAAACTCATAGTCTCATAGAATTGAAAGAAAAAGATTCCTATCCATCTCCCACAGTTCATAGCGTATGCCAGACATTTAGGAAGATGGTAAATAAAAATAACTTGCTTGTGTAGTTTGAACTCAGGTTCTTCATTTGGGACTAATAGAATGTCGACCACACTATATCTCACCGACAACTCATGAAAATAAGATCACAAACCTAGTTAAAAATAAATTACTTTTACTAGTGTATGATCTCCCTTAGTAGAGGTTGTATTTTCATCTACTATCATAAAATACTAGATACTCAAGAGAATAAGTAGATCACAAGACACAAGAAAGGAAAATGAGAAATTTATAAAGGGCTAGATTTGGTGGGGATAAGTATGGTAAGTCCTCCTTGATACTCCACTTTGTCCAAATCTTGAGTTGTAACAAAAATACTTTTTTACATGAGAAGATGTGGGAGTATTCAAGAACATGTTAGTATTCTCCTCTCCCAGTTTTTATATATGGTGTCAATGGGTAGATATGGGGGACAAAAACTTTGCCCATCATGAAAAATAACTTATGTACCATCGTGAGAAATGAGAGAGACATCAAATCAAGTACAACAATAGAACAAATTTGATAATAGTTTAATGTCTTATTACAATTTTGGTACTAATACCCATGTATACAAGATTATGTTATAGGAGTTTGCTAAGAAGGATATTAATGACCCTTCACATGTAGATCTTTTTCTCTATATCTATGGTCTTGGTGTCATCCATGATTATGGACAATGACCCACATAATAGGAAATTCCATTATGGCAAATATTCATGTGTGACAAGGATGTTTTTCATGGGTAAAATGGATCATCACACTTGTGGGTTGGTTGTGAAACATTCTTCATCAATAATGTACCACAATCTTGGTATCTACCACATAATGTGCAATTATTATGATATGAATATGATGGTAGGACCACGTTCATGGAACTTTTGCCATGTTTATTAGATATTAAGAAAGCCCTAAGCCTGTATTGGTTCTAATACAACAAGGTCTAAAATGATTAAACACTAGTGCAATATTGATGCAAAGACGAGAGTCAATTATCACCAAATCTTGAAATGCAATCTTTATGGAAATAATTTTTCCATCTATGAGGAATATACATGTTACGAGATCTAACATAAAGAAGCATGATTTATTTATTTCAATGTATGCTCTAAGAAATGTGCTATTATGGAAAATGAATTCCATCACTTTATATGCAATTAAGTATGGAAATAATTATGAACAATCATGGTTGGTCCGAAACAATTTGATGCAAAACCAACATCCCATGAGCAAGGTAGTAGTCAATATAGATAGGGGTAGAGGCATCCCCAATTCGAAGGGGAGGCACAATTACAAAAAATTTAGTCAGAATATTAAACGTTATGAAGAATGGTAGTAGCATTATTTGTTTTCAATGAACATTTAAAGAACACTAAAATTAATAACATTTGGGTATCCTAATAACTAAAATTAATAACATTTAAAGAACACTAAAATTAATCATGTTTAATTATATATCCAAATCCTAAACACTAAAATTAAACATGATTATATTTAGTTTCAATGAACATTTAAAGAACACTAAAATTAAACTAAAATATGGTATACTTTCAATATTTTGATCTTTCTTCTTGTGATCCTCACATTTTTTTATCTTGGTTATGAGAAATATTTTTGCCTCCCTATATGATTTAAATAGTCTCTTTCTTTTACCAATTAATGAAACCTTTTGATATAAAATATTCACCATCTGCTTGTCCATAACAACATATACAAGAAACAACATTTTGAGAAATACTATACTATATCCATGTTTGAAATTCAGATAACCATGCTTTGTTAAATCTTTATGATTTGTTACCAATAACGTTTTGAGAAAACTCATGATTATATGATTGACATGGACCATTTTGTAAATAAAATATTTTGATTTCATCTATTTTGTTTACTAGATAGTCACATAATTTAAACTGTGACCTAAGATCCGTTTCAATATCCTCCAAGATAATTTATATTCTACTCTTTTATGATGGTAAGAACATCTTTTATACTCACATTAGTATATACTGATGGTTGCTCAATGCCAGGAGTAGTCATATTTGGTAAAGAACGAGATGTTGACCCTTGTTTGGATAAGGTATGGAAATATCTCTTCATATGTTATAGCCTTAAGATTGTATTGATCTAATCAAATAAGTAAATAATGAAATAACTAACAGTTCATATCAAATAGGATATGAGTTTATATTTACAAAGATATAAAAATTTAACAAGAATAAATAAATAGATAGTGGTACACCCAATACATCAACCACCAACATGTGTAATTTATGATAGTTTTTACATAGATTATTTTATGGTGACAACAATACTAAAAATTGAACCAACTAAAATGAATATTCTAGAATGTACCTATTGCTCCTTTGATAGATCAAAACCTCAATAGTGCTCGTGTGGTCATCAATTGCCAACTTATAAACAAAAATAACAAGTGGATGAAATACTAATGTGCATTTGCTGCTGGTAATAGTGTCTACAAGATCATGATGCAAAAATTGTCATATGTATCTAACTCTAGGACTACAAGGATGTACATGTTATGATGATTGACATCAAATAAACTCTAAAATTTGGATTGTCGTTGAAATGATAATTTTTGGTATGACAAGCTTGACACATCTATAAGATAAAATTTGATTTCAAATCATGTTTAATTATATATCCAAATCCTAAACACGATATCTAAATATTTTCTTGTCTAAATCCTAATTGTATTTGGAGACCCACTATGTCTACTACAAATCACACTAAAGAAATTATTTGCTCGCTAATCTAGTATACCATATTTCTATTTTTTTATGTGGGTGTATGCACTTTCTCATGTACGTATTATGGAGAAATTATGTTTTTGATAAACTTATATGCACATGTTTTGTTGAAACTAATAGCCGGGGGTAGTCAAGTCAAATTTTTTTTATTTAGTATTGACAAAGTAATTTCTAGATTACCATTTTTGAGTCAATTGTTTGATACTATCTTGAAAAAATGCATCTAATGCACTTTGTCGTGCACATTTAGTGGAAAATGAACAACCATACATATTCTAATCAATATGGTTTACATTTATGAAATTAATTCATATTGAATAGAGTGATCTTTGAAGTTACTTTTTTAGGTCAAATGTTTAGAGTATTGTAGGTCAAACTCTAATATTACTATTAAAATAATTTTTTATGGAGTTGACATGGGGTATTTACTATTACTATTCTAAATAATTTATGAATTTAAGGGGGGGGGCATTTACTAGTACTACCTAAACAAAATTCTAGAGTTGAGGAGCAACACTTGCCCCTCTGTGCACCTTCCCTATTCCAAATAGACCAATCATGGATAATTTTTTTTGAACATTTCATATAACTGAAAATGTTTTTTTCTTTAGTGAAACATCAAAGTAATTAATGTATTCAAGGAGAAGTATGGGTATAACAAAACAATATCATGAAAAATGAAATCTTCACACACTCAAATACCACACTATTCTTATTCAATGGAAAGTAAGGGAATATTGAAAACCAAAATTATGACCACACAAGATATATAATGGATAAAACCTCACATAGATCATGTTTCTCACATTTTCAGACCTTCCTAGTTGGAGAACTATTTATGTTCTTATTGGTTGTGTGTCCTAAGAGCCATCATGTGGTGATTGTTGTAATAGTGATACTTTGTATTTGATTTGGTTATTAATAAGAGGCAATTCCACTTATTATGTTTTTTTTAATATTGAGATCATTAATAAATCTAATAATATCCTAAAAATTATATGAGTTGATGACATATGATTTGGGTTGAGGACCTGAACATGAGATCATATGTATAACAAGAGTACTCATTCTTGTTATTCTCCTAGTAAGATATTATTGTGGATACCATGGGACAACAATAATACAAAAGACTAGCATGTATGGTGATGACTATATCTCTTTAGTCATGATATTGGATATCAACTTAAACACATGTTTACTTGCTAGAGAACAAGTTTTACTGAATAAACCCACATTGAGATTGACACATGAAAGTAATGTAGTGACATGTTAGACTCAGATCTTAATGTAACAATGGTGACTGTGACCCTTAGACCTAAGTCACTATAGTAGGCACAAGCCATTCTATGTGCTTTGATTACTAGCCCAACACACTCTGAAATATGAGTTGCAGAAATGGTAGTGTTTGGGTGCATTCTATCACTTGGAGATGATTGGGAGTGATGTCGTTGGGATTTGTCCCTTCACTAGGAGTGATATCCTAGTTAACAAGTGAGATTGTCAATTTCATGGCCATGCTCATGTGAGTCAATATATAATATTGATCTCATAATATATTGAATAGTCTTCTCTAGTTCAAGAAACATAGATTTAGAGTTAAGAGGATTCCATTCCATGCCTTACTTTCAATCTAGATATCTATGACAAAGGGATTATATGGTCATCGAACACTGATTACTTTACAGGTTGTAGTTGTTTCTCAACTCATTCTTATTACACGAGTGACAAGATTTTTGGCTAGACACCACTCTTTGATCATGTTATTTTGGACATTACTTCTAACATAATTAGAAACCTACTGGGTCACACACATAAAGATGCATAAGAGAATTGAAGTTCACAATCAAACATTTGATTAGGATATTTTGAATCATATAAACATGCTGATTTATTCTATAATCGGGAGACACCAAGACCATAGACATCTTTGAGAAACAATTAGTGAGACAAGTTGGAAATCCTCACTCTCTTTCTAAGAGAAAAAGAAACATTGAGGCTTCCAACCAATATAGGAGAAGAAAGGAAGTTTTAAGATGATTATCATGTCTAAAATTTCTATTCCTCTTCATCGGGGTAACCAAGATGGTGCACCACATCCTCCCTCATCCACGTGGGTGAAGTAGAGGTCAAGGCACGACATATTGAGACTTGGAGATCATCTTCCACAAGATGACAAAAGGCTATTGATTGGAGAACAATCTAGTCCTTTCTCCTCCATCCGAATCTCATGGTTGCTAACACAAATTTGAATATGGTAGATCAATATATTAAAAAAAAAGATGTACCTTGTTTTTGAAAAAAATCATGCACAAAGGTATCACATATGTACCTCTTTTGTTCTTTTATATACCAACATTTTACAGCTAAAATGGATCCGTTGGCAAGGGAATTTCAGAAAGAAAATTTTAATACTTAAATGCACCTCCTACCCCAGAAATCCTACTGTGGTATCAGAGTCAACTTAGTATGCCTTCTACAATGGTTTGAGTTTTGACACATAGATTCATTGGACGAATATTGTGTAAATTAATATCATATATATATATATCACCTTTGTACCTCTTTTGTTCTTTTATATACCAAAGTTTATAGCTACAATAGATCCATTGGCATGGAAATTTTGGGAAGAAAATTTTAATACTCCTATGGACCTCCTACCCCAGAAAGCCTACAATGGTATCAGAGTCAACTTAGTATGCCTTCTATAGCGGTTTGGGTTTTGAACTGCATAGATTCATTGGAGGAATATCGCATATATATAATTTTCAATTATAAAACAATGTAAATTATCATCATCTGACCATGGTGCAAAAGAGGAAGGTCGTTGGATGTTTTATGAACAAAATGAGGTGACAAATCAACAATAATACAAGATTTTCCATATCAAGGACTTTTGTCTGATTAGGCGATCAAGAACCATGATAAGTATTTATCCCGATGACCAAGGAATTTAGATTGATCGATCAACTTGCTTGATCGTGTGGTCAAAAAACCTTGAAGGGGTAGATCTGAGAATTTTGATTAGCCGATCAACTTTCCTGATGAATAACGGTTACATATAATGTGAATGTCTTGGTTGGTTTTTTCTACAACACTTATTGGCTCAAGTTGTTGCACTAGTTTCCATATCATGCTTTATTGCATGTGTTGATTGTTAATGTATATGATACATATAGTAATATATAAGTAATGATGATTGAATATATATATATACATACATATATATATATATATATATATATATATATATATATATATATATATATATATATATATATATATATATATATAATGTCAGCGTTGAAGATGCCTTCCAAGTGCAATACACATGAAAAACTTGTCAACTAAGTGTGGGCACATCATGCTTGATGAACCGTATACCTTGGGGAAGTGTGATACTAAGTATGTGGGCCCACCAAGCAGTGTGCATATCTTATTGTATTGGGCTTGGGTCACACTAGACTAGACGATTTTAATGATATTAAGCACCTAGAGTCATAAAGATGGCATATCATACGATGAACTATGGACAAGGGAGTTGTGCAACCATTTAGCCATATATCACATATGATGCAATTGGTAATTGTTACCTACCTTTATAATTAAGTTATGGATGTTGATGTTGGTTGGGCAATAACTTAATGTATTTGGATCTTCTCTCACTAGAAAATTTCCCTTTGTAAACTTTGATTATTAATAGTGAGGGCTATTAATTTGAATAAAATAGTGGGAGCAGAATTAATTAAGTTCCAAATTAATTCCAACAAATCAGAATTTTGAAATCAAATTATTTTCAAATCAATTTTATTGACTTGCCCAAAACATCTTCCATTGTAGATAAATGGCAAACACAACCCACAATCCTTTTCACTATGATATGTATTTGATAAAGAAAAACTTAACGGGAATAACTTCCATGACTAGTTCAGGACGTTGAGAATTGTTCTCACACATGAGTTTAAGCTCTATGTCTGGGACACACCCAAATATAGTGAACATAATCTAAATGCACCTAGAGAGGAAGGGAGGCTCATAAAAAGCATTTTGATGACGATATATACATCAAATTATTGATGCTTTTCTCCACAAATCATGAGCTTCAGAAGCAACATGAGAACATTGATGTTATTGAGATGATAAAACATCTCATGAATATGTATCAAGAACAAGCAATGTATGAAAGGTATGATGTCTCCAAGGGGCATTTTAATGGCAAAATGTGATCCAGTCCCATGTACTCAAGTTAATCGGGCATGTGGAATGTCCTACAAGATTGGGATTTCATTTAGGTCAAGATTTTGCCTCATATGTAATCTTGCAATCGTTGCTCGATTCAAACAAAAAAATTCTCGTGAACTATAACATACAATTTTGATAAGCCATTAACTGAGCTACTTGGCATGTTGAGAACTGCTGAGGGGCAAATGAAAGACAAGCCCAAATCTGTGTTGATGGTTAACAAAGGAAAAGGAAAGTCTAAGGGCAAGGGCAAAGATAAGATAGGTTCTAAATATAACCCAAAGTCTTCTGCACTTAAAGAAAAAGGAGGAGTGGGTTAGGCAGACAATTGTCACCAAGCTGGACACTGGGAAAGAAATTTCCCTCTCTACCTTGAGGAATTGAAGAAACAGAGTAGGAGATAGAGATCTCCTCTTAAACTATATATGTTATTGAAATAAATTTATTTACTTATTTATCACATGTATTGGATATTGGATGTAGAACTCACATATATTCAAATATGCATGGTTTGAAAAGAAGTAGACCCTTGAAGAAAGGAGAGGTGGAACTATGAGTCAGAAATAGGGAAAGAGTTACTGCCATTGATATAGGCACTTATTGTTTATCTCCGCCCAGTGGGATTGAAATAAAGTTAGGGAACTACTATTATGTTCCTATGATAAATAGATATATTATTTCTATATCTTGTTTAGATAAGAATGATTTTAAGTTTCTAATAAAGAATGGTCATATTTACATTTCTAAATATGATATCTTTTATGAAAATGCCCATGTGACTTATGGTCTTTATTTATTGGATTGTGAGTTTAATGTATATAACATAAATACCAAGAAATTAATACTCAATGACTCCAACAAAACATATCTTTGACACTTTTATCTAGGGTGCATAAATGAGAAGTGCATATCTAGACTCCACAAAGATGGTTATCTAGACTCTTCTGATTTTGAATCAATAGAGACATGTGAGTCTTGTTTATTGAGCAAGATGACAAAAGCACCTTTCACTAGAAACAATGAGAGAGTGAGTGACTTATTAGGACTCATACATATTGATGTATGTGGACCTTTTAGCACAAGTTATATAGGTGGATACCAGTACTTCATTATTTTCCCTGATGACTTCAGTAGGTTTGGCTATGTGTATCAATTGAAACACAAGTCATAATACTATGAAAAGTTCAAGGAATCATGAATGAAGTACAAAATCAACTTGAAAAACAAATAAAAACACTTTAATCAGATCGAGGTGGTGAATACTTGAGCTAAGAGATCCTTTTGAGGGACAATAATATTGTATCACAATGTCCTCCACATGAAACACCACAATATAATGGTGTATCAGAAAGGAGTCACACCTTGTTGGACATGGCACGATTCAGTGGTGAGTTTAGTTGATCTTCCACTTTCCTTTTAGGGATATTCTCTTGAAACCTCCATATTTACACTTCTATAAAATCTTTCAAATATGTTAAAGAGACACCATATGAGACATGGAATGGGAATGTCCCAATATGTCTTTCATGAAAGTTTGGATATGCAAAGCTTATGCCAAGAAACAATTCTATATAAATCCTGGACCCAAATCGTATAAATATATTTTTGTTGACTACCCTAAGGAAACTAAGGGTTATAACTTCTAAGTTCCATATGACAACAAAGTGCTTGTTGTAAGAGATGCTATATTCCTTGAAAAGGAGTTTATTTACAGAGGAACTAGTGGGTGGAAAATAGAACTTGAAGAAGTTCAAAACCAACAAGAATACACTGAAGCTATAAAATTTGATAAGGAACAAATGGAACCACAAACTATTATGGAAACTTAAGTCCCTATCATATATAAAAACCTCGAAGATCCATTAGAGCACATCTTGAGCCAGAGAGATATGGATTTCTTGTGACTCAAAAAGATGATTTGATGGTCATAGATGATGATCTAACAACCTACAAGGAAGCTATTGAGGGAGCAAAATCTTGTAAGTGGCTTGAGTTCATGAGATCAGACTTTGACTCAACAACTAAACTAGAGTCATCCAACTACTAATTTATTGGGGTTAACTCCAACCATTGTTAGTCTTATCCCTACTATTGTACTTTTTCACTCCTCTCCCTATCGGACTCCATGTATACTGACAAGGAATGGACCTTAGTGGATCCACTTGAAGGGGTGAAACCCATAGGGTGAAAATGAGTTTTCAAGAAGAAGACCAACATGGTTGGTAATGTACAAATCTACAAAAGGTAGATTGGTTGCAAAAAGTTTCATACAAGTTCATGGTGTGGACTATGAGGAAACTTTTTTCACCAGTTGACATGGTTAAATCCATCAGGATCATGCTTGACATTGCATCTTATCATGACTATGATACTTAGAAAATGGACATTAAAACTGCATTCCTTAACAAGAACCTTATTGAGGATGTGTACTTGACACATTCTGAGGATTTTATCGCTCTAAATCAATCTAATAAAGTTTGTAATATAAAAAGGACCATCTATGGATTGAAGTAAGAATCTAGAAGTGGGAATCTTCATTTTGATGAAAATATAAATAGTTTGGCTTTATTCAAAAATTTGAAAGGTACAAGACACTGATCATATCTTTGGATGAACTGGCTATTGAAAGGCCAAAAGTGTTTGTGCCAATTCCTAGTAACCTGCTATTTTATCCCTAAGAGGAGGGAACAAGATCATGGTATCTGATATGCAATGTTAAAGATTAAACCATTGTTGATGATAAGAACCTAATGTTGATACAGTCATGTATGAACGTCCTGAATGGATACCATATATTCTGGAGGTAAGAGAGTATTGAGAGTGAGAGTGTGAACTAGATTTTTTGATGTGTGTAGTATCAGGTGCCACCTTAATTTCTTGGGTATCCTAGTGCATGTACATTTAGAAATTATAGAGCTACAAACATGCAAAAGAATCCACACTTGTGGGTTTAGAGAGGATCTAATGCATACATGTGAAAGTCTCTGCACATGTGGGTGTGTAAAGGATTTAATAAATGCATGTAAAATGTTTCTCAATTGTGGGCGTAGAGATAATCTAATACATACTTGCAAAAATACTAGCACTTGTGGGTGTAGAGAGTATCTAATACATACATGCAAAAGGATCAAATCTTGTAGATGCAGAAAGGATTTAATGCATGGAGTTTTTGACATACAAGCTTACTGTACCGATTATGACCTAGACTTGAACCATATAATTATATGTGAGATTGACCATACTACGTGATGATGATTATATGGTTTATCATGAAATTAATAATGAAATTTGGTGTACTTTTCTTAACTTGCATTAAGTATTTTTTGAAATTTGGGGACAAAAGTCCCTTCTAGGGGGGAGGAGGATGTGTTCCTATATCAATTACTCAATTACCATTGTTCCCTTCTTTTCATCTAATGTTACTTGATTTTATCCAATTTCATAATTGAAATGATCCTTGAAAATATTTGACACTCAAATTGTATATCAAAGATTGATTTTAATTATATTTACACTATAACATTGAAACCTAGCTTTGATTAAAGTGATCATCATATTGATAAATTTGAAATCAAACATTATCCAAATGGCTACAAACTTTTAGTATAATGAGATTATGCTATTATAGATCTATGGCTCAAATTTCTATTTTTTTTCTCCTAAAAAGTAGTACAATTTTGTGAAGTTTGTAATGGAAAGATTCTATTTATTTACCTTTTCCATTGGCTAGGTCAACAATCATTTATCCCCAGCTCGACCAATAGGGGCCCTCAGACTAGGATCTCATAGGTTGGGTGCAAATCCCCAAAGTCTCAATGTCATCTCCTACCTCTACTAATTGTGGGGAAAGACGAGGAGTGATCTCCCACCAAGTTTTTGCCTCTGCTCACTCCTAGACAAATCTAAGCAAGAAAACCTCCTCCTTTTGTCATGTGAACCCTGTAAACATGTTTTTTGACCACTTTGGTGAGATGAGAACAAGACTCAAATGCTCTTCCCTCTCCCAGACTCACTCCAACAACTTTGGATAACTCAAACCTTAATCGAGCCACATAATAACTTATAAATTCCTTCACTAGATATGAAGCCTCTTACCATTCTGATATCACAAACTTTCACAACAAATCAAGCCCATTTACCCTTCTATTTATCCTCTCTCATGTTCTTGCAGCTCAGTGGTTCTGTTACATAGCCCGATTGAAGATTTTGCCACTCGAGCCACCACAATAGGAGGGGAAACCTCCTTCAAGTCTTCAAGGCAGTGAGGAAATAGTTGGCTCCTTTGCTAGCCTTCCCGAGTCCCCCTCTTTCTGCTACATCTACAGGGAGAATATGCTCCTCACAACATGCCTTGCCTCATGCATTGGCTCGTGTGGTGTATGAGAAGAATATTAAGCATCCGATTAATAAAAACTTGACTCAGACCCAAATTCTTTGGCCCAGTATCTCAGATCAGACTCCCTCTCCCACAACCCAACTGAGTGGAGGAGATGGATCTCAACTGTTTTTTTTGGTGAACCCAACTCGTCTATTACTATTTTTGGAATTTTCTAAACACAACAGATGTCTGTACACTCAACTTGTAGAAAGCAAGAGAGTGACACAAAAAAAGAGTAGAAAACAAAGAGAAACAAAACCATTGTACAATAGGAAACATGACTGAAGATCCAGCAGCTCCATCCTCTCAAGCAATAATCCGCTGAATATCATCCAAAATGAGCAACCACAACCTCAGAGTGTCCCTACCAAAATTTCTGGGAATTCTATCATTCCTCTCCTTCCAAATCCAATGAAGCACACACATGCAGACCATTAGCAGAGACTTACCCTGAAGGGAGCATATATCCTCCACACTTCCAGGAATCTCGAAATAAAAAGAAGAGCAAGCAAAGCTCCAAATGGAACGAGAGAAAGAGCAGCAAAAAAACAAATGAACAAGGTCCTCTTCAGCTGACTTGCAGAGTGGGCATCTAGAAGCAAGACTAATGCCTAATCTCTTAACATAACTAGCAGTAAGAACTCTGCCATGGCCTATCTTCCACCCCATCATATGAAAACTTCTGGGTCCTTTATATTTCCAGAGCCATTGGAAGAAAGGAATGGGTCTAGCATCATTATACAATCTCAAACTATCCATAACCAACCTGAGATTCGGTTCAGACTTCCCTGCAAACTTAATACTATCACAGATACCAGAGGGAGGGGGAAGAGTTTGCAGAATATTGAACAACCTGACATGAAGCCTAGAATCATCAAAGAACCACTCCCCTTCATGAATGAGGCTACTAACTTTAGCATTCCCAGGGATACCAAGCTGAATAAGGCTTTGCCTACTAAGAACATCCACAAGAAATTTAGAATTAGGGAGCTACGGATCAAGCCACACAAAGGTATCTGAACCATTACCAATGGTGAGTTCAGTAAATCTCCTAAGAACATCACGTTCCATCAGGACTTTCCTAAAGAGCCAAGAAAAGGAATCATTGAGCGGCACAGTCCAAAAGGAGCATCTATTTAAATACTTTTCATGTATCCATTTCACCCAAACGCTGTCTTTCTTCTTGGCGATATTCTAGCCATTAAGAATGATAGAAGCTTTTACAACTTCTCTGATGTTTTTGATACCAAGACCTCCTTCAACTTTAGGTTTGGTTACTGAGCTCCACTTGACAAGATGAACTGGATTCATGTTATCTGTGTTCCCCCAAATAAAATCATGACACAACTTATCAATATCTTCACAGATAGAAGAAGGAAGAGGAAAGACAGAAGCCCAATATTGATAAGTAGCAGTAAGAATGGACTGAACTAACTCAACCCTTCCATCCATAGACAGATGTGATATTTTCCAGCTATCAAGCCTCCTTTTGATTCTGTCCACTAAGGGATAGCAATGAATCTTGTTAATCCTACCAATAAAAAGAGGAATGCCAAGATATCTAATCGGAAGAGAACCTTCTTTGACCCCCAAGATATCACCAATGGTATTCTTATCCACTCCCGAACTATAAATAACCACACTTTTATCATAGTTGATTTTCAGACCAGTCGAAATGTACAATTTGTCAAGAACATTTTTAATAGCAGAAGCACTCTGGGTGTCAGCTTCAGAAAAAATCATAAGATCATCTGTGAAGATCAAATGAGATATCTCTAAAGAATCAGAAGCCCTCAAAGGTTTAAGGTTGCCTTCTTTCACCTCTTTATCAAGCAAGAGAGAGACCACCTGCATAACTAGAACAAAAAGGTAAGGAGCAAGGGGATCACCTTGCCTTACTCCATTACTGGGTTTGAAAAAGCCAGTAGCTTCTCCATTGACCAAGACCTCATAGGACATAGTGTCGAAAATTTCCTTTAACCAGACAATCTAACAGTGAGGAAATCTCATGGAACGAAGAATAAAGAAAAGGGCATCCCAAGAAACAGTATCATAGGCTTTAGTGATGTCAATCACGAGGCACATTCTAGGTTTAGAACCTTTCTTATTAAAATCATGAATGAGCTCATTGGAGAGGAGAAAAACATCCTTGATACTTCTACCATGTGCACAAACACACATTGATTTACACTAACAATGGAGGGAAGCACGCTCTGTAATCTAATGGCTAACAACTTGGAAATAATCTTGTAGAAGACATTGCATAAAGCAATAGGCCTTAAATTCTTCAACTCATTCGAATCCATGACTTTAGGGATAAGAGAAATAAAAGTACGATTAGCTTCCCTGAGAAGTCTACCCGAACTAAAGAAACCAAACACAACTTCAACCACCTCAGAACAAATAACTTTCCAACAGTCCTTGTACATGATTTGTGGAGAAAAGCATCAATAATTTGATGTATATATCGTCATCAAAATGCTTAACATCATCAATGACATTTGTCAGAATTAAGACCCTTAACAACATCAATGACATTTTTAATAGTAAAATGTCTATCCAGAGCAAGAGAATCCACCTCACTGAGTTTGGGAAAGCAAAGATTCTCCAGGATGTCCAAATTGACAGTATGAGAGCTGTTAAACAAATCAGTATAATAGTCCACAATATGCTTCTTAATAACAGAACCATCAGTGCAAACAATGCCATCAATAGATAATGCTTTGATGTGATTAAAGTTCCTCCTAACTTTAATAGAGGAATAGAAAAATTTAGAGTTAGAATCCCCTTCCTTTAACCATATAATCCTTGATTTCTGTCTCAATAAAGATTCCTCCTGTAATTTAGCTTCAAACGCAGCTTTCCTTTTGAAACAAGCATCTTCTTGAAGCAAACCATTGGTCGGGTCCAAATCCAAACTTAGTTGAGCTTCAACAACAATAAATTCCTTTTCCTTAGCTTTATCAGAAAAATTATCCACACGGATCTTATTCCATTCAGAAAGATCAAAACGAAGCTTCTTGAATTTAGAGTAAAGTTTAAACGTAGGGAACCTCTTCACTTCATTACTCCAACTGCTCTTAACAATATCAAGGAAATCCATCCTGGAAGTCCAAGCATTAATAAATCTAAAAGGGGTTTTAATCTTCACCCTATCCCCAATATCAAGAGTTAAGATTTTGTGATCACTAATAATCCAGTCGCCAGAAGCCATTCTTACTACCTAGATGGTAGTTAGGACGAGCAACGTTATCTCCTCATCAATCAAAACTTGATCACAATCCAATGGTCACATATTCTTATTTTGGTAATTGTCTCCCTTTCTCTGCCTAATATTCACATAATGACCTTGATTTCAAAAAATATGTAGAAAATGCATTCATTGCCCTATGTAAGTAATTCTTAGCAGAAAATGAGACGGGTCTAAAAAAATTGTTTTTAGAGGGTAACTCTAATTCTAGGTGTTTATTTATAATCTTATGTTTTTTATATTTGAATATGATTATTATCCATATCTTATGCAATGATCCTCCTAAAACCTAGATCCAATACTGATTGATAAATTGAATGATTATCTCAAACCTATGTGACTCCATGATGACTCTTTACTAGAATATCTTTGGTTTTGATATGAAATGATGATATTGTTGAACTTATGGTTAAAGTCTCTCATTTGACCTAGGTCATAATCCATCATTCAATATTCATAATGCTATGTTGAAATATTGATGATATGAGATTAAGATATACTTATAACTTAGGGTCATATTAGGATTTAATCACCCTGTCTGTAATAGTCTGTTGAATATATGCAAATTTTGGTATATGTATGCATGTTTGCATTCCCATGAACCTTTGACCTATTCTTGACCCCCATATCTCCAAGATCGAATAGTTTCATCAAATAAGGCACACTTTGATCTCCTCTAGACCACAATTTATGGTATTGAATGTATTATATATGTATGAGTGACAACTTGGCACACAATATTTTTTAATCTATCTGATCTCTTATGGTATTTTTTCTAGTTTTATGTATATTAAATTTAAAAAAAACCTTGAACATGGTGTAAAACACACACTACACCTTGTAATATGCATGTAAAAGAATATGCACCCTTGAGTGTAGAGATGATCTTTGCATATGAAACACAAGCAAAAGGATCTCCACATGTGGGTGTAGAGAGTATTTAAAGCAAAGAGATAACATTCTTGAACATCTGGGTCAACATAGTATTAAAGGCCATAATTGTATAATGAAACATGCATGAAAAAAGATGTTGTTTTGTATTTCTTATATATTACTGCCAGGATTGAATTTTATTATGCAATCCACTTATTTGATCACTGGTGTACCATTGAATTTGCAAGGATGGTTTTTGGATTTCCCCTCTTAGGTTAAAGAATGTTGATTAATGAAGACCTAGTATATCATTGCTTTCACTACTTGATGATGATACTACTTGATGATTGAATAGTGAATAACAATCACAACATTGGAACTCCATGAGTATATACTTAGTAAATGAAAATCATGTTTAGTGTTTTTCATCTTGTAACTTTTCCTTTTTGTTGCCTTCACACCCGAGATGTAAAGTATTGGTTCATATTAAGAAAGTAAGATTTTATTACGTTATTGCATAGGCGTTTGTATGCTTTTTGGGCAAGTCAGAGATGGGCACACGAATCTCTTTAACATTATGTACTAAGGCAGTGGAATTGGGTCTTATGGATAAACATTTCTTTGACACCTTTAGCTAGAACATGCCCATATCAATAAGGAAAAACCTAATGTAAAGTAATTTCCATGATGATAAAATAATTGAAGTGTGATTGCTAATAAACAACTAAATATTTAGGACAAAAAATAATTTTATCAGGGATGCTATGTGGCACCAGAATCCTCAATGATCAGTTGATTGGTTTTAAGATACAAACACATAATAATCTCAATCTTATTGACTACAATGATAGATAATAACGACTCAAGTTTAGATGTTATACATCCATCTTATACATTTGAAATATGAATTTTTGTTATTATTTGAGAAATTTGATGTTCATAATAAAACCTTACTAATGTGTATTATAATCACTATACATTCAAATTAGTGACTAACCATGTATACTATTTGTGAAATGCATTGATAATTAATAATTATAATGATAACAACTAGAATTTATTATGTAAGTAGTTATAATCATTACTAACGAAATGAAGTTTTACTTTATTTATTTATTGATGGCCTTGCCATGTATCAACAAAGTTTTACACAAGTTCGCACTAATAGTTACCTAGATGAAGAAGGAGAAAGATGTTTAGCCCATAAACGGGGCTTGGGATCACAATCCTGAAACAACTATGATGGTGAAGGTTAGACACAACTAGGCATTCGTGAACCACTCACCAAACCACAATTGTTACTGTCATCCTCTCCATGTGCAATTACTTTATACTAATGACATTGATCACATAGTCAACGGGAAGAACATCCACCATTCAACAAGAGGAAAAAGATGACATTAGTTCTAAAGTGATATCTATTCTTGTTCCTTATTCAATGGCACAAGCAGGAGATTCCATTCACCTTTGACCCAAATGGTAATGCCTCTTGCTCATTTTAAAGAGAGGTAAGCCAAACCTGTAAAGAGTAAATTAGGGCTTCATATAAGAAGTTTGTCTTTTCGTATGTATCTAAAGTTCAGAGAAATAATTATTCTTGTATGACACAAAAGTTGTTGATGCTCATCCATTTTACTACATTTGAATGAGAGTATATTTAGTAAACCTTTCATGTTTAATTAGACAGGTCGCTATATTAAAATATAAAAACATTTAGTTTTAAACCAATGTTTTGTTGATTTTTTAAAGAAAAAACTACAAATTTCATTTGGTCATGATTTTTTTATAGAAAATATGCCTTTATCCTTCATGTTACTAGTATCTTCCATTAATTGTATTTTTTTGAATTAATGCTAATTTTAGATCCAATCTTGCACAAATTATTTATTTCGCTTGGACTTTACCAATCAAGCGAATTTTGGTTGTCCCAGTCTTGGTATTCTAGCCGTGGACCAAGCCAAAACCATTACATGAGAGATTTACATGCGCAAAGACTAAATTTTAGGAACCGTTTAAGCTAAGTTTCACTTTTATTAGCAGGATTGATCATTGAACCACATTCAAGATTGTTTGAACTGATCAACATGTAAGTACAAAGGAAGTCACGTGAATTGAATCATGAACGGGAAAAAGATAATAACAATCCAATGCACATAGCCATTGTTCACTTTATGCCTCTTAAAAAACAACAATAAGCTAAGCAATCCAACAAAAGGCTTTCACCTTGACATTAAAATGGAACAAATCTGTAACGCCATGAGGAAGTTTTGCCAAATCTTTTTTCCGTTTTCTTTCTCCTGGGACCATGTACTAGCACAGTTAATTATATGTTATTTTACTACTGCCCTATCACCAAAAGGGAATATTCTATCGAAATGTGACTTTATTTTAAAACAGCCACTTAAGTTGCCCAAGAACTTGGATAGATCTTGCTCATCGTCAGAATTTAATAAAATTTCATAAATTGGCATTTATCTACGATATACTGGGATGGGATTAAACTTTATTCCCATGTTTTTGGATAAAATGTGACAGTTATGGCATCAAACTTATAACTTGGTTCTTGCGTCATTGAGATACATACAGAAAATAATTTTGACTTTATTGCATGTCAAAATGAGACATGCTTTGAAGTTTTGAATATAATTATACAAATTGAGAATGTAATTATACGAAGCTTTATGCTTCAAATAGGATGAGCAAAGCGCAAGCCGTACATTAGGACGCAAGTAGTTTTTCAGAGTATTTTACCAACTTCATATCGACATCCCTCGATTACTGTTTTACTTGGATAGCTTAAAACCAATATAAATCCAACAAGATAAATTCTTGATCTTTTTTTCCTAACAAAATCACTGGTTGAATATGGCTAGCACATCGAAAGATAAAACCGCCTCTACTCTCATGTCATTGAGAGCTTGCTAGACCTAGTGTCTATCCTTTAGGAGATACTACAACCTGTAATGGTACTAATAGTACCATGTTTATTTGATGTTGTGTCATCGTGTCCTTTGTACTCTTGTTTAAATTTTGAATAAATGGTAAGGTTAATTTTTTTTTTTGAATACGACGTCAAAGATACCTAGTTCAATTTTGTAATCATACCTCGTGCTAATTGATGAGGATTTTCTCCTAATACAATAAAGTTGTTTGTCCTGGACTCTTCACTGCTTGTATCGCGTGGAAACTTGATAAATCATAAATATCAAGAATGGCAAAAACACAAGCATTAATCTATTTGCTTTTGAGCGAACAAATTTGAATAGTTTCAAACGAATTCAGGATCGTCAATGTGCTACTTAATCGACAAGACTGAGAACTGCATTAAGGACAGCCTGCTGAGTTGGTAAAGCAGGAATAGCTCCCCTCTCCACGACCGTCAAGGCGCCACAAACATTTGCAAATTTAAGAGCTTCCCTCAGCTTTCCTTCATCCTGCCTCATTGAACAAAAGGGGGTTACCTTCAAGTGTAACATTTTTCTAGTGGAAATCATACAAATATCCTCAGCATGTAAGTTTCATATGAAGACTGGGAGGCCCAAATCCCAACATATGCTTTTTGATAGGATTGTCTTCCAACTAAGCATATTGTTAAAGAAAAATATTAAAATTTTGCCATGTTTTTGCTTTCTCGTTGTTAGTTTAGTATATTTGTTACTCCACCCAGTCTATATATGACCCATTTATTCTTCATTTATCAATGTAACAAATGAAAAACACAGTGGTGAATGGGAGCCAAAAAGGTCATCTTTGCGGCATAATAGACTCACGTTCACTAGCGGGTCCCTGCACAAGTAGAAATAACAGCAAGCATAGATCCCACTTTCCGGCCTTGTGTAAGAAAGATGATATACAGCATTATTGTATATACATTCGTCCAAAAAATACACAAGCTTCATAAAAAAAATCATGCATAACATATATGCAGGAAGCATAAATTTTTTTATAGATATATATTCTACATTAGAGAACTCTAAAAAAAAGTGTGCAACGCGTGTCTGTGTGTTACACTATCAACTACAGTACATAAAGTGTCAGATTATAGTACGTAAAATGTGAGCTTTTTGCAGTCCGTTGCCATTACTATCAAGGTTGATTGTTGTACACTCACTTTCACATTCCGAAAGTACACACAAACCACATTGTACCCGTTTGTACAAAATATAAGTACACAGCTTAAATAGAGACAATATACAAAATTACATAAAAATAAAGTGCTGGAGGTCCTTAGTGCGTTATTTCCTAACAATGACGATACTTTCTAAAATTAAAATACACATTCATGCAAGAAAACTACACAGTACAAAATGTTGGACTTTTGCATATTCTTACACACAATAGTTTTTTTGGGGCATTAACTCATAAAGAATGTATTTTTAAAAGTATACATTCACAGAAAAAACAAACACATAATATGCGTACAAATGGTTGTTCATTGAGTTTGTTTTGGGGTTTTTCTCAGTTTCGTGTATCATGGCCCTTAGGGTGACAAGTTATGTGTCATGCCAACCCTTTGCAGGAAGAGAAATTCAAAAATAGCTATCAGCCGGAATCTCACTTGTAGAAGTAACAAGATGTCGAGCATGTGGCCAGTAAGGGACCAAGGGTGGTAGCATAGATAAAAATATTGATTGAAATTACAAAACTTCAGCTGGAGATTTGATTTCAGTGGGGCTCAGATACAGAATTGGTGCTACCTCATACTTGGTCTTGCATTTTGTAAAATTTTGATACAAGTTGTAATTTAGACAAAAATGTTGACATTTTTATGAAGTTTGTCCTCTTTGAATGTCATTTCACAGAATTTCAACAATTTTTCAAAATTTTGCACATTTATATCAAGAAATGCAAGACACCAATCAGTGTGTTTGTTATTAGTTGATTGGAGAGGATTTGTTGCTTGGGGTATCTTGTAGCTTGTATCTAAGGCACGTAAGCCTAATACAACCTGATTCTACCACCATCTTTGAGTTCTAACCAACTGGATAAATAGCTACAACTTTCAACCCGGAAACATGTGATATTACAAGTTGTAGATCTACCCAAATTTGGGAGATTACAACTTACAGTCACAGATTATAATTTTTGAACTATAATCCACACAATACTATAAACATCCTAAATGTACAAATGTACCCAAAGATATGGTAAATTTACAACTATCTAAATTTTCTTTCTATTATCAACAAGTAGTCGCAACTCGTAACAGTCAGAATTATGTGAATATGATGTGGATTGTCAATTAACGACCCTAGAATAGTATTTCCAAAACTTGGGAGGATGAAAATTGTTAAAGTTGAAGCATAAGTAGAACACATAGAGATGCACTTGTGAGTTAGCCCAACTGGTAAGCATGTTGGGTTGTTAGCCATAGGTTGTGGGTTCAAACCCATGACTAGAGAGGGGCAAAAAGCAATAGCTTCTCTGTGACAGGATTGGACTCCCTCCTCGTGCCATAAAAAGACTAAAAAAGAAGATAACATAAAGACATAATAAGTTTTAGAGAGAGAACAAAATGGACCCAATGTCAATCACATATGTAAACGTGGATGCCGCAAAGCTGCGTGCAATGCAGCGTGTGAGAGGGTCCATGAGCCCTCTCTTTTTTATTAATAGAAGAACTTGGAGAAATTACATAGAGGTCCAACAACATATGGAAATTACAAAAATAGAATTTAGATGAATATAATGAGATATATTAACACTCCCCCTCAAGCTGGAGCGTACACATCGTGTATGTCCAACTTGTTGCAAAAATTCTGAAATACTACTGGACTCAATGGCTTTGTGAGAACATCTGCAAGTTGATCTTCAGATTTGACGTACGGAGTCACAACAATACCATTCTTGATCTGATCTCTAATGAAGTGGCAGTCAACCTCTATATGCTTAGTACGTTCATGGAAGACTGGGTTCTTGGCAATGTAGATTGTAGCTTGATTGTCACATCTGAGATCTATAGGAGACAAAATAGGAATCTTTAATTCAGAAAGCATAGATTGAACCCACTGCAACTCACAACAGGCATGAGCCATTGCTCGATACTCAGTCTCCGTGCTAGATCTTGCCACAACATTCTATTTTTTGCTTTTCCAAGTGATTAGGTGATTTCCTAGAAACGTGCAATATCCAGAAGTAGACCTCCTGTCATTCAGATTACCAGCCCAGTCTGCATCTGCATAACTAGTAAGAACAAGAGTAGTCACAGGAGTCTTGGATCTATGATAGGTGATCCCCTTACCAGGTGCACCTTTCAGATATCTCAGAATACGACAGACTGCCATCCAATGTGACTGTTGTGGTGAGTTCATATGCTGACTCACCACTCCCACAACAAAGGAAATTTCAGGGCAAGTAACTGTCAGATGTATCAGTTTACCAACAATTTTCCTGTAATATTCCGGATCTAGATAATCAGTATCATCAGTCGTCTCCTTCACATGATAGTCCATAGGAGTAGACACCGACTTTGATTCACTCATACCTACTTCATGCAGTAAATCCAATACATATTTCCTCTGAGACAAATTAGTACATGCATGAGATCTAAATACTTCAATGCCCAAAAAAATCTCAGTTTGCCCAGATCCTTTGTATGACAATGCCCCTGCAATCCTTCTTTCACATGTGATATGCCTATAGAATCACTGCCGGTGATAACTATATCATCAACATATACATCAATAATAATGGATCCAACAGGAGAGCTAGAATAGAATAAGGAGTGATCAGTCACAGAATGAGAGAAGCCCATCTTTAGTACAACATCACTGAACTTATCAAACTAGGATCTAGGAGATTGTTTCAACCCATAGATGGCTTTCTTCAATCAACACACTGCTAATATATCTCTTTATATTATGTTATTTGTAATTTCTATATATTTCTGAACCTCTATGTAATTTCTCCAGTTCTATTAATAAAAGGGTGATTGGTCTTGAACCCTCACACAAGCTGCATTGCAAGCAACCTTGCAACTTACATTCACATGGTACCAGAGCAAGGTTGCGCCTAGGGTTCCATCTAGGGCGCCGCCTTCCCCCCTCCCTCTTTTTCTCTCTCTCTCCCTGCGCCGCCGACCACCGGGCAGCAGCCACCGCCGCCTAGGAGGGCAACAGCTGCCGTCGGCCAAAGGGTCAGCCACCGCCACCGATCTTGCGGCCGCAACAGCCACCGGCCAGGGCAACAACATAGTTGTTGGCTCCGGGCAGGCCCTCTGCTCGTCAGCAGCCTCCGGTTCCTCCAGTTGACTCCGAAGGCAGAGTCTACGTAAGACGGCTTGTAAAAACTCATACCAGAGGCTCCGTCCGTACGTAGCAAATTCCTAATCACATCTCCATGTGTGATTAGGGAATTTTTCAATTGGGGGCTGTGGATGTGTCAGAAACACATCTAATCTTCTAACATGACGTGTATCTCTCTGTCACTCTCTACTCTTCTGTGACGTGTATCTCTCCGTCACTCTTATCTATACGTTAAATCATGGAGGACACCAAGGCATCTACTATCTACAACGAGATGTCGCCTATCCCCTCCATCAAGCTTAACGGGAAAAATTATCTCTTGTGGATGAATGTTGTCCATACAGTGTTCGAATCCCGAGATAAAGCACGACATGTTGATTCTGATCCTCCTGATAAAGGCTATGCTGAATGGAAACGTCATAATAGTCTGGTGAAGACCTAGCTATGGGGGAGCATGGAACCTACTTGCTGCTAGGTTCATGTTTTATACTAATGCCAAAGACATGGGATGTTGTTACAACCTCAATTTTGCATATGTTTTCATAATTGAAATGTATTGATTTTATGAATTTGGACTTAATTGAAAAAGTTGCATGCTTTGCTTCAAAGAAGGGATTTCTTTGCAAATCTCCCTCTGTCTGGATAGGAATTTCGTGATTCCTATTATTAGATTAATCCATTAATGGATATAAAAGAAAAGAAAAGAAGAAAGGTTCAAATAATAGAGAAAGATAAAAGATAATGGATTTTTAAGTAATGCATTTACGAGAAATGTATAGAAATCTCTAGAAAGTGGCATTAATGGCCACAATTGAATAAATTTCGTATATATGTGAGTCCTAATGGAAGAAATAGGAGAAGAGGAAAAAGGGAATGAAGGATAAACAGAAATCCTTGAAAAGAAATCTTTTAATAAAGAAATAAGTAAGATAATGAGAAATAATGGGTGTAGATGCATCTAGAAGGATAACAAGCATCCTTAAAAAGGAATTTTGAAATCTTAGGATTTCTTGGGGTCCAAGGTGTCCCAATGGAGAAGAAGAAAAAGAAAATACAAATAATACAAAATAAGAGGATAATGTAATTAATGACTTTTTGATATTATCAAAAAGAGATATTATTTGCTTTAAGAAAGTATAATTTCGTGTCAATGGATTAAAAGTCAAGCATAAAGAGAATAAGAGAGATGATTTTCGAATTCCTAAATATTTAAGGTTTATGGTTTAATAAGAAAATATTTTAAGAGAGAGAAGATTGCTTCTTAATGAAGGAACTTGGTTCCCTATTGGGAAAGGGACTTGTTATCTCGTGGATAGACATCCTAGGGCTTCGTTACCCTCCCCTATATAAGGGTAGACCCCATGGCCGAGCCCAAGAAAATCCCACACATCCCTCTCTCTCTTCTCCTTCCTTACGTACAAACCCTAATCAAGAAGAGCAAAGCTTTTCCTAGAGCAGCGAGGGGCTGTGGAGGAGTTGCGATGGAGGTTGGCCGCTCCCACGACACTATGGGGTGTTTGGTGATCGTCCCCTCATCCTAGTTGTACGCGGCAGCAGTAGCACGACTGCAAATGGCGGCTGCGAGTTGCAGGTCTACCCAGCCCAGTTCCCGCCACCTCAGCAGCAGCTTGGAGCCCCTGCAGGTGCGGCGGACGACGGCGGAAAGGAAGGAACCCTTGTCGGTGTCTTCGGGTCCAGGGAAGGGGAGGAAGAGACCCCACGAGCTGCTGCAGTCAGCGGCAGCTAGGGCTCGCGAGGAGGAAGATGACCGGGCAGGTTTTTGACGGTTCTGCCCCTCCGCTCTGTGAAGAACCAACGACTTAAGCGAGGGCTATATGGTAATTTGGTTATGTTTTGGGCCGGCTACGTGATGCATGGAAAAGGATGGCGTAGCAGCCTGCCATTGGTCCAAGTAAGTATTTCTTACAAAAATCGTATCTAAATATTGGTAGATCGGAAGGGTACATATAATATATGTATTTTGCTCAGAAAAATGCGAGGAATCCATTAAAAATAGATTTAGATCTTGATTCCTCTTGCAATTCTAAAAGTATGTAAAGATGCTATCTTTAATGGTTTAACTAATGAAAAACCCTAATCTTTGATGATTAATGAATTGGGAAGGGTTATATGGATGTTAACGTTGACATTAACCTGTTGATTATAAAAGGACACATTAGATCCAAAAGGATAATGATTATGCATAGTTTGATTAATTTAAGGTTCTATGTGCATAAATAAGCTTTAATGGGCCTTGAAACCCTAACTTCGGTAATTATGACCCTTAATGGCTTTAAGTGTTCAAATCCATGAATAAAGCTGAGATATGATGATTCTAAGCTAATTCGAGTATGAAAGTTTCTAATTGTGGATAAATAACCTTAATATGGTAGTTAGGGTTTTCTAATGGATAAATATGGAATTAATGATAAATAGAGTTCATATGTGAATTAGACCATAATAAATTATGAGTTGTTAATCCGGAAGAAACCAAAGGTGATAATTGGCCTTAATGATCGTATCATGACTTAAAAGGATAAAGATGGTAGTTTTAGTGAAAAAGAGGCATAATAGACTTAATTGACATTCAATTGTGACTATGATGTTGAAATTAGGGTTTGTGAATTAAAAGGGCATTAAAAGTGATAAATGCATAATGGAGGCTAAAACCCTAAAGTTGGCCTAGAAATCCTAAGGTAGCAGCCAAGTCAATCTTGAGAATTGTGAGAAGAAATGAAGAGGAGAAGAAGAAAAGAACACCGATCAAATGTCGGCTGCTAGACGCAGCAAACGTGAGAGGGGCTTGAGTCTACTCACTTGTATTTATATATTAGGGTAAGTACATGAGGTACAAAGAGAGAAAAGGAATAAAAATAAATTTTATAAATGAAATAGAACCGCCGCTGGATTTGACGAGCCGCCGCTGCGCCGGTGTCGATACCATCGACATGAGTGTCGATGGTATCGACAGAATATTATCTCGAACCTGAATCGGTCTCGATACCATCGACATGAATGTCGATAGTATCGACCAGGATGTCGATTGCTTCAACTCAAACCTGAACTGATCTCGATACTATCGACCGAGTGTCGATAGTATCGACCGGGATGCAGATTGCTTCACAAGAATGTTTTGAACAAAACAATAACACTTGGATGTTATGCATTATTTTCAGGATATTGTTGATTGCTTGTTTGATTGTTCTTGAATATTATTGCTTGGACATCAAGTTGCTCTGGATCAGGTATGTGGTTACGCTTATGGTTAATCGCCTTAGTTTCACGATGATTCCCGGATGTTTTATCGGTTCATAGAATTAAATGTCCGATTTCGATGTCGTGTCCGATGGCCCAGAAATAGAAATTTTTCAAAATTTCGCACTAAATTTCGATATTTACGACCCTAACGATTTTGACGACCAAATAAGCGAATTAAATCATGAAAATTTACCAGGATGATCTAAACGCCAAGATCTACTCAAATATGCAATAATATTTCATATTGGATATGGGGGGGGTCTCCCACATTTGTAAGTGAAAGAAGCTGAACAATTTCGACAGAATTTCGATGGTAATTTCGATGGCAAAATGAAGGAATTAAGCTTTGAAATTCTGCAAACACAAAGTCTAAACATAAACACACTAGATTATATAATAAATCTATATGTTTAGAGGTTAGGGTGGGATCCATGTCTTGATGAGTGAGTGCACAAATGAATAGAATTGTCAAGTCCGTTAGACTGTAAACAGCTTACAAACCCACAATTTACCACTTAGACCTTCAAACTTACAGTTGCAAGTTACAAACTTACATGTTACAACTTATATAAGTCTAGTGTTAAAATTTAGTTAGGTTACATGGGTCATGTATACATAGATCAAAGAAAATGCATTATTTTTAAGTCATTTTATCTATAAATATGTGTAATAATAACAAATTTATTGTAGAATTGCAGACTTAATACTATTATTTCATAGATCCTCAAGTTTGTTTGTAGTTCATGTGATTTTCGAAAGAAAATCGCCAAAATACCTAACATGTAGCAGCAACACTTAGAACTTTGTTATTTTTCATAATATCTCTTCACATCTTTTAGAAGAGTGGAAACATAGAAAGAGGTATACATGGGCTAGGGATAGGGGAAACGTACCTTAGAATCAAAGAAAATAGCCTCTACAAGCAAAAGATACAAAGAGAATTGCCAAAATACCTAACATGTAGTGGTAGCAATCTTAGGAACACATATCTCGAAATTTCTATCGAAATTTTGTGTCATTTTGCGAAATTATGGCCCAAACTGGGTGAAATTTGCACTGTTTTGCGAAATTTGGCACCTAAGTGCGAAATTTTAGCGAAATTTCTGCGAAATGACGTCCCATTCTCTGCGTACATGCGTTTCGATGTCCGATTGAAAAAAAATCGGAAATTTCGGTCGAAATTTCGCAATTTCGATCGAAATTTTGTACGATGTATCGGTTGCTTGAAAATAACTGCTTGGATGACTTTTATTTCATGCAACTATAAAGTGACTATGATTATCACCTTAAATGTGTATACATGACTAGCTCAGATCCTAGTCCTCCTCTGTGGCTTTGCTAATGATGAAAAGGGTAACCTAGTACAGGGTCTACCTGTTAGGTAGGACCATTAGGTTATCATGAGTTAGGAATTGGGCTACCTATGTGTAGTGCCACGCGACTCTTTAACATATCATGAGTTAGGAATTGGGCTACCTATGGGTAGTGCTATGCGACTCATCAACCCTAGGTATTGATCTACCTACTAGGTAGGATCATGGGGTTAATCAGGATCTACCAAATGAGAGGTAGAAACCAGGTCCACTGCAGGGACAACACAGAGGTTAGGATATGTATGGATTGAGTAGTTCTGTTTAAGATGAAAAGTTTGCTTGCTAAACCATAATTGCTTGCAATATGTTGTTACAGTTAATTGCACGATTATCGATTCCCCCACATACCGACATATTCAGTTATGCTGACCGACGTTTTGTTTGTCGGCGTTTTAGGTGCAAGTTGAAAAGGAGAACCAGTAAAGTGATACATTGTGAAAATAAGAATTTAAGTGCAAGGAGGATTAGTTAGAGTAGATTCCAGTCATGGATAGAAGTTAGATATCCAAGTTTTAAAAAGGTATGCAAAATTTTATTTTATTCCATCTTTTTAGTATAGTTTTGGTAGAATTTTATAATTATTATTGATTATTTGTCGAACCATTGATCCTGTTATTTGGGATAACGACTCTGACCTTTTGGTCTCCCTTAATTGGGGGTTACCGGGAGGCGGGGTCGTTACAAATGTTGTGAAGAAGCATTACTCTCAGGAAAAGAATGTTCTTCGTCAATTTATGATATATGATCGACTCTTCACTGAACGACAAGGAGACAAGCATTTAGAAGAATATTTCAGAGTGATCCAAGGTATTGCTCAGGAGCTGAGCTTCTATCATCCAGTGACTGTCCAAGAACAAGTGAAAGACAGAGATGACTTGATTACTGCAAAGTTTCTATCCGGTCTGGATTCGTCTTGCAGTTCGGCCCGCAGTGTCATCCTCGCTTCTAACAAATTTCTTATCCTGGGAGAAGCCTACTCGAGAATTCTACAATCAAATTTTGAACCAGTTGATTCTACAACATTCTCACCTTCTGGAGATTCTCATGCATCTGCAGCCGTTGCAATTTGAGGAGGCCGTACATGTATGGGACGAGGACGTGGAACATGTCCCTAGTGCACCTTCTGTGACAAACCTGGACACATTGTTGAGAAGTGCTGGAAGAAGCATGGAAGACCTGCTGCACCACCTGTGGGGGTAGTAAACTATGCAAGTACCGTTGAGTCTTCTGAGCCATCTGCATCAAGTTCTAGTTCTTCTGGCATCACACTCACAAAGGAAGAATATGATAGATTTATTCTAGCTATACAACATGTGAGTGTGGGATCTTCCTCTTCCTCTGCAAATCTGGCTTCTACCACTAGTAATCAGGCTACCTCTCTACCAGCTTCTTCTGGTTCAACTTCTTCATGGGTGGTTGATTCTGGAGCATCACAGCATATGACTGGTATGAGGAGATTACTTCACTCCATTGACTCACATATTCTTCACAAATCTGTAACCATAGCAGATGGTTCAGTAAAGAGAGTGTTAGCAAGTGGATCTGTTTCTCTGACTCCTAAAATTAATCTTAAATCGGTTCACTATGTGCCTGCATTTCCTTTTAATCTTCTCTCTGTTGCAAAATTAGTTGATGCTACGAATTGTACAGTGACGTTTGGGCCTTCTTGCTTTGTATTATAGGATCTCAAGAGTATGAGGACGATTGGTGGGGGGCCTAGGAAAGGTGATCTCCACCTCTTCCACGGTGACAGTCTGCCTCACCAAGTATCTGCTCCTGCTCCGACTATCCTTTTGAGCAGTTCTCCCTTACTGTGACACTACAAATATGGACATCCGTCGTTGGAGAGCTTGAGAAAGTTAGAACCTGAGTTATCCTAAGTGTCTTCATTAGAGTGTCAGTCCTGTCAATTGGGAAAACATCATAGATTGTCTTAACCCAGTCATGTCAACAAACGGGTATCTTGTCCCCTTGAGTTAGTCCACAGTGATGTTTGGGGTTCTGTAAAGACCAATAGTTATAATGATTTTCGCTATTTTATTTCCTTCGTGGATGATTTTTCTCGCATGAAATGGATTTATTTATTAAAGAGTCGAGAGTCTGTGTCATCCATTGTCAAGCATTTTCATCAAGAAAAAAAAGTTCAATTTGATTGCAATATTAAAATTCTTCAATCTGATAATGCCTTGGAATATGTTCAAACCGCTACAGCTGATTTTTGTAGCTCTATTGGGATGATTCATCGTACGTCTTGTCCTCACACTCAACAAAATGGAGTAGCTGAGCGCATGGTTGTCAAGGCGTCTAGGCGGTGGGTTTTATCTAAGGGGCGCTTAGCCCGCCTAGGCGAGCGCCTAGGCTTTTCTGGGCGTTTTTGTTTTTACTTTTTTTTTTTCAGTTACATATTTAAATGTTCATACACATGATACTATATGTGATAATGTATTATTTATTCATTAAATGTTATTGTAAGTCTAATTTGAATTGATAACTATAGGAGAATCAGGGACAACAAAATTAACATGAAGAAAATGAAACAACAGTAAGAGGAAGACAAGTACGAATTGGTGAGAGAAAATGGGATAAAAAGAGCATGCAAATGGTAGAAGTTCTGTAGGAAGAAGTCAGAATAAGACAAACCAAGGGCAGTAAAAGGAGATTGAAAGAGGAAGAATCAACAAAACAAAATAAAAAACAGCTGTAGCAGGTGCTGAATTAGAAAATATAGAGGAAGGAATAGGTCAGTGAAAATAAATGGAAACATGCAAACAACAGTGGCTAAGAGAGGAGATTTAGGAGGAAGAAATCAGAAAAAGAAAATTAGATATGTAAATAGTAGTAGTAGATTTCGTAGCAGGATGTATAGAAAAAATTTGAAAAAGAAAATATGCACGTGCTTGCATAGTAGTAGGAGGGAATATAGGATGAATAACTCAGAAAAAACATAGCAGCAGGACTCAGGAATAAGATGCAGGAGAATGGATAAAAAAAGAAAAGAGAAAGAAGCAAGAACAATAAACATATGAAAAAGTAGAAAAAACTTAACAAACAACGCTATGAGGACATACCAATTTGGCCCAAATCAATCCTCATTTCCCCAAATCAGACCTGATTTTCCTCAGACCAGACCTAATTTGCCAAAATTTGACCTGATTTACTCTAAATCAGACCTATATAAACCATGCAATGACTGAAGGTGATCTAATTTGACCAAATCTAGACTCGATTCATGCTAGTTTAGCCTTTAAATTGCATAATTTGGGCCTAAAATGCCTTAGACGCCCACTTAACGCATTTAATAGGCTGGGTGCCTAGTTTGAGGCGCCTGGCCTAACGCCTAGGGCGCCTAGGCACACCTAGGCGGCGCCTTGATAACTAAGCCTGAGCATAAAAATTGTCATCTTCTTGATATTACCAGGACTATTATGTTTCAATCCAATGTCCCTAAGAGGTTCTGGTCCGATGCTTTATTTACTGCCTGTTTTCTGATCAACAAGCAACCCTCTTTGGTGCTTCAAGGGTGTACTCCTTTTTCTGTCTTACGTCCAAAAGATCAGCCTTTGCTTATTCCTCTCAGAGTGTTTGGGTGTACTTCATTTGTCCACAATTTTGATCCTAAGGCTGATAAATTATCCCCTAGGTCTATTAGGACTCTCTTTCTTGGGTGCTCCAACACTAGCAAAGGATACAAGTGCTACTGTCCCAGTCTCCGCCGTATGTTTGTGTCTCAGGGTGCAACTTTCTATGAATCCACGCCATATTTCTCTAGTGTTCCCAGTAAGGGGGAGCAATTGTGTGAAAGTGAGAGAGTGCCACCATCAGACATCGGTGAGAGAGCACCACCTATCATTCCTGACTTTACTGTCATTCAGGAAGAGCAGCCAACAGGTGATACATTAATTCAACAATATCAACATGTTTATAGCAGACGAGGCAGGCATGATCTAGAGGAGGTAGCGACTCTAGTCTCTGAGCCTTCCTAATCCTCCTGTACTCAAGAGATTTGTACAGAGCCATCTGACCTTGATGTTCCCATTGTTGTTCGCAAAGGTACTCGTTCCTGTACTATTCGACATCATATTGCAAATGTGTGTTGTTTGTCGAAATTATCCAAGCAGGCCCAGTCATTTGCTCTTGGGATTGATTATGTGGTTATTCTAAGAACTCATCTTGATGCTATGAAGGAAATGGCCAGAAACAGGCGATGCATATGGAAATGTTTGTTCTACAAAACAACACCTGGGATCTTATTGACTTACCTCCAGGGAAAAATGTTGTGGGTTGCAGATGGGTATTCATAGTAAAACATGATCTAGATGGTTCAGTTGAGATGTGAAAGGCTAGACTGGTGGCAAAGGGTTATACTCAGACATATGGAGTTGATTCCTTTGTGACCTTTTCACCAGTGGCTCGTATGAATTCAGTGTGGATTCTTATTTCTCTAGCTACTACCTTTGACTGGCCTCTATTTCAGCTTGATGTCAAGAATGCATTTCTCCATGGTGATCTACAAGAAGAGGTATACATGGAGCAACCTCCTGGTTTTGTTGCTCAAGGGGAGTGTCAGAAGGTGCGTAGATTGAAGAAAGCCATCTACGGGTTGAAACAATCTCCTAGAGCTTGGTTTGACAAGTTCAGTGATGTTGTGCTAAAGATGGGCTTCTCTCGTTCTGTGACTGATCACTCCTTATTTTATTCTATCTCTTCTGTTAGATCCATCATTATTGTTGTATATGTTGATGATATAATTATCACTGGCAGTGATTCTACAGGCATATCACGTGTAAAGGAAGGATTGCAGTGATACTTTCATACAAAGGATCTGGGCAAACTGAGATATTTTCTGGGGATTGAAGTACTTAGATCTCATGCAGTTTCTAATTTGTCTAAGAGGAAATATGTGCTGGATCTACTGCAGGAAGCTGGCATGAGTAAATCCAAGTCGGTGTCTACTCTTATGGACTATCATGTGAAGGAGATGACTGATGATACTGATTATCTAGATCCAGGTTGCTACAGAAAAATTGTTGGGAAGCTAATATACCTGACAGTTACTCGCCCTGATATTTCTTTTGTTGTAGGTGTGGTGAGTCAGCATATGAGCTCACCACAACAGTCACACTGGATGGCAGTTTGCCGTATTTTGAGATATTTGAATGGTGCACCCGGTAAGGGGATCACCTACTATAGACCCAAGACTCCTGTGTCTACTCTTGTTCTTACTGGCTATGCAGATGCAGACTGGGCTGGTAATCTAAATGACAGGAGGTCTACTTCTGGGTATTGCACGTTTCTGGGAAATCATCTTATCACTTGGAAAAGTATAAGCAAAATGTTGTGGCTAGATCAAGCACGGAAACTGAGTATCAAGCAACGACTCATGCCTGTTGCGAGTTGCAGTGGGTTCAATCTATACTTTCTGAGTTAAAGATTTTTGTTTCGTCTCCCATAGAGCTCAGATGTGACAATCAGGTTGCTATCTGCATTGCCAAGAATCCATTCTTCCATGAGCACGCTAAACATATAGAGGTTGACTGCCACTTCATCAGAGATCGAATCAAGAATGGCAAGGTGGTGACTCTGCATGTCAAATCTAAAGATCAACTTGCAGATGTCCTCACAAAGCCATTGAGTCCAACAACATTTCAAAGCTTTTGCAACAAGCTGGGCATACACGATGTGTATGCTCCAGCCTGAGGGGGAGAGTTAATATATCTCTTTATATTCTGTTATTTGTAATTTCTATATATTGCTGGACCTCTATGTAATTTCTCCAGTTCTATTAATAAAAGGGTGAGTGGTCTTGAACCCTCACACAAGCTGCATTGCAAACATCCTTGCAACTTACGTTCACATTCTGACACCCCCTGAGCAACAAAACCAGGAGGTTGCTCCATGTACACCTTGATAACACCCATTTTATGGCTGTTAAAGCCTATGCTTTATTATCAAATTTGCCTCCTAAACTGTCTTCCTCTCCGTTTTATCTCGTCATTTGTACATAAACGACCTACACTATGCTCCTAACAATATTTCCCATCTTTTGTAGAGTTTCCCTCATTTTTCCACCCAAAGAACGCTAATGGGCCCGTCCCGACCCATCCATAAAACGCAAACTGCCTCCGCCCTTCCTATGGCGCGCGACACACCCTTAACCCGTCGCGGTCGTTGCCCGATACGGAAGCAACCTGATACGGGCGTGTCGCGCGAGGAGTTCTGACGGGCGGCATGCTACTTACCCGACACGGAGTCTTGCCTACCACGATACGACCGACAAGGCCACCCTTCGGTGCAGCAACCCGGCAGAGCTTTTACCCGTCACGATCTAGCGAGACTCACTCGCAACCCGCCACACAACGGCCCCCGCCAACCAGTGTCGGGCAATGGACGTATCAGCCCTCTCCCAAAGCCAGGAGGGCGAAGCAGACAAAGAACACGTGGCCCAACGAGGACCGCAACCCCTACCAGCCGCTGCCTATAAATAGCAGGTACAAGACTTCGATGGGACGGGTCGGAACCGAACGAGAGCTAACTTCGGAGCAAAAAGGAGCTAGTACCCTGAGTTCCCAAGCGTGTCGGGCGATACTAGGTGAGCACACCCCCCACCCGAGAGGGGCGGGAGGAGGTCACTTAGAACTCGTCCCGGTAGTCGCAGCAACATGATACGATTGAGAAGGCCACCCCAATGTGTCGGGTCCCTAGATGGGCATCAACCTGAGACGGCTCGCCCTCCTATACCTGATACAAGGAACCCGAGAGCCTAAGTAATTTCTAACCCGACACGACACCAAACCCGATATGGACTACCCATCACGGTGTGCCACCCGACAAGACTGGCTGCCCGACACGGCCATATCGGGTAGGGAGTCCTTTCCCGATATGCCCTTACCCGTCGCAGCTCAAGACCCGACACGGTCGAGAGCCCGACATGGGCGTATCGGGTGGAGCTCCTGCCCGGTACCGGGTTGGCAGAAGCCTTAGGGGTCCGCTGCTGTATGTCGACCTCCTACATCAAAGAGACCGACACCTATCTTCCCTTTCTCAGCATTTTTACTTTCATTTACTTATGCATTGTAATTAAAACTTTTTCATATATCTAAGCTTATTGGAATATGTGGAGTTCATCTCATATTGTTCTGTGTATGGTTCCTTTTTGTTGGATGATTTCTTTATAGCATCTGAACTCTAGTCTCTTCTGTGGGATCGCGCTTTTGACTAGCTATCGAATCGTGTTTCTCGGTTGGACTCCTTTGAGAGAGGGAAGTCTCAACTCTAGAGTTTGGTTTGATCCGGGTGTATGAGAGTACCCAGGATTAGGGCTGCCCCGGCTTATCTTTCCACTCTGGTATATGTTCAATACTCTTGAGAGAGAGAATTGGTGCATAGCCAGAGGCATTCCCTTTGAGAGAAGAGGGTGTAGGATGTTTTCCGCTACCGCTTGTTACGTTTAAGTTTTCTTCCTTCGTGCTTTACCTTAACAATAGTTTTATCTCCTCGTTTTCCAATATACAAAACCTCTATAAAAATTGCTAACCCAAAACTTTAATCTTTCTGGTAACTCCCTTTGGAGATAGGCTTTTAGTTTTATTCCTTATGATTCTTTCGTTCCACATCATCTTTACCCTTTTTACCCCCTTTTGATGTGCTTAGACAAGCAAAACTTGAGTTCCGAAGCGTCGTTCTTCCTATCCCTGTGTTCGACCCCGAACTACTTCGACCCTATGCTAGTTGCAGGCGTCATAAACATTCAGGTACTATAATTTTAAAAGTCTGATAACCTAGACATGACTCCATTCTTGGACCCACGTTTAAGGCTCGTCAACTTTTTGGCGCCGTTGCCGGGGATAGGCAATGAAAACCGTTCTACGAACTTGAGTTTTTCTTGCACTTTGCCAAAAACCTTGCACATATGCATATAAAACTGCAAATATTTACTGTACATAATATTTACTGCGCATAGTTTATACAACACACTAATACCTTTTACGTCTTTCTTCCTTTCCAGGTACTTTTCTTCCTTTCGCTAGGTCATCCTTGCCTTTAGCAAGTAATGGCTAACCAACCTCCCGAAGCCCGCTCTTTGCGCTCATTTGTCCAAGTTCGGGCGAATGAGGAAAGGAATCCCGTTGTTACGCAACCCCTCAACGTCACCAACTTTGAGCTGAAGCCTTCTTTCCTTCAGCTTCTTCAACACAACAGGTTCGGCGGGAACACCATCGATGAGAACCCGTACAACCATCTGACGACGTTTAAGAGGATGTGCAACACTTTCAAGATTAATAGGGTTTCGTTAACGCATATCTACATCCAGTGCTTCCCCTTCTCGCTGAGGGATAAGGCGTTGGAATGGTACACCAGTCTTCAGGATGGAAGCCTCCCTGATTGGGAGCATCTTGCCAATGCTTTTATCTCCAAGTTCTTCCCGATTGAGAGGACAATTAAATGTTAGAACAAGATCACGAGGTATTCCCATAAGCCATCAGAGAATTTTCACGAGACTTGGGAGAGATTTATGAGCTATCAGCGAGAATGCCCACACCATGGTTTTTCCGAACCCAAGTTGATCACCACATTTTACAATGGGGTGTGTCCTGCTGAGAGGAAGTCGTTAAACGTTGTAGCTGGCAGCGATTTCTTGGGACTTAGTGCTCAAAGGGCCAGGGAGATCATTGAAAACATGGCCACAAATCAACAGGATGGCAATTACGATCGGGAGTCGACTAGCCACACCACTCTGGGGGAGTCTAAGGTGTGACAGAGTCAGTGTTTTCAGAAAGCTCAGGGTTGCACAATGTGTGCACCCTCATATATATAACACTGAGAGAATTACAGAGAGGTCCATATATAAAGGAAAATAACAAAACAAATAACAGGCTATGTAAAACAAGAAATATATAATGTAACACTCCTCCTCAAGTTGGAGCATAGATGTCAATCATGCCCAACTTGTCCAACAGCGTGCAGAACTGTTTCTTCGCCAACAGCTTAGTGAAGATATCAACAACTTGATCTTCAGATCTTGTGAATGGAGTGCATATCTTGCCAGCAAGAATAGATTCTCGGATGAAGTGGCAGTCAACTTCA
This sequence comes from Alisma plantago-aquatica, assembly GCA_963693085.1. NCBI lineage: Eukaryota > Viridiplantae > Streptophyta > Magnoliopsida > Alismatales > Alismataceae > Alisma > Alisma plantago-aquatica. Next base: position 299,981,217 of record OY856410.1, on the reverse strand, counting down.
ATGTGTTTGGTGCGCTCATGATAGACAGGGTTATTTGCAATGAAGATGGCAGCTCTGTTATCACAATGCATAGGAATGGCCGACGAAGACACAATCCCAAACTCTTTCAGAAGAGAACGCACCCACAACAACTCACAAGCAGTATGGGCCATGGCCCTGTACTCATCTTCAGCACTAGATCTGGCCACGACATTCTGTTTCTTGCTTCTCCAAGTGACAAGATTGCCTCCTACAAAGGTACAGTAACCAGAAGTAGATTTTCTATCAACTTTGCTGCCTGCATAATCAGAATCAGAATACCCTTCAAGAACACAGTGCCCAGTGTTTCAAAAAGCGGTATGCGTTATGCGTTCGGAGAGGTCACCTTGTAGAGTATATGCGGTATGCGGGAGTATATGCGGTTTTGGATTTTTTTAATTAATTATTATATATATATATTAATCATGATTTACATATTTAATTTGTGCAATTGTGTATCTAAATAGTACAATTACAAGAATAATGGATGCAATTATGCAAATATGCAATCATCACAACTTAAATAAATACAAACATGCACTATAATCTAAATTTAAACAAACATAAATGAATGTAAATGTATAAAAGAAGAAATCAGAATATCTCTAACTAAAAATTGGGGTATAATCGGCCTTGTATGCGGCCGTACAACCGATTCTGCGGCTTGGACCGCTTTTTGGACCGATTTTCATTATGCGTTTTTTGGAGGTCCGCACCTTGTATGCGACCGCTTATGCGGGCGCATACACCGATTTTTAAAACACTGACAGTGCCCATTCTTTTTATAATGAAGTCCCTTGCCAGGCGACTTTTTTAAGTATCTCAAAACTTGACATGCAGCATCCCAGTGACACTGTTTGGGTTTGTCGAGGTACCTGCTAAGAAGACCTACTGCAGTAGCAATATCAGGACGAGTAACAGTCAAATAGATCAATTTACCAATCAACCTCCTGAATTTTTTATGATCGGCAAACACAACAGAGGAGTCATCATCCCAATTGACATTGGGATCAAGAGGAGTATCAGCAGATCTTGCTCCAAGCATACCAATCTCCTGCAAAATATCAAGAACATACTTTCTCTGCGAAAGCACCAAGGCATTAGAGTTTCTAGAGACCTCTATGCCAAGAAAGTACCGAAGTCTGCCTAAATCTTTGGTAGCAAAGTGCTTGCCCAGATGATCTTTGGTAGCCTGAATACCAAGAGAGTCGCTGCCAGAAATAATAATGTCATCAACATATACAATCAGCACAGTAATACCTGTTGAAGTCTTTTTTGTGAACACAGAATGGTCAACCTGTGACCTCAGAAAGCCAAAATCAATCATGATCCTGCTCAACTTATCAAACCAGGCACGAGGACTCTGTTTGAGCCCATAGATAGACTTCTTAAGTCTGCAGACTTTGTGAGACTCCCCCTGAGCAACAAACCCAGGAGGTTGCTCCATATACACCTCTTCCTGTAAGTCACCATACAGAAAAGCATTTTTCACATCAAGCTGCAGGAGAGGCCAGTTCAGATTCACAGCAACAGATAGAAGAATCCTGACAGAGTTAAGGCGAGCAACAGGAGAAAAAGTCTCAAAGTAATCAATGCCATATGTCTGAGTATAGCCCTTTGCAACTAACCGTGCCTTCAACCTTTCAACCGTACCATCAGGTTGATATTTTACGGCATATACCCACTTGCAGCCTACCGGCTTACACTGAGGAGGTGGATCCACCAGCTCCCACGTGTCCCTGTCAGTAAGAGCAACCATCTCTTCATTCATAGCAGATGTCCAAGCAGTACTTTTCAATGCATCCTGAACATTCTTAGGTACAGCCACAACAGATAAAGCAAATACAAAATTGCTAGAATTAGTATGTAGATGAGCAGTAGACACACACTGAGCAATGCTATGAGAAGTGCAAGAACGAGCACCTTTTCTGAGTGCAATAGGTATGTCAAGATCAGAGTGTACCTCAGGTGTAGCAGAACCTTCTGGAGGAGAAGATTGGTTGTCTTGGGGGGGTACATGTGGAGAAGGTGCTTTATTCCTGCGTTGATAAACAATAAGAGGAGTATCTTGTTTTTTAGTAGTCGCAATATCAGTACTGTCAGGCATACAATCAGAAATAACAGGTAAAGGAGGAGCCAGAATGTCCGTCTGCAAACTATCTCCTGCTGAAGAATAATACGGTGTGTCTTCAAAAAAGACAACATCACTACTAGTAAACCATTTCCTGGTGCTGGGATTATAACATCTGTAACCCTTCTGAGTTCAAGAATATCCCAGAAAAATGCATTTAGCAGCTCGAGGAGACAACTTATCAGAAGTGGGCCCAAGCAATCTGACAAAGCAAGTACACCCAAAAAATTTAGGAGGCACAGTAAACAAAGAAGTGTTAGTTTGCAAAACCTGTATGGGAATCTTATTTCCAATAAAAGATGGTGGCATCCTATTAATAAAAAAACACGCAGTCAAGATAGCCTCAGGCCAATAGGAGCGGGGCACATGAGAATGCATCATTATCGTCCTGATAACTTCTAATAAGTGTCTATTTTTCCGCTCAGCAACACCATTTTGTTGTGGGGTATAGGCACAGGAAGTCTGGTGAATGGTACCCACAGATTTACAAAAAATAGCCACATCTTGCTTAACAAACTCTAAAGCATTATCAGTGCGGAAAACTTTAATAGGCAAGCCAAACTACGTTATTATCTCAGCAAAGAAGTATTTGATAGTAGACAACACTTCGGACCTACTTTTTAAAAGAAACAACCAAGTAGTCCTAGAAAAATCATCAATAAAAAGAATGAAATACTTGTAACCAGACAAACTTGGTACATGGCATGGACCCCATACATCAGAGTGGACTAAATCAAAAATGTTTTTCAGCTCACAGTACTACGTCTAGGATACACAGTATGAGTTTGTTTTCCTAGCTGACAAGATTCACACTGAAAATGACAACTGCCAATATCAGAAACTAAACTACACAGCTTCTCTGACGAGGGATGGCCCAGCCTGTAGTGCCACTGTAGAGCAGAAACAGAAGCCGATAATGCAGATATCACAACAGCTTTCTCTGATCGAGGTAACAGGTCCAAGTAATAGAGTCCATCAGCACCTTCATACCCCCCACCAATCTTCGTCCTCGTGCGAAGGTCCTGAAAAACGCATGAACCAGGAACAAATGTCAGGCTGCAGTTTAAACTTCGTAAAATTTTGCTGACAGATAATAAGTTCAGAGGAAATCGAGGCACATATAAGGCAGATTTGAGACCAAAGTGAGAAACAATATCACCGACTCCAAGGACCGAAGACTTGGAGCCATCAGCAAGCATAACAGAAGAATGACGAGCAGGTGCAAATATATTTTTAAACAAAGATCTATTTCCAGATATATGTGCAGATGCACCAGAATCTATCACCCATTTGGTATTACCAGAAGTAGAAGGTGAGGAGGAACTCAGGAATGCAGTATCATAACCAAAAAAAGCAGCATGTGCTCCACTAGTAGACGCAACAGGAGAAGACCCAGCACGCTCAAGAAGAAGACGTTCCACCTCAACACGAATGTAGTCTGCGGTAGCCCCCGCAGGCACTGGCGCAGGTGTCTGAGTACCACCCTCAGACGCAGTAGAGGAGAATCTGCAGCAGCATTAGCCCAAGCCGGCTTACCATACTTTTCCCAACATTTTTCCTCAATATGGTTAGACCGGCTACAAAAAGTACACACGCGTTGTCCTTGCTGAGGACGCGCAGCAGCAGAAGGTGGTGCAGCAGGAGGAGCTCCACGTCCAGCACCAGGTCCACGTCCCCGGCCTGCACCCAGGGGAGGACGACCATCATTGGAGCGGCCACGGCCACGACCACGACCACGCCCGCCCCAAGCAGCCAAAGCAGTAGAGTCTCCAGTCTCAGTAGGCGGAGACGGTGTCGATGACGGAAGGCGCTGGAGACGCTGGTAGGCAGTCTGCAAGGTAGGAAGTGGATCACTCGCCAAGATCTGATCTACCACACCAGTATAGGACTCAGGTAAACCACTCAGAAACTGTATCAGCTGAAGTTCCGCCCGCTGTTTTTGCATAGTCGCAACCCGATACGGGCGTGTCGCGCGAGGAGTTCTGATGGGCGGCATGCTACATACCCGACACGGAGTCTTGCCTGCCACGATACGACCGACAAGGCCACCCTTCGGTGCAGCAACCCGACAGAGCTTTTACTCGTCATGATCTAGTGAGACTCACTCGCAACCCGCCACACAACGGCCCCCGCCAACCCGTGCCGAGCAATGGACGTATCAGCCCTCTCCCAAAGCCAGGAGGGCGAAGCAGACAAAAAACACGTGGCCCAACGAGGACCGCAACCCCAACCAGTCGCTGCCAATAAATAGCAGCTACAGAACTTCGATGGGACGGGTCGGAACCGGACGAGAGCTAACTTCGGAGCAAAAAGGAGCTAGTGCCCCGAGTTCCCAAGCGTGTCAGGCGATACTAGGTGAGCACACCCCCGACCCGAGAGGGGCGGGAGGAGGTCACTTAGAACTCATCCTGGTAGTCGCAGCAACACGATACGATCGAGAAGGCCACCCCAATGTGTCTGGTCCCTAGATGGGCATCAACCCGAGACAGCTCGCCCTCCTATACCTGATACAAGGAACCCGAGAGCCTAAGTGATTTCTATCCCGACACGGCACCAAACCCGATATGGACTACCCGTCACGGTGTGCCACCCGACAAGACTGGCTGCCCGACACGGCCATATCGGGTAGGGAGTCCTTTCCCGATATGCTCTGACCCGTCGCGGCTCAAGACACTGACACGGTCGAGAGCCCGACATGGGCGTATCGGGTGGGGCTCCTGCCCGGTACCGGGTTGGCAGAAGCCTTAGGGGTCCGCTGCTGTATGTCGACCTCCTACATCAAGGAGGCCGACACCTATCTTCCCTTTCTCAGCATTTTACTTTCATTTACTTATTCATTGTAATTAAAACTTTTTCATATATCTAAGCTTATTGGAATATGTGGATTTTATCTCATATTGTTCTGTGTATGGTTCCTTTTTGTTGGATGATTTCTTTATAGCATCTGAACTCTAGTCTCTTCTGTGGGATCGCGCTTTTGACTAGCTATCGAATCGTGTTTCTCGGTTGGACTCCTTTGAGAGAGGGAAGTCTCAACTCTAGAGTTTGGTTTGATCCAGGTGTATGAGAGTACCCAGGATTAGGGCTGCCCCGGCTTATCTTTCCACTCTGGTATAAGTTCAATACTCTTGAGAGAGAGAATTGGTGCATAGCCAGAGGCATTCCCTTTGAGAGAAGAGGGTGTAGGATGTTTTCCGCTGCCTCTTGTTATGTTTAAGTTTTCTTCCTTCGTGCTTTACCTTAACAATAGTTTTATCTCCTCGTTTTCCAATATACAAAACCTCTATAAAAATTGCTAACCCAAAACTTTAATCTTTCTGATAACTCCCTTTGGAGATAGGCTTTTAGTTTTATTCCTTATGATTCTTTCGTTCCACATCATCTTTACCCTTTTTACCCCCTTTTGATGTGCTTAGACAAGCAAAACTTGAGTTCCGAAGCGTCGTTCTTCCTATCCCTGTGTTCGACCCCGAACTACTTCGACCCTATGCTAGTTGCAGGCGTCCTAAACATGCGGGTACTATAATTTTAAAAGTCTGATAACCTAGACATGACTCCATTCTTGGACCCACGTTAAAGGCTCGTCAACTTTTTGGCGCCGTTGCCGGAGATAGGCAATGAAAACCGTTCTACGAACTTGAGTTTTGCTTGCACTTTGCCAAAAACCTTGCACATATGCATATAACACTGCAAATATTTACTGCACATAATATTTACTGCGCATAGTTTATACAACACACTAATACCTTTTACGTCTTTCTTCCTTTCCGGTACTTTTCTTCCTTTCGCTAGGTCGTCCTTGCCTTTAGCAAGTAATGGCTAACCAACCTCCCGAAGCCCGCTCTTTGCGCTCATTTGTCCAAGTTCGGGCGAATGAGGAAAGGAATCCCGTTGTTACGCAACCCCTCAACGTCACCAACTTTGAGCTGAAGCCTTCTTTCCTTCAGCTTCTTCAACACAACAGGTTCGGCGGGAACACCATCGATGAGAACCCGTACAACCATCTGACGACGTTTAAGAGGATGTGCAACACTTTCAAGATTAATAGGGTTTCTTAACGCATATCTACATCCAGTGCTTCCCCTTCTCGCTGAGGGATAAGGCATTGGAATGGTACACCAGTCTTCAGGATGGAAGCCTCCCTGATTGGGAGCATCTTGCCAATGCTTTTATCTCCAAGTTCTTCCCGATTGAGAGGACAATTAAATGTTAGAACAAGATCACGAGGTATTCCCATAAGCCATCAAAGAATTTTCACGAGACTTGGGAGAGATTTATGAGCTATCAGCGAGAATGCCCACACCATGGTTTTTCCGAACCCAAGTTGATCACCACATTTTACAATGGGGTGTGTCCCGCTGAGAGGAAGTCCTTAAACGTTGTAGCTGGCAGCGATTTCTTGGGACTTAGTGCTCAAAGGGCCAGGGAGATCATTGAAAACATGGCCACAAATCAACAGGATGGCGATTACGACCGGGAGTCGACTAGCCACACCACTCCGGGGGAGTCTATGGTGTGACAGAGTCAGTGTTTTCAGAAAGCTCAGGGTTGCACAATGTGGGCACCCACATATATATAACACTGAGAGAATTACAGAGAGGTTCATATATAAAGGAAAATAACAAAACAAATAACAGGCTATGTAAAACAGGAAATATATAATGTAACACTCCCCCTCAAGTTGGAGCATAGATGTCAATCATGCCCAACTTGTCCAACAGCGTGCAGAACTATTTCTTCGCCAAGAGCTTGGTGACGATATCAGCAACTTGATCTTCAGATCTTGTGAATGGAGTGCATATCTTGCCAGCAAGAATAGATTCTCGGATGAAGTGGCAGTCAACTTCAATGTGTTCGGTGCGCTCATGATAGACAGGGTTATTTGCAATGAAGATGGCAGCTCTGTTATCACAATGCATATGAATGGCCGACGAAGACTCAATCCCAAACTCTTTCAGAAGAGAACGCACCCACAACAACTCACAAGCAGTGTGGGCCATGGCCCTGTACTCAGCTTCAGCACTAGATCTGGCCACGACATTCTGTTTTTGCTTCTCCAGGTGATAAGATTGCCTCCTACAAAGGTACAGTAACCAGAAGTAGATTTTCTATCAACTTTGCTGCCTGCATAATCAGAATCAGAATACCCTTCAAGAACACAGTGCCCATTCTTTTTATAATGAAGTCCCTTGCCAGGCGACTTTTTTAAGTATCTCAAAACTTGACATGCAACATCCCAGTGACACTGTTTGGGTTTGTCGAGGTACCTGCTAAGAAGACCTACTACAGTAGCAATATCAGGATGAGTAACAGTCAAATAGATCAATTTATCAATCAACCTCCTAAATTTTTTATGATCGGCAAACACAACAGAGGAGTCATCATCCCAATTGACATTGGGATCAAGAGGAGTATCAGCAGGTCTTGCTCCAAGCATACCAGTCTCCTGCAAAATATCAAGAACATACTTTCTCTGCGAAAGCACCAAGGCATTAGAGTTTCTAGAGACCTCTATGCCAAGAAAGTATCGAAGTCTGCCTAAATCTTTGGTAGCAAAGTGCTTGCCCAGATGATCTTTGGTAGCCTGAATACCAAGAGAGTCGCTGCCAGAAATAATGATGTCATCAACATATACAATCAGCACAGTAATACCTGTTGAAGCCTTTTTTGTGAACACAGAATGGTCAACCTGTGACCTCAGAAAGCTAAAATCAATCATGATCCTGCTCAACTTATCAAACCAGGCACGAGGACTCTGTTTGAGCCCATAGATAGACTTCTTAAGTCTGCAGACTTTGTGAGACTCCTCCTGAGCAACAAACCCAGGAGGTTGCTCCATATACACCTCTTCCTGTAAGTCACCATACAGAAAAGCATTTTTCACATCAAGCTGCAGGAGAGGCCAGTTCAGATTCACAGCAACAGATAGAAGAATCCTGACAGAGTTAAAGCGAGCAACAGGAGAAAAAGTCTCAAAGTAATCAATGTCATATGTCTGAGTATAGCCCTTTGCAACTGACCGTGCCTTCAACCTTTCAACCGTACCATCAGGTTGATATTTTACGGCATATACCCACCTGCAGCCTACCGGCTTACACTGAGGAGGTGGATCCACCAGCTCCCACGTGTCTCTGTCAGTAAGAGCAACCATCTCTTCATTCATAGCAGATGTCCAAGCAGTACTTTTCAATGCATCCTGAACATTCTTAGGTACAGCCACAGTAGATAAAGCAAATACAAAATTGCTCGAATTAGTATGCAGATGAGCAATAGACACACACTGAGCAATGCTATGAGAAGTGCAAGAACGAGTACCCTTTCTGAGTGCAATAGGTATGTCAAGATCAGAGTGTACCTCAGGTGTAGCAGAACCTTCTGGAGGAGAAGATTGGTTGTCTTGGGGGGGTACCTGTGGAGAAGGTGCTTTATTCCTGCGTTGATAAACAATAAGAGGAGGATCTTGTTTTTTAGTAGTCGCAGTATCAGTACTGTCAGGCATACAGTCAGCAATAACAGGTAAAGGAGGAGCCAGAATGTCCGTCTGCAAACTATCTCCTGCTGAAGAATAATACGGTGTGTCTTCAAAAAAGACAACATCACTACTAGTAAACCATTTCCTGGTGCTGGGATTATAACATATGTAACCCTTCTGAGTTCGAGAATATCCCAGAAAAATGCATTTAGCAGCTCGAGGAGACAACTTATCAGAAGTGGGTCCAAGCAATCTGACAAAGCAAGTACACCCAAAAATTCTAGGAGGCACAGTAAACAAAGAAGTGTCAGTTTGCAAAACCTGTATGGGAATCTTATTTCCAATAACAGACGATGGCATCCTATTAATCAAAAAACACGCAGTCAAGATAGCCTCAGGCCAATAGGAGCGGGGCACATGAGAATGCATCATTATCGTCCTGGTAACTTCTAATAAGTGTCTATTTTTCCGCTCAGCAACACCATTTTATTGTGGGGTATAGGCACAGGAAGTCTGGTGAATGGTACCCACAGATTTACAGAAAACAGCCACATCTTGCTTAACAAACTCTAAAGCATTATCAGTGCGGAAAACTTTAATAGGCAAGCCAAACTGCGTTTTTATTTCAGCAAAGAAGTATTTGATAGTAGACAGCACTTTGGACCTACATTTTAAAAGAAACAACCAAGTAGTCCTAGAAAAATCATCAATAAAAATAATGAAATACTTGTAGCCAGACAAACTTGGTACGTGGCATGGATCCCATACATCAGAGTGGACTAAATCAAAAATGTTTTACTGCTCACAGTACTACGTCTAGGATACACAGTATCAGTTTGTTTTCCTAGCTGACAGGATTCACATTGAAAACGACAGCTACCAATATCAGAAACTAAACTAAGCAGCTTCTCTGACGAGGGATGGCCCAGCCTGTAGTGCCACTGTAGAGCAGAAACAAAAGCCGATAATGCAGATATCACAGCAGCTTTCTCTGATCGAGGTAACTGGTCCAAGTAATAGAGTCCATCATCACCTTCATACCCCCCACCAATCTTCGTCCTCGTGCGAAGGTCCTGAAAAGCGTATGAACCAGGAACAAATGTCAGGCTACAGTTTAAACTTCGTAAAATTTTGCTGACAGATAATAAGTTCAGAGGAAATCGAGGCACATATAAGGCAGATTTGAGACCAAAGTGAGAAACAATATCACCGACTCCAAGGACCGAAGACTTGGAGCCATCAGCAAGCATAACAGAAGAATGACGGGCAGGTGCAGATATATTTTTAAACAAAGATTTATTTCCAGATATATGTGCAGATGCACCAGAATCTATCACCCATTTGGTATTACCAGAAGTAGAAGGTGAGGAGGAACTCAGGAGTGCAGTATCATAACCAGAAAAAGCAGCATGTGCTCCACTAGTAGACGCAGCAGGAGAAGACCCAGCACGCTCAAGAAGAAGACGTTCCACCTCAGCACGAATGTAGTCTGCGGTAGCCCCCGCAGGCTCTGGCGCAGGTGTCTGAGTACCACCCTCAGACGCAGTAGAGGAGGAATCTGCAGCAGCATTAGCCCAAGCCGGCTTACCATACTTTTCCCAGCATTTTTCCTCAATATGGTTAGACCGGCCACAAAAAGTACACACGCGTTGTCCTTGCTGAGGACGCGCAGCAGCAGAAGGTGGTGCAGTAGGAGGAGCTCCACGTCCAGTACCAGGTGCACGTCCCCGGCCTGCACCCAGGGGAGGACGGCCATAATTGGAGCAGCCACGACCACGACCACGCCCGCCCCAAGCAGTCAAAGCAGTAGAGTCTCCAGTCTCAGTAGGCGGAGACGGTGTCGATGACGGAAGGCGCTAGAGACGCTGGTAGGCAGTCCGCAAGGTAGGAAGTGGATCACTCGCCAAGATCTGATCTACCACACCAGTATAGGACTCAGGTAAACCACTCAGAAACTGTATCAGCTAAAGTTCCGCCCGATGTTTTTGCATAGTCGCTAAATCAGTAGACAACGGGTGATAAGTCTCCAACTCACCCCACAGGCCTGTGAAGGTGGAGAAGTAGTCTGATATGTCAGATCCCGTAAACTGTAGTCGCCCCAGTTGTTTGGTGATATCAAAGACCTTGGGATTCTGACTATGAGAGTAGGTACCGGCGAGCTGATCCCACATCTGCTTCGCCGTAGGCAGCCGAAGTAAAGTGACACTGATCTTCTCAACTGTACTGTTGAGAATCCATGTCATAACAGTCGAGTTATCACGGACCCAATCATCAAAAGCTTTGATGTCCTTGGCATCCGCCTCCTCTGCAGGCTGAGACGGACCAGTGCGAATCAGGTGAGAGTACTTCCCTTGCGATTTGGCAAATATCACAAAGGAGCACACCCAAAGCTGGTAATTGCGCCCGTTAAGTTTAACAGTAGTGACTTGACGACGCGAGTCTCTCCAGATGTCATCTCCAGAAGACGCAATGAGGACAGGCAGGAAGGCAGATACAGGCAAGAGTAGGCACAGGCAGAAGACGGACTACGCCGTCAGGCAGGCAGAAGTATGCACAAGCAAATCACCGCGGACCTCTCACATACAAACTACGCCTAAGCGTAGCAGGAAACCTGGAGGCTAAATCCTACACGGGCAGGCAAGCACAGACGAACACGAACCGAAGGTTGTCCCTTAGACGAACAACGCGCCGATCTCCCCCTGAAGATGGAACTAATCCAGATCTACAAGCGGCTCAGTGGTCCCGTAGAAGACAGCCACCCGGCAGCGCACCTGTTGTGCGAACAACGACCAAAGGTTGCTCAAGCACTAGCGGTGCATCACGCCAGGAGGCTAGACGGAACCACAAGCGGCGAGCAATCGGCTGGAAGCCCCTACGTGGGCGGCGACCTGACCGGCGGCGACCCCTGCTGCCCCGACGGCGACCAGCAGAGCAGTCGGCGGCTGCTGTTGTGCCGCACGCACGGGCGCGGGCCGACGAGAGAGGAGGGGCCGGCGGCGGTGGAGGGGAAGGAGAGAGAGAAAGGGAAGGGAGGGAGGGAAAGGCGGCTAGGTTTCGACCTGCTCTGATACCATGTGACAGAGTCAGTGTTTTCAGAAAGCTCAGGGTTGCACAATGTGTATACCCTCATATATATAACAATGAGAGAATTACAGAGAGGTCCATATATAAAGGAAAATAACAAAACAAATAACAGGCTATGTAAAACAGGAAATATATAATGTAACATAAGGCAATGGAAGCCCTTGCAGCTAAGCTTGACAAAATAGTGACTGATGTTTAGACCCTCAAGGAACATGGATATAAAGGAAAAGTTTGACAGGAAGTTGTGAGAAGTTGCGTCACATGTGGAGAACCAGACCACGTGTCCGACTACTGTCCACACACAACCGTTCAGGGAGATCTTGATGAGGACAATACGGAGAATGTAAGCTTTGTTCAATACCGACGACCTAATCACCCCGGATTCTCTTACGGGAATACCAGTGCTGTTGAGAACTCTCATCAGCTGGTGAGCGAAAAATCCTTCGGGAGGACCGTCGAGTCAGCAACGTCAGGCAGGGTTCCAGCAGCAGCGGACTTTACAGCAGAATCAGTAGCAAAGACCGTCAGTGATGACAGAGCTAATGTCCTTTGCGAAAAGGCAAAATGACCTCAATGAGAAGATGCATAAGAGTTTTGTGGACAGCACGACGCTGCTGAAACTGATTCAACAGCAAATGGGAGGATTTTCAGCCCAGATTGGGGAGCTCCAACAACATAATAAGCAGATTGATCAACAGCTGGCGAGCCTCGCCCAAACTATCAACCATCAAATGGGACGTTTCCCCTCCAATACTGAGGCCAATCCAAGAAGACATGAGACAGTGATAATGGTCGTTTTGAGGTCAGGAACGATAGTTTCACCAGCCGTTGAGAAGATAGTAACATCAACAACAGAGCCTGCTGAAGAAGTCAACCCAGAGAAAGTTGAGGAAGAAGTTCCGCTAAAGTCAAAGAAAGTAACTAAAGACAAGGTCAACGACGTCTCTTTTGAAGAGCGCCCCGACAAGTACGCACCCCGCGTACCCTTCCCCCATAAGCTGGTGAAAGCCCAGCTGAAAAAGAGATATGAAAAGTTTATGGCCGCGATAAAGAAATTGCACCTTGACGTCCCTTTTCTGGATGCCATTGAAGAAATGCCTACCTACGCCAAGTTTTGAAAGGGCCTGATATCAAGGAAGAGGAGAGGCGAGGATGTAGAGATAGTAAAGCTGGCGCAGATGTCTAGTTCCTTTGTCACAACAACTATGCCATCGAAGAAAAGCAATCCTGCAGTCTTTGCCATCCCCTTTCAAATCGAGGATAGCATAACCCGTAAAGGTTTAGCAGATCTGGGGGCAAGCATCAGCTTGATGCCTCTATCCATTGCCTAGAGGATTGGGCTCACCGACATGGTGACCACCAATATGAGGATCCAGCTAGCGGATCATACCTTTACCAGGCCGGTAGGGGTAGTCGAAGATGTGCCCATTCGAGTCTGGCGTTTCTTTATCCCTTGTGATATAGTCTTGATCGACACCGTGGAAGATCTCAGCTGCCCTATCATCTTTGGGCGACCTTTCCTAGTGACTGCCGGGCTCTCATCAATGTCGAGGCGGGCATGATTAAGATCCGGGTTGGAGGAGATAATATCAACTTCAACATCAGAGATTGTATGAAGGCCCCCTCGTTCTTTGAATCCTCTTATTTCGTTGAAAGCTATCAACAGCTATGCAACGAAGTACATGAGGAGAAGGCCATGGTAGACCCTTTGATGCGCGCCTTAACTGGTGAAGTACAAGAGGTTGATGATCCCGAGGTCAAGGAATTGATGGCTTCTCTAGATGTTGAAGGTACTTCCGAAGATGAAGATCCCGTGGAAACAGTCATGTACGCTGCTCTCCGAAAAGGCCCCGCCAATGAACAAGAAAATGACGCCCCGCCAAAATTGAAAGTTTTGCCAAGAGGCCTAGAATACCGCTTTTTAGATAAAGAGAGGATGCATCCGGTAATAATCAACTCGGAGTTGACCGATTGTCAAAAAGATCAATTGCTTGAAGAGTTAAGGCTGCGGAGGAAAGCCCTGGGATACTCAATTAGAGACCTGAGGGGGATAAGTCCCTTTGTGTGCATGCACAAAATCAATCTGGAGGACTCCAGGCCGTATGCCCAACCACAGAGAAAGTTAAATGAATAGCTTCGAGAAGTTGTTAGTAAGGAAGTGGTAAAGCTCCGAGATGTTGGCATTATCTATGCCATTAGCGATAGTACGTGGATAAGCCCAATCCAAGTGGTTCCGAAAAAGGGAGGTATGACGTTGGTCAAGGGAGATGACGGAGTCGAGGTCGCCATCAAGATGGTTACCGGCTGGCGGATGTGTATCGATTATCGTAAGCTCAACGCCGCCACCCGCAAGGACCATTAGCCCCTTCCTTTCATTGATCAGATGTTGGAGCGCCTGGCTCATCATTCCTACTTTTGTTGGTTAGACGGGTACTCAAGGTTCTACCAGATCCCTATCCACCCCGATGACCAGGAAAAGACCACTTTCACTTGTATTTACGAAACTTTTGCCTTCAAGAGGATGCCCTTCGGGCTTTGTAATGCGTCTGCTACCTTCCAGAGGTGTATGAATGCAATTTTCGCCGATTTTCTCGAAGACAATGGAAGTGTTTATGGACTATTTCAGCGTGTATCGCAACTCCTTTGATGACTGCTTAAACAACCTATCGCTTGTGATGAGAAGGTGTGAAGAACAAAGCCTCACTCTCAATTGGGAGAAATGTCATTTCATGGTTCGAGAGGGTATAGTTCTGGGACACAAGATGTCCAACAGAGGTATTGAGGTCGACCCATCCAAGGTCGAGGCTATTGCCAAGCTCCCTCCACCCACAACAGTTACTGGTATCCGCAGTTTCCTGGGTCACGTCAGTTACTATCGACGGTTTATTAAAGATTTTTCAAAGATAGCCAAGCCTCTGTCCAACCTTTTGGTGAAAGATGTGAAGTTTGACTTCACGGATGAGTGCATGAAGGCGTTCTCCACTCTAAAAGGCGCTCTAGTATCTGCACCCATCCTCCAGTCTCCTGACTGGAGTCTTCCGTTTGTGCTTATGTGCGACGCTAGCGACTTTGCCATTGGTGTTGTTCTAGGACAGAAGAAAGACAAAAAGCACCACGTCATTTTCTATGCAAGTAAGACCTTGGACGAAGCTCAGTTGAATTACACGACCACCAAAAAAGAGATGCTTGCTATTGTGTATGCTTTTGACAAGTTTCGGTCATACCTCGTGGGTTCCAAGGTAGTGGTGCACACCGACCACGGGGCCATCAAGTACTTAATGCAAAAGAAAGACGCGAAGCCTCGACTGCTACGGTGGGCGTTACTGTTGCAAGAATTCGACCATGAAATAAAGGATAAGAAAGGTTCAGAAAATGTGGTCGTCGACCACCTCTCAAGGATCAGGGTGGATGACGACCACCCACTCCCAATTAATAATAGTTATGCCGATGAATCCATCTATGTTGCCCAGACAGCCAACCCTCAGGGGCCGTGGTATGCAGACTTCTGCAATTACCTATCTTGTAAACATCTTCCCCCAGATGTCTTATAATCAGAAAAAGAAATTCTTCTCTGGTAAGTCAATAAGTTCCTAGGTGTTGTTTTGTAGAAAAGCAGACATTTCCATATGCATTGCTTGTTTCCAGCCAATATCTTTCATAGCATCAAGATGAGTTCTTAGAATGACCACATAATCCATTCCAAGAGCAAATGAATGGGCCTGCTTATATAATTTTGACAAACAACAAACATTTGCAATAGGATGTCGGATAGTACAGGAACGAGTACCTTTACGAACAGTAATGGGAACATCAAGGTCAGATGGTTCTTCATAATATCTAGAGTAGAGGAAGATGGGGATGGCTCAAAGACTGGAGTCGCTACCTCCTCTGAATCCTATTTGCCTCATCTGCTGTAAAAATGTGGATATTGTTGAATTAATGTATCATCTGTTGGCTGCTCTTCCTGAATTATAGTATAGTCAGGAATGATAGGTGGCACTCTCTCACTCTGGTGTGGTGGTGGCACTCTCTCACTGATGTCTGATGGTGACACTCTCACTTTCACACAATTGCTCCCCCTTATTGGGAACACTAGAAAAATATGGTGTGGATTCATGGAAAGTTACATCCCTAGACACAAACATACGCGGAGACTGGGACAATAACACTTGTATCCTTTGCTATTGTTGGAGTACCCAAGAAAAAGAGTCCTAATAGACCTAGGAGATAACTTATAAGCCTTAGGATCAAAATTGTGGACAAATGAAGTACAACCAAACACTCTGAGGGGAACAAGAAAAGGTTGATCATTGGGACTTAAGACATAGAATGGAGTACGTCCTTGAAGCACCGAAGAGGGTTGCCTGTTGATAAGGAAACAATCAGTAAGTAATGTATCGGACCAGAATCTCTTAGGAACATTGGATTGAAACATAATTGTCCTGGAAATATCAAGGTGACGGTTTTTTCTCTCAACTACCCCGTTTTGTTGAGGGTTGTGAGGACAGGACGTACGATGTATCATCCCAACAGAGCTATAAAAATCAGCCATAACACTTTGAACATATTCTAAGGCATTATCAGATTGAAGAATTTTAATATTGCACTCAAATTGAGCTTTTATTTATGATAAAAAAAAATAGCGAAAACCATTATAGCTATTGGCTTTTACAGGACCCCAAACATCACTGTGGACTAACTCAAAGGGACAAGAAGCCCGTTTATTGACACGACTGGGATAAGACATTCTATGATGTTTTCCCAGTTGATAAGACTGACACTAATGAAGACACTTGGGATAACTCAAGTTCTAACTTTCATGCTCTCCAACGAGGGATGTCCATATCTGTAGTGCCACAGTAAGGGAGAACCGTTCAAAAGGATAGCCAGAGCAGGAGCAGATACTTGGCGAGGCAGACTGTCACCGTGGAAGAGGTAGAGATCACCTTTCCTAGGCCCCCACCAATCGTCCTCATACTCTTGAGATCCTGTAATACAAAGCAAGAAGGTTCAAATGTCACTATACTTGATACAATATCAATTAATTTTGCAACAGAGAGAAGATTAAATGGAAATGCAGGCACATAGTGTATAGATTTAAGATCAATTTTAGGAGTCAGAGAAACAGATCCACTTGCTAACACTCTCCTCACTGAACCATCTGCTATGGTAACAGATTGGTGAGGAATATGTGAGTCAATGGAATGAAGCAGTCTCCTCATACCAGTCATATGCTGTGACACTCTAGAGTCAACCGCCCATGAAGAAGTTGAACCAAAAGCCAGTAAAGACGTAGCCTGATTACCAGTAGTAGATGCCAAATTTGCTGAGGAAGATGATCCCAACTCAGATGTTGGGTAGCCAGAATAAATCTATCATATTCTTCCTTGGTGAGTGTGATGCAGAAGATCCGGAATTCAAAATAGGAGGCTCAGAAGACTCAGCAGTGCCAGCATAGTTTGCTACCCCCACAGGTGGTGCAGTAGGTCCACCATGCTTCTTCCAACATTTCTTAACAGTGTGTCCAAGTTTGTCACAGAAAGTGCACTTAGGATGTGTGCCACGTCCTCGGCCCATACCTATACGACCTCCTCTAACTGCAGTGGCGACAGATGCATGGGAATCTCCAGGAGACGAGATTGTCGTAGGATCAACTAGTTCAAATTTTGATTTTAAAATCCTTGAGTAAGCTTTTTCCAAGCTAGGAAGTTTGTCAGAAGCTAGGATGACACTGCCAACTGAACTGCACGAAGAACTCAGGTCAAATAAAAACTTTGTTGTAATCAAGTCATCTCTGTCTTTGACTTGCTCTTGGACAGTCACTGGATCATAGAAGCTCAGTTCTTGAGCAATAGCTTGGATCACTCCAAAATATTCTTCTAAAGGCTTGTCTGCCTGTCGTTGTGCAAAGAGGCGATCATATATCATAAACTGACAAAGAACATTCTTTTGTTGAGAGTAATGTTTCTTTACTGCATCCCATATTTCTTTGGCAGTAGTATAGAACATGAACCTAGCAGCAATACCAGGTTCCATGCTCCCCCATATCCATGTCTTCACAGGCTATTATGACACTTCCATTCAGCATAGACTTTATCAGTAGAAGCACGAGGATCAGAATCAACATGTCTTTCCTTGTCTCAGGATTTTAACACTGTATGGACAACATTCATTTACAAGAGATAATTCTTCCTATTTGGCTTGATGGAGGGGATAGGTGACATCTCATTATAGATGATAGATGCCTTGGTGTCCTCCATGATTCAACGGAGAGATAGGGTGACAGAGTGATACACGTCACAGGAAGGAAAAGCATTAGATGCATGTCTAACGCATCCACAACCCCCAAACAAAAATTCCCTAATCACATGGAGGAGATATGATTAGGAATTTCCTACGTAACGACAGACCCTTCGGTATGAGATTGAATAATCTGTTTGATCAATCAAAGGGCCCTGCAACCAAGGTCTTTAGAACCGGCCAGAGAAGAGAGGGGTATGCTCGCGACTGCTGCGCCTGCCCTGGGCCGACGACTGCGGTGCCTGCCCTTGGCCGGCGGCTGATGTTGCCGCCTTGAGCCGGCGGCCTACTGCTGCTGCCCTTTGCTGACGGCAGTGGCAGCCTGCTGCTGCCCTTTACTGAGGGCGGCGGCGGCGTGGAGGGGGTGGGAGAATTGGAGAAGAACCCTAGGAGCTTTTTTGCTCTGGTACCATGTAAACATGGATGCCGCAAAGCTACGTGCAATGCAGCGTGTGAGAGGGTCCATGAGCCCTCTCCTTTTTATTAATAGAAGAACATGGAGAAATTAATAGAGGTCCAACAATATATGAAAATTACAAAATAGAATTTAGATGAATATAATGAGATATATTAACAACATAAACCATCTTACCATCTTATGTTTGGACTTTGGACAACAACCACACAACTCTAGTTTTAGTTATATATTTTATATACTTCCGGTTTGTTGAAATTAATTGATATTCGATTGTGTTGGTTGTAATTTTAGTTAAAATTGCAATACTACAAGATCGATAGCAATTGTACACTGTAATAACAGTAGCATATACAATACATTTCCCCCTTAGCAATACACATGATGAAGGCTCCCACCCCCTTCATATTCGAATAAGATATTATTGCAAAGATAAGTGTAATAAATGTTTATAATATTCTTGAAAAGTTCCATAAAGTATATTTCATTTTGTTATTGAAATCAACATAATATCCCTAATGAAATAGTTTGGTTCCATTTACTCATGCATGTACATGCGCCTTTGTTATATTAATATACAATATATAGGAGCATGTATCACTTTAGACCATCTTGGTAGAATTTTATGACTTAATATTCCTTCATTTAGGCGTTGAAATCGTGTGTCAAAATTGTGCCCTAGTGGGAACGTATCTGTCAAAATCCCCATCGAGCTCTTTGTAAATTTTGATTTCTAGACCGTCAAAATTTGCGTTGATATCAGACATCTTAAACTATGGGTGGTAGTGGCCGTTAGGGGAGAAAAGAAGCTTGTGGGTCTATGAAAACCCACCTTAAAGCTATATGTACCAACTAGGTGAGCTTGTGGACCATGGAGGCATACTTCGTGAGGTTGAGTTGCAGTTGTAGTCACCGGAGCATGGGGCCACACAAAGACGACAGATATGATCTGGCTCTGATTTGTTATACACCAAAATGTTGCCAAAATAAAGCAAATATCGTTGGACGTTTGACAAAAAAACCAAGTGTCTGGAAGGTGGAGAAAGCATTGTATAAGTCAAAAGGAACTAGTAGTGACCATCATGCTTCCAAACATAGTTTTCCACGTATTTTTCACCACCATGATCCGATGGTAGCCTACCTTAAGATCTAACTCAAAGTTGAACTGGGCATTGCCGAGTTTCACGAACAATTTTTAATTCTTAGAATGGAGTGAACATGGCTTGTTTGCTTGTTGATGGCTATGTAATTGATGCAAATTCACCTACTCCCATTCATCTTATAGACAAGGAGAGCCTGTGGGGCGAATGCACCTTGTGGTGGTGGATAAAAATCCTGATGAAGCAGGGTCATGACTTGCTGCCCAGGTTCCTCTTTTAGAATCCTTAGGTACAACTACAACGTAGTCAAGATGGGCTCAGATCCATCAAGGAGGAAAACACATGGTCTTGTAGCCTCATGAAGGGTAGTTTGATAGGCTAGTCAAAGGTCGTCCTGAAATCTTGGGAGTAACAACTAGGATGGAGAGCAGTGCAATGGTGATGATGTATAACAGCGACGTAATGACAGATTTTGCGAGTCCCTAGTGTATCAAGAAGGAATGTGCTTGCAATCTCCAAACTTGAGGCTTCACCAACTATAACACAAAGAATGAAGGGTGCATAGCAGAATTAACAACCACAATTTTCTTGATGAAATTCCGTGTTGAGAGTCCTTGTTGTTCAACAGCTGGACTCTAAGGACAACATTGTATGACCACCCCAACATATGCGTAAACAGTTCCTATGGCCCTACAAAGATTTATTTTTATTATATCATTATTTGTTGCAATGAGAAACACGACTGCTTGCATTTGTGCCTTCGAAAGCACCTCTCGAGGTAGTTGTCGTGCATATCTTTTTGCTCGACGCTTTTCCAGTCTATCTATATGAGGCGTAAAAACGGGATGGGTTTGGATCAAACTGTTTGGTATGATCTAGTTGGGATTATTGTCAAGTTTGAAATTTGGGCTTATAGTTTGTGCTTAGAGGGTTGTTTAAAGGTGTTGAATGGGTCCTTAACGATCTAAGCAGGCTCGGCATTCTCGAACCGAGGCATGGTTTTGTTGACCCCTACAAGGCACAACTCACAATGGATGTCATTATGGGGGCTGATGTGGAATAGCTCCGAGAGGTAGGCGTCTTGGAAAATATTACAAAGCTCTTCTATGACTTCAAAGTACCACTAATATTCCATCACCGTATTTGTTTGGCGAAAGTGAATAAGGTAGTTGCACAGTCCCTTGACGTCTGCAGACTGAAAATGCTCGTCAATTTCTTTGTTGACAATATCCAAGGAACATTTATACCATGTATCAGTGCCTGATGTGACCCATTTGAGTGTTTCAACTTAGAGATACGCTAGAAGCAAATTAAGTTTGTCAGTTTTGATGGCAATTTGTCACTCACGATGCTTGATCCAATGATTTAGATATCCTCTTGTTGTAAAAGAGAAACTCAACTTTGAAGTTGTTGATCAATATGGTGAGGATTCATGTACCATGAGAAAGAAGAGGACGTCGTGCGAGATGGTGTCTCCGGTGTGCTTTCCATTGTCTATGTAAAGGTAGAAGAAGTGGTAGAGGAGCTCATCCATCTTGCTTGAGGGACGTCGCACTTCAATTAAAATTCTAGTGATTTGCTAAGTGTTGGAGGGATTGTACCTAGCAGTAGACCATCTCATGGAGTTGGTCGGGATTCATATTGGTAATAGAGATTTCGACTAGGTGGAAGGGAGTGAAACAAGGTGGAGGAGCTAGCTCTGACCCGAGGTGTTAAATGCATGTTAATGGATGGAAAATGGGAGTCAACATGGTAAGCTCAGACAGCTTATGGTTGTTTCTCGACAGACTCCCTCTCCTTGGTGGGTCCCTGATGAACCAAGGAACGTTAAATAACACTAAGGGAAAGCATAAATCATGCTTCATATTGCCTTAATGGCTTTGTATTAATAGGGTGGGTGTATAGGGTGGTGGCTATTCTCTATCACCCTGATCATTTACGGGGAGGGATGAAAAGAGAAATGAAAACTTGATGACAAAAATCAATTTGCTAGTAGAAGCAACATGATGTTGAGTAAGTGGTGTGCCTGTGTAGGGACAACTGGTGGTAGTTGTTGTTTGGGAAGTAACAAAAGTTGGTTGGCCTATTACTTTTTGCTATCGGACCAATGCTTATATTGTTCCCTTGGTTACTTGCTCTCATTGCCATCTTTCTCCTCTTTCCTCTCTCCACTTCTACCACTATGCTTCCGCCTTTAATTGTCCCTAGGCCATCATTGCTGCCTACTGATACCATAAACAGAGTTGTAGTAGGTAAAGAACTATTAGACAAGCAGCCCTTGTCAAAGGAGATTACTATTATTGGGTTTAATGATGCAGACTATTGTTGATAATGCTCTAATTCTTGTTTCTACATCCTTCTATGACATCATCCTATTGCCTTGGGGAGCAAGACAGGCTGTCATTCCTCCATCTAGCACTAAAGCATAATACATAGTTGTTGTACATGCTTGTTTTGTTGTACAGTGGGTCCATTCTGTTCTTAAGAAATTTGGGATTGTAGTTCAGTCTCCCGCCAACTTGAACTGTGACAATAAGGTTTCCATCCACATTGCCTACAACCATGTCTAACACAAACAAAACAAAGCAACATTGAGGTAGACTGCCACAGTGCCACTTTGTATGTGATATGAAGGCCAAGATGATATTTGTTTCACAAGTGAAGACATGACAGCAAGTTACAAACATCTCCACCGAGTTTGTACCTCCTACCTTATTTTATACGAGAGTGCCAAGTTAGAACTATGAGATGCATACTCTCCAGCTTGAGGGGAAGGGTTTGAATATATTATATATGCCTAATGGGGCTCTCATCAAATGATCTCTCTCTCTTATCTTGACATGTGGCATACCATACCACAAACTCTCTTATATAAGAAGATATTGTTATCCTTTAACCAATGAGGACAAATCTAATGATCAACAACGTCCAAATGTCCAATCCCATTTTAATCATTGGAGCTGGGCAAACAAGAAGATTCACGTTACCAAGGAAGCACATATACTCCGAGACAAATCTCGTACACGCACGGGACACGTATCAGACACTAGTACTCCTTAGATTTAACTGGATACGTATTGGATATTTCAAGAGACTTATCCAGATTTTTTTGACATTTTAAAGAGTGGATACTTCCCAGATACATCTTGGATACTCTGTGGATATGCCTTGGCCCATTTATATAGATATGCATTCATAAATTTAATTTAATTTGTATGTATGTGCCTATTGTTATTGGTAGTTCGATATTTATTTCAATTTTTCATTCTTGGCTCTCAAATAAACTAGAGAGTTTTGGGAGTACCACAAAATCAATTGTATGGTAATCTAGACAGTAAATTGTTCTTTGAAACAAGTTGACATTCTAATTTAAATATTGGTAGATTGCTACTGACAACTTATTGTTAGTAACCTATCTTCAGTTCCAAATTCTTGAGATAGTCTGGTCGCTTAATTGAGTTCTGGATTTTTCGAAAACTCTTTGGCTCACAAATTAATATTAGAAGTAGGAACCACAAGGAAATCAGGTTGAATGTATATTATAAATATATAGATGCACTATTGTATAAAGATTTCTTTATAGATGCGCTATTATATAAGCTTATTTGTTGTCAAAATAAACCCCTTCTAGACTATCCACCAAATGTATGGCAATGGTCATATTAAGTTCATGATTATCAATTCATTAGGGTGTTAGTTATTAGGATTTTGATCCATTACGATACTAATTTCATACGTTGTAGTGTATATGTTGCTAAGAATATCTCTTATAGTTTCAGTCTTGTCAAAATTCCCAGACAACCTAGTTCTTAGGGCTTTCTTCATGTGAATCCACCTCCTTAAGCTATATCCTTGTTCCTGCCATAACCTTATGGTATGCAGTCTGCATCAATCATTTTACTCTGTTATCCAATCTTTATCTTTAAGATGCATCGCAACTGAGTGTGATGATCATGCACCTCTATAAAAATATGCAATTATATTGTTGGATGCATGAAAAGGTGGCAATAGTGAATGTTATTATAACTACTGTAACAAAGAGTACATGGGATCATAAACTGGAGGAAGAGCACAATTGTTAAAGATTTCGTGACATGGGATCATAAACTGGAGGAAAGAACAATTGTTAAAGATTTCGTGACATGGGATCAAAATTTCCCAAAAGTCACTATAGAACAACTAAGTGGTATGCAACAGGATGTTCATTTGGTCACACAAATATTGAAAAATGTCATGTCCAAGAAGATCTCTTTTCATAGGTATTTATCTTTGGATGAAATTAAATGGTCTTAATTTGCATTTTTACAAATTAAATCATCATCATCATCATCTAAGCCTCAGTCCCAACTATGTTGGGATCGGCTACATGGATCTTCGTTTCCATTCAGCTCTATCATGGGTTATATTCTGATCGAGATTCAAAATCTCTCTTTATAAGCTCATCCCATGTTAATTTAGGTCTTCTTCTTCTTCTATTAATTGTGCTTCACACAATAGCATTGCTTCGTATATGTGCATTAGTCGGTCTGCGTTGTACATGTTGATATCATCTGAGTCGGCCCTCGCGCAACTTGTCCTCAATGTTCGTCACCCCCACTTTAGTCCTGATATAATCATTTCTCAAGCGATCTTTTCTTATCTTCCCACACATCCATCTCAGCAGACACATTTCAGCCACATTCATCTTGTTGAGACCTTGTTTCTTCACCGCCCAATATTCACTCCCATAGAGCATGACTGGTCGTATAACTGTTTTATAAAACTTACTTTTTAACCTGAGAGGGATCTTCCGGTCACATAATACTCCAGTTGTACTCCTCCATTTCAACCATACGACAGTGATCCTGTGACAAACATCATTTTGGACATCCCCATCAATTTGAATAATAGAACCAAGTAACGAAAGTTATCACATTTTGATATATCTACTCCATCCAACTTGGCTCCACCATTCACACTGCAAGATTGGATGAAATTGCAATGCATATACTCAGTTTTTCTCCTACTAATCATCAATCCATTTGATTCCAATTCCTTTCTCCAAAGTTCAACTTTATCACTCAATCCATCTTTAGTTTCGTCAATCAATAGTTCAATACAATATCATAAGCAAATAATATACACCAAGGAATATCCTCCTGAACATTCTTTGTGAACCCATCCATAACAAGAACAAACAGATATGGGTTGAGAGCCTGAGAGTGGATCCTTGGTGTACCCCAACTGTGATAGGAAACATTGGTGTCTCTCCTTTAGGAGTCTTTACACTCGCAGTAGAGCTATCATACATATCTTTAATCAAGTCAATGTATTGGATTGGTACACCCTTTTTCTTCAAAATTATCCACACCACTTCCATGGGTACTCGATCATAAGTATTCTCCAAATCAAGAAACACCATATGAAGATCTATTTTGCTTTCTCTATACTTCTCCATAAGCCTCCTTATCATAAAAATAGCATCTGTTGTTGATCTTCCAGGCATGAAACCAAATTGGTTGTTTGATATCTACATTATAGATCTTAACCTCTGCTCAATAATCCTCTCCCAAAGTTTCATTGTGTGACTCATCAACTTGATACCTATGTAGTTTGTGCAGCTCTGAACATCACCTTTGATCTTGTAGATGGGGACTATAGTACTATTTCTCCACTCATCCGACATCTTCTTGGTCTTTATGATCTTGTTAAAGAATTTTGTTAACCACATAACTCCTTCATCCCCCATACTCTTCCATACATCAATGGGAATATCGTCTGGTCCGCATGCCTTTCTCATTTTCATCTTTTTCAAAGCATTCTTGACCTCAAATAGTGAAACTCTTCGTGTGTAAATGATATATCTTGTATTCATGTCACACGAGTCTTAACATTATTTGTAATATCTCCTTGAAAAGCTTAAGGAAGTAATTTCTCCATTGGTTCTTGATATCATCGTCCTTTACCAACACTCTACCATCTTCATTCTTGATGTATTTTAATTGAATCAAGTCTCTTCCTTTCCTTTCTCCTATATGAGCCATTTTATATATCTTTTTCGCCTTCTCTTGTGTCCAACTTCTTATAAATATCATTAAAGTATCTAGACCTTGCCTCCTGAACAACTTGTTTAGCTTCTTTCTTTGCTTGCTTGTATATGTGAAACATTGCATCATCTTGAGATTTGCGCAAGCTCATATAGATCCCTCTTTTCAGTTTAATAGTCTTTTGTACTTCATCATTCCACCACCAAGTCTCTTTCTATAGAGGCCCACAACCTTTGGACTCCCCCAAAACCTCTTTGGCAATTTTTATTAAGCAGGAGCTTATGTTATGCCACATAGTGTTGACATCAGAGTCCAAGTTCCAAGTTCCCTCCTTGATGAGTTTATCATGAAAAGTCAATTTCTTTTCTCTTTCAAGATTCCACTACTTGATCCTGCTATCTTGGTTTATGTTATGCTTGCCTTTATTGATCTTCATGTTAATATCCAAAACCATCAACCTATGATAGGTCATGAGTTCTTCGCCAGGAACCATTTTACAATCCTTGAATATTTTACAATCCACCCGCCTCGTAAGGAAGTAATCAATTTAGCTACAATTGTGCCCACTCTTGAAAGTATTCTTATGGGATTCTATTTTCTTGAAATGGGTGTTTGCCAAAATCATATCAAATACAACTACAAAATATAATATTCCCTCTCCGTTTCTACTGCCATATCCAAAACCACCATAAACTCTCTCATATCCAGCATGTTACTCCCCACATGGCCATTTAAATCACTCCCAATAATGATCTTCTCCTCTGTTGGTATTCCGTGCATCAATTCATCCATTCATCCTGCACTTATCACCAACCCCATCCACACCCTTTTGTCACTGCCAACCCTCTCCATCCTCCACCTATTGGTGCCTCCCTCCACCTCCTCCTGCCACTATTCCCTTCCCAAGGGAGGCATCCTGCTCCTTCCAGCCACCGCAACCCCCCTCCATTCTCTTGCAATCGCTCTCACCCCCCCCCACCCTTCTATCTCTCGTCTACGTGTCTATGTCACCATTCTGCTCCTTTGCTCCTTATTATTGCAAATCTAAATCCCTACCCCCCTTCTAGTGTCCCCTAATGTTGATAATGTAGGAGTGGTGAACTTAGATTAGATCTCCCCTCTTTCCTGGGTATTCGTCTCCTACGTTCTTTCGCGTCCCTCTTCTTTATGTGAATGGTCATAGATTTGTTGCTTATTTCCATATCTACGGCTATTTGAACTCCTATGTGTGGCATTCATATATCTTCAACCCTGATCTGGAACCTTGCAGACAGATCCCTAATATTCTGCCTGCCAGTTTCTGAACTCTGCCTGAATTTATCTGCATACATATTTGTTCTAGTATACACCTATTATCATGGCGTCCATTAACACTCGTGATGGAGTCGAAAATCCTGCAGCTTAGGTAGCATCACTTAAATTCAACCTGAATCTATATTTGGGCAAAATCCTTCTGGATCCATGTGCACTTTTTTGGTTGCTTAAATCATTTCAAGGAGGAAAACCATGCCAAGGACGAAGCTAATCTCAACAAATATGCACTTGGGGGATACCCAAGTCTTATCTGAGATCCTAAATAGTTCCTTGTAATTAGTTACTCAACCATGAAAAAATGCAAATATGTCCTTGTAATTGATTAATATATCAAAATAATAAAAAATATCAAATTGGGCTCTCTTAGTTGCTTATGTCCTACATCACCCACTTTTTGCTTCATAATAAATATGATCAATAAGAAATAAGTACAAGAAGAAAATTGGGTAAGAGAAGGAAGAAATTGAAATCTATTTAATGTCTCTGATACAAATTTATAATAAACCTGACTAGGATAGCGAAGAGGAGACATGTTTCGAATATGCCTTCAAAGACACAAACTAAATTTGACTAATAACCAAATGTATGAATAGAGATGACATGATAGGTTCTTGTAGGAAATGATCATGATACTACTTAACTCCTACTAGTTGATAAAAATTAATTTTTCTCAATATACAAAATTTGCTAGAATAAGATTACATTTTCCTACTTTAATACACAGCCATTCAGGATTACGCTGGTAGCTTTAACTTTTGAGCTTTAATTGGTGGTGTTTAGTTGAATGGGTACATATACAGCAATGCCTATACCAGCGTCACTAGGAAATCGCTAGAGTTATAACAACATCCAAGGAAGAAAATGTCCGGTTTCAATGTCGTTTCGGTGGCCACAGAAACAGAAATTTTGAAAAATTTCGACAAAATTTTGATAAATGCGCTCCTGGCGTTTCGACGGCAAAATAAACGAATTAATTTATGAAATTTTACCAGAATGATCTACTAGTGTAGATCTACTCAAATATGTAACAATGTCATATTGGATATGTAGGGGGTGAGGTCTGGTCATTTTTTAGCGAAGGACCCTGAACTGTTTCGACGGGCATTTTGATGGGGATTTTTATGTCAATTTTCAATGGTGAAATCAATGAATTGAGTCATTATAATTTGCAAGCACAATATATAGACTTAAAGAGACAAAAGTGTGCAAAAAAATATGCTCTAGGTAATACATAGTATATGTAAAAGTAGAAAAAAAATCAATGATCTGCCTGTTTCGAGAGTTTTGTTAGTCAATTTCGATGTCCGATTGCCACAGAAACAGAAATTTCGAGCGACATTTCGACAATTTCGTCGAAATTTTGAACATTGATAACATTAATGGATTTCTGAAGGTTCAAAGCCTATAGAGATCAACTAAAAAGCATACATCAATACCAGACTATTAATCTCGTAGACTAAAGCAATCCATGAGTGAGCTTCAAAGGAAGTGGAAATATTTTTTAAAAGACCCTCCTGGTTAGCTCGTTATAGAACATTTGAAATTGATAAAAACTATGAAAATATTAAATCAAATTGTCTGTGGAAAAGATAGTAGTAAAAGCAGATGTCACTATTGCCCAATTTCTGATGATATTAATGTTATAATAATACCTGGATCAATGAAACATCAGATGCAAGTTGAGATAGTATTCCCGCTACAAAAGCATCTCCAGCACCGGTAGTGTCTACAACATCCACCTTCATTCCACCAACTTTCCCTTGGAAGTCCTTATAAAATTATAAAAGTTCAGGTTAATATAATATTTGCAAGGTCAATAATTTTTCTGAAAGGATGTTTCTTCCCACTTAGATCGTTTTAGTAGAGACTAAAGAGACATTCAGTAATGTACACTTATAAAATGTCACTTATTTTGAAGCAAAAGTTTGTGTTAAATGTATAGAATAATAAGGATCACAACACATTGTATTGCACAGAAAAGAACTGCCTCAATATCGAGCATGCAACAAAATATGATGCCAGACAAATGCAAAGAGTACGTAACATACTGAAAATAAAAAATTAGATACCTAATGGTTTTGGAAGGTAGTTCAAAGCAGTTATTATCATACACTAAAGCAGTTCTAGGAGTATAAATAGCATTAAAAGTGAACATATTGTCAATTAGCAATATGATTTGATTGGATCAGCAATACGTCATCCTATATAAGTTGGTGAGAAAACCTAATTGTATTGCACCATCTTGTATATGTGAGATTTTATGTGAGGTTTACACGAGGTAACTAACCATTACAGTCTTCACTTACATAGACATACATATGGTAAGCATGGTCAAGCACGGTCAATATTTTCCTCTGTTGGACTACTGAACAGACTTGATATGTCTCATCTAATCATGCTGTCCACCATTTTGATTAGCCCCTCCTTCACATAGTATGAGCTGATTCACAGTAACTTCTAGTTCAGTACTTTACATGTAGTTTAAGCTGATATACGACATCTTTGTAGTGGCTTCTAGGCTTGTAGGTTAGCACTTATCATGCATTCATTATTCTGTGTGTCATACATTTTATGATGTTTTCATCAATAAGTTAAATTGCATGTTCATGGACCTATAGCTTGTTGTAAAGATATCTTCTCTTTGTTGCATAAAATGCTCAATTGACGAGCAATTTTCTTGTCAAGGTTTTGCATGCATGCAGTTTCTTTGATGTGTTTTTTCTAGTCTTGAAATATACACCAGTAATTCAATCATATGCCACAGATAATCATTATAGAGAATTATATCAGTATAACCTTGGGCTTTCGACGTTTAGGGGGCACTTTAGAATCAAATAAGCATCTCATAATTCCTAAACCAAAAACCCACCACAGACCAAATTCTTTTCTACCTGCATACAGAAACCAAGTATATATAGTGGAGATGATAAATGCTGTGAGATCAGTGTTAACTGTTTCATAGAAGTGGGCACCTTTAGGCAAAATTTCATATCTATCTGGGTCTGAGAAGCTGCATCGGAAAAGTATGAATGCAGTGCAATTCATTTAGTACAACATCCTACCAGGAACTAATTTATATGTTTATATAATCACCTATATCACTGACTAGCACCACATGGAAAACTCTGCAATAGCTTTGAACATAGCTTATATGTAAGCAGCATAAAGATATAGAAAAATAGATAATGTGTGGATGCTACTTAGCTCATGTACCAAAACATTTAGAAATAAAACATATAGACCTTCTATCATTTGGAATTAAATATCAAGGTGTACCTTAGTGTAGTATCTGCAACCTTCTGGCCCCTCAGTTACCAAAAGCAACTTCAGATTTTGATGGAAAAGTTTGCGAACAACGGCATCATCATAAGGATCTTCTCCTTCAGTTAAAAAACAAATCTCTTCTTCGCTGATCTGCATACATTAAACCACAATGTTCCATACTTTAGGTAACTTTTGGCAGATTTAATTTTGATGTCCATTACCAAAGTAATAAAACTGTACGAATTCAAGTCGCTTATATTTTTCTCACTTTTAGACAATTTGTATATGCTTCAACAGAAAGCAAAATTCCAATGTTGTATGCCCTTCTCTTGTATCACTCATATTTAAGAACAAATAATAATCTATAAGGTAAGCACAATAAGTACACATACATCCTTATTACTGATACTAAGAAAAGTTTGCATTATGTGGCAACACAAACATCTTGGATAGAGAGTATTTGTATTTCCTTAATGGGTCTATTTGTAATATATTAATATGGGCCCAAATGCCTTTTGGCCCATTAGGGTGTGCTTATGTTTGTATCCTCATAACCAATACTAAGAAAAGTTTGCATTATGTTTTCACACACCCACACATACATCTTAGATAGAGAGTATTATTATTTACTTGATGGGTCTATTTTGTAATATGGGTCCAAATGTGTTTTGGCCTATTAATGTTTTACTTATGTTTGTTTGCTTCCCCCTTCTTCTATATATAGGGAAGGGGTATGCCCATCCAATAAAAACACAATATAAGGGAGTTTTCCCTTATCTCATGAATCGACATGGTATTACAGCAGCCTTTGTTGCGCCCTGATTCCTGAGAGAGAAAATGAGAGTGCCTCCCCTTGCAGGCAGTCGCCGCCCCTTGACGATGCTTGGCAGCCCGCAAGGATGTCCATCTCCTATTTTTTCTGGAAGATGTCTCTATGAAGTGTCTCCATTTCAAAACTCCAACCTGTTTTTGATGTTACTCCACAAGTTGTGGCCCTCCCAATATGTGTCGTCTATTGCATGGAACAAGAAATCGAATTTGAGTCGACTTCGACAGGTTTGGAAGTGGAAGTTTGTGGAAACATCAAGGAAACTTTGAGGATTTTCACAATTAAAATACGACACATCTTTGACAAAAATTAAGCTAAAATAGTGATTTGATGATGAAAATTGATATATTTCATCATATTAGAATGTGTGGTATTAGACCCAAAACAAATTGCAATGGGTGAAGGGACCACACACCTTATATGTTCCAGGACCTCCCCAGAGCTCAGCGGTATGGGACTATTCTAACATCCCCCCTCAAGTGCAGCCACTTTTGTGTGCTTGCACTTGTTCTTTTTTTTTTTGGTAGAGTGTGGTGCTCACACTTGTCTCGTGGGTCCGCTCTGATACCATATTAGAATGTGTGGTATTCGACCCAAAACCAATTGACAATGGGTGAAGGGACCACACACCTTATATGTTCCAGGAACTCCGCAGAGCTCAGCGGTATGGGACTATTCTAACACATCAAATCTAGCTTAAAGACAAAATATATGTTTTATATAGCCATCCATACAGGTTTACGTATGTAGAAAAACACAGTCACATGCAAATGTACAAGATGTCGTCTTTGTGTCAACTTCAACATGCATGGAAGTTTGCCAGGTTTCGACATCAATATCGAACAGCGACAGGCGTAGACATATATAACATTGAGGATTAATCACCAGATATCGAGGATGTTTAGTACCATGGTCTAATGTTGTTACAACCGTCATGGAGTTCCTTGCTACCACCACCACCCCATCATCCTCCCTTGGATTTGTCGCCAGCCGATGTAACCTGAAGGCGTCGCCACCATCCTGATTACTAGTAATGTCTCCATCTAAGACATCATCCATGATGTTGTCATTATTATCGAAATCTATTATCATCGTCACTTATCGAAGCCGTCGTGTTTTTGCTTCTTTATCTAGGCAAATCTATGGCAATGGAATGTCTTTGTTGCTTCTATTGGAGATGATCCATCCCTACGTTAATATGGTAGAGATCCATAAGGGGTTTCCACCCTATTTGTCCCATCTTGGGGTTTCTACTAGTTATTCCACTACATCACACGATGTGTCCCTACGTGATACGGGTGTGTGAGCGGTGAGCACATCTTTCATTGCTACTTTATACGACACGTCAATGGTTCACACGTCATGTGACCAAAGTATAGAGATATGTTTGTGTTTTGTTGAGTGTCATGTGCCTAGCATGTGCCTCACTTATGTTTTTACTTCAGTAGTTTAATCCCATATTGCTTATCTCTATTTTAGTCTCTACTCTCTTCTGTTATATAAGAGATTGTACTGTACACTTGTTACATCATCAAATAAGCAATTCCCAGTCCCACCCTGCCCCTATGCCCTAGGCCTTCAGCCCCCCTCCCCCCACCCGTCATTGCAACCACCCCCCCGCTGCCGCCACCACCCTCTTCCACCGCCGCCTTCATCCCCCGCCCCCCCTCTTCCCGCCGCCTCCACTCCACCATCCGCAGTCGCCCCTCTCCCTAACCCGTCGCCGCCCACTTGCTCCTGCCCCCTCTTCCTACTGTTGTCCTCCTCCTTTCTTGCCTCCTTCCGCTCATTTCCGTACGTGCAAACTCCCGGACAGCCATAGCCACCACACATTGAGAGTCTCCTATCCTTCTAGGTTTCACTGCCTGCGCCTCATGACGGAATATTGATCTTCCTCATGACGGTGTAGGTTCCTTTATCAGTTTCTCTACCCGACACGGGTCTCTTCTGATCTGATGCGTCAGATCTCTACTGCTGCTACTGCCCCATAGCGGGTCCTTTATCTACAGCTTGTTGTTGTTGCGCTGCCTCTTCACTGCTGCCCTGTCTCTGCTTATCATGGTTTCTGTTGAGCCTCCTCGTTCTCCGTGTGTTACTACCGTCAAGCTCGATGCCTCTAATTACCATCTGTGATCGACGTCCTTCGTCCTTTATGTCAAAGCCCAAGGCCGGTACTCACATCTTACCACTGATCCTCCTGTTGCTCCTGCTGCTACTGCACATGAAAAAAGAAACCAAACTTATGCACAATGGTCCAAAGATGACTCTGGTGTTATGTCATGGCTTCTTAATAGCACCGAGCCGTGGATCGGTCAGTCCTTGTTATGCCTTCATGATGCTAAGGCAATGTGGGATCAGCTCTCCCATGTCTATTCCCATCAGCAGAATCCTAAACGTGTTTTTGAAATTTTCAAAAACCTGGCCAAGAAGGAGTTTTCTTTTGATACTTCTATCGAGGACTTCTACAACCAGTGCTCTGCTCTCTAGAATGAGTATGAAATCTACCATTCCTTGACATCCGACATAAAGGAGCCTAGAAGCAGCGCAATGAACTATAACTGGTCCAAATTCGGGCTGCCCTTCCGGCTTCCTTCTCCGGCGTGGTCGATCAGATTTTGTCTAGTGACCTTCTGCCTACTCTTCGCGACGTCCTTAAGCAAGTTCAAAGACTACCGTCGGCGACCTCCAATCCTGTTATTGATCATACTGCTCTAGTTGTTCGCACTACTGACTCTGGACGTGACCGCGGTCGAGGCCGTGGTCGTGGCAGACGTCTACCTCCCACTAGTAGACGCGGCTCCTCTACTACTCCTGGATGAGCCCAAGCTACTGGCC
This sequence comes from Alisma plantago-aquatica, assembly GCA_963693085.1. NCBI lineage: Eukaryota > Viridiplantae > Streptophyta > Magnoliopsida > Alismatales > Alismataceae > Alisma > Alisma plantago-aquatica. Next base: position 299,947,429 of record OY856410.1, on the reverse strand, counting down.
CTCACTTCTGCAACTGGTGTGGTCGTGATAATCACAATGAAGATAAGTGTTGGATCAAGCACGGTAAGCCAGCCTGGGCTAACAATGCCTCTACAGAAACCTCCACTGATACTGCATCCGACCAACCATCTGCTCCGCCGTCTACTGAATGGCTTCGCTCAGAGTTCGAGAAGTTTTTCCAGGAGCGCATGACTCAGCTACCTTTGACATCTACTGCTGGTTCCTCCGCCATGCTTGCCTCTCCTTCTGTTGGTAACAATAAGTGGTGCATTGATTCTAGTGCATCTGTCCATATGGTTGGCGACATCCAATTATTTTCTACTCTGACTAAAACCTCTAATATTCCATCTGTCACTGTTGCAAATGACTAAGACTCATGTTCATGGCATTGGCACTGTTCCTCTATCTCGCAAGTTGCATCTCCAATCTGTTTCTTACATACCACAATTTCCTGTTAATTTATTATCTTTCAGTAAAACTGTGAAATAGCTTCAGTGCTTTATTAAATTTGATCCCTCGGTTGTGTTTTGAAGGATCTCCGCACGAAGACGAGGATTGGTTCGGGCCATGAAGGACCAGATGGACTCTACTATTTGGATGGACCGCCTGCAACATCTACACTTTTGTCTACATCAGTCACAGGACTTCAGTGGCACTTCCTGTTGGGTCATCCGTCTGCTACAAAATTGAAGCATTTTTTCCTGCATTATCTAAACACACTTTTCTTGTACATCTTGTGTTTGGGGAAAACAAACGCGGTCTGTATTTCCCGGTAAAAAAGAAATTGGTTCTAAGGCACTTTTTGATATTGTTCATGCGGACATCTGGGGTCCATGCTCTGTTCTGAGTCACTCTGGTGTTAAATATTTTCTGACTTTTATTGATGATTATTCCTGTGTTACTTGGCTTTTTTTACTCAACGATCGTAATATTGTTTTGGACAATATTAGTATCTTCTTTTCTGAAATACAAACCCAGTTCAATAAACCAATTAAAATTTTCCATACCGATAATGCCCTAGAATTTAGGCAAAAGTCTGTCACATCTTTTTGTTCTGTTCGTGGCACCATCCATCAAACCACTTACCCTTATACTCCACAACATAATGGTGTTGCTGAACGGAAAAATCGCCACTTATTGGAGGTTGCTCGCACTCTTCTTCTTAATTATAAAGTCCCTCACCGTTTTTGGCCGGAGGCGGTTTCCACGGCATGCTATCTTACAAACCGTATGCCATCCTCTGTTTTACATAATCGTATCCCTTACACCATTTTGTTTCCTAATGCACCCCTGTTCTCTGCCCCTCCTCGTATTTTTGGGTATACTTGTTTTGTTAAAAATTTACACCCAGGGATGACGAAACTTGATCCTCGCTCCACTAAATGCATCTTTTTGGGATATTCTAGAACCCAGAAAGGATATCGCTGCTTTGATCCGGTACTCAAACAATGGTTTGTCAGTGCGGATGTGATCTTTTTTTAGCATATGTCGTATTTTTCTGATGATGGGGCAACGCTATCCGGTGATATGTTGGCACCCACAGCTCTACCAGATGGTGTTGAGGACTTTCTCTCTTCTGACCAGCCTGAAGGTCGCCCTTTGCAAGTGTACAAACGTCGGCCAAAGCCTAGCGCTCCTTCCATGGCCCCTCCACAACCAATTCCTCCGTCTGCGGATGATCAAACAAACACTGAGGTAACTTCTGACTTGCACCTTCCTATCAGTCTACGCAAAGGTGTTCGCTCCTGCACTAAACATCCTATCAGTCATTACTGCTCTTCTGCTAATCTGCATAACAGTTTTGCATGCTTTACCTCTGCAATTTCTGTTGTCATTATTCCAAAGACTGATGCAGATGCTCTAGTTATTCCTGCATGGAAACAGGCAATAGATCAGGAAATGCAGGCACTCTGTGATCGTAAGACATGGGATCTTGTGGATCACCCTCTTTCATGCCTTACTGTTGGCTGCCGCTGGGTCTTCACCATTAAGTATCAACCTGATGGAACAATTGAACACATGAAAGCTCGACTTGTTGCAAAAGGGTACGCGCAGACATATGGTGTTGACTATTTTGAGAACTTCTCTCCTGTTGCACGATTAAATTATATTCGAATTCTGATTTCTGTTGTTGTTAATAAAGATTGGTCTCTCTTTTACTTAGATGTTAAAAATGCATTTCTCTATGGAGATCTACAGGAGGAAGTATACATGGAGCAACCACCCGGTTTTGTTGCTCAGGGGGAGTCTGCCTTAAAAGTCTGTAAATTGAAAAAGGCCATCTACGGTCTCAAACAGAGCTCACGTGCTTGGTTCGACAAACTCAGTCAGATCGTAGTCACTTTTGGTTTCCGTCGGTCTCACTCAGATCATTCTGTTTTTATTCGCAAAACAGTGGTTGGACTAGTCATTCTTATTGTTTATGTTGAGGATATTATTTTATCTAGCAGTGATACCGTGGGTATACAGGAAGCTAAAACCTACCTAGAAAAACACTGTCACTAAAGATCTTAGAAAGCTGAGATATTTCTTAGGCATTGAGGTTTCCAGATCATCTGCAGGGTTGTCTCTCTCAGCGGAAATATGTACTTGATCTCTTACAGGAAACCGGTATGCTTGGCTGCAAACCAGCCAACACTCCCCTTGACCCAAATATGGATTGGGACGATGAAAATTCCCCTCCCTATGTTGATCATCACCAGTTCAGAAGGCTGGTAGGCAAGCTTATTTATCTGACGGTCACAAGAGCTGACCTCACTGTTGTTGTAGGATTCATCAGCAGGTATCTTGATAAACCTCGGCAGTGTCAGTGGGATGCTATATGTCACATTCTGCGGTATCTTAAAAGCTCTCCAAAAAAAGGCTTGTTGTATAAGAAGCATGGCCACTGTAATCTATCTAGTTTTTCAAGCTCTGACTATGCAAGAAGTCGTTCAGATCGTAAGTCAACATCAGGATATTGTACTTTTGTGGGCCGAAATCTTGTTAAATGGCGAAGCAAAAAGCAGACCGTTGTAGCCAGATCCAATGCACAGGCAGAATATCGAGCTATGGCTCATACTGCATGTGAACTTCTGTGGGTCCAGAGTCTCCTCCGGGAGTTCAATATATCCTATTCCAGCCCTATACCGATGTTTTATGACAACAAGGCCTCCATTTTTATTGCGAGCAACCCCACTTTTCATGAGCGGACAAAACATATTGAGGTCGACTGTCACTTTGTTCGAGAAACAGTTCTTTCTGGCCGGATTTGCACTCCATATCTCAGCACTGAAAAGCAAGTAGTGGACATCTTCACCAAGATTCTTCCAAAAGCTCATTTTCAGACTCCAGTGGACAAGTTGGGCATGTTCGACATCTACGCTCCAGCTTGAGGGGGAGTATAGAGATATGTTTGTGTTTTGTTGAATGTCATGTGCCTAGCATGTGCCTCACTTATGTTTTTACTTCAGTAGTTTAGTCTCATATTGCTTATCTCTGTTTTAGTCTGTACTCTCTTCTGTTATATAAGAGATTGTACTGAACACTTGTTAAATCATCAAATAAGCAATTCCCAGTTTCTCTATACAAAGTACATGACATGTATTCTAGTTGTCATTGTTGTTGCCTGACTATCAGTGTGGCGTGTACCACGAACACACGATTTGGCAATAACATGACGTGTATCCGCCTGTTGCTACTTATCTGCATTGACAAATGCATGTTGTGTGACAATTTTACACGGGGTGTCCACTACCTACTACAAATTCCACCCTCTGATCTATACGATGTGTTGGAGCGGTACATGTCTATAATTGGTTGTTGGTTGCTACTTTTTCCATAGTGTGTTGTAACATCGCATGCCATGTTCATTTGTTGCTATTCTACTAACGACCCAAGAATTGACAAATGGGTGTGCAACATCATCTCCTACTCCATCTTTATGGTGCAAGGCTTCAATCGATGGTGTATTCTCTTTTTTTAGTTGTTCATTTTGCTATCTTCTAGCCTTACCCTACACACATAGAATTACCCCTCAATCCTTGTACTCCCCCAAAATATGGCGTGCTAAATCATTATTGGATCTCATCATCAGGCTCCGCCCCACACCCCCTACATGTGTAGGTCTGGACAAATCTTTTTTGGCTCATAAAAAGATCCATTTCATTGGGTCAACTAGTACATTTACTCATGTTGTTAGCTTTCTCCTCAACATATTAGCCGATCTATCCACTAACTCTGCCTTTGTTAATAACTCTCAACCCAAACCATTATTTTGATTCTATTCATGGTTTGCGTGAGAGGTAGAATAGAGAAAGAGGGAAGACATGACATGAAGAAGAAGAGGAGATGAACTTGGAGAGCTAGTGGACTTCTACTACAATTTGCTTAATGGAAAGTTTTATGGAGCTTTCGTTTTTGTTGCTACTATGCACCTTGAAGTTTGTTTTCCACCTGCTGATTTGCACAGGTGGTAGTTCATTCCAGCTACACTGTCTCTACTTCCATGCTTGTCCATGTTTTATTCATGTTGACTACTTGTATTACAAGTTTTCAACATCCTATGCCTTATCCATGATAAGGAACGGAATTTCACCTAAATTGGCAATATTTGCTCGAAATTTCAATTTTAAAGCCATTGGATATGATATCTTATGATCATATCAATATGATCGCATTTTTTATAAATCAATGGGTACACTTGCCATCTTTTGCCAAATATCTGCAAATTTTGATGAAATCTACCGATATATTGACAAAAATATCGATTTTTTTATATTTGAGTCTGTTTGTGTTGTTTGATAGCAGAAAAAGGGATGTCAATCGGGTTTTGACAATTGGAGCCGAAATAAGATGAATCCAAGGTATGTTTTATATTTTCTACTATTTTCTCCCATTTACACCTCATCTATGTTAATTTAATTATCAATTCATCTAAAAAACATTTAAATGGAAAAGATCCCTTCACATACATCTTTTTCCTAGTTATACTTGTCAAGGTGTGCGTCTAGGCGGCCGTCTAGGCTACAAGAAGCCCCAAGGGGTGTGCCTTGCCTTGTGCCTCGGCTATAATGCAGCCTTGAGGAGTTTTGATGGTTGTTAAGGTATAATTATGTTTTACAGTGTTCTATATGACTATCCAAAGTACAAACTAATTTTTTTTGTCTATGTTATGTGTCAAATATATATTTATTTTGAATTTATACTCTGAATACACATTTCCTGATTTTCTTTTTTACGCACATTCAGTTTATATTCAATATCTATGTTATACAGATATGATTACATTGCTTAAAACTTGGATCTATGACACAAAATCTCAATTTACTTATTGATATATCCCTTACATTCTTTTCAATAGTTCTTTCTTGTTTTTGGCATTGATGTAAATAAATTCATAAAACATGCAGCTGGTTATGTTTTCATGTAATTATATATATTTATTTATTCGGGGTATACACAGATATATGTAAATACCTTCATATATATAAGTATAACGTATGCGTATATACATTAAAAATCATGAAAAATAAATGTATGAGAATATTACTAAAAAATAAATTTTTAAGGCCACTTAGGCATAAAGCGGTCAGGTCTGTCACCTGGCTGCCTTGACAAGTATGTCCTAATGGTATGTGATCATAGATCTACAACACTATATATGGGCATACATTATAATTATAATATATACCTAAATACTTCACAAATTATGAGTATAAGATAATTATTTGCAATATTTTAAAAAGCGGTAAGCAGGAGGCGTGCAGACAGAACCTTATACCTACTTAAGCGCCATTCGGCCCGTTTTTTAAAAAAGTGGGTGCCTAAATTCTTATATATTTATACAAAATTACACGTATTTGTATATTATAAAATTATTTTTAATTCATGAAAAAAATTCTAAGGAACATTTATAAATATCTAATCAGCAAATCAGTTGTTAATATATTTCATATTTATTCTATTTTGTAATTTCTATATCTTGTTGGACCTCTATGTAAATTATCTAGTTTCTCTTATTAATAAAAAGGGAGAAGGCCTATGGCCTCTTTCAACGCTGCATTGCACGCTGCATTGCGGCACCACATTTCACATGGTACCAGACCAAGGTTCCTAACCTAACCCTACCCAACCGTCACAACCCAGCGCCGCCGCCGGTCGGCCGGCCGCCAGCGTGAACAGTAACTCCGGTGGTGAACAGTATGCGGCGTAAACAGTAACTTCGTCGTGAACAGTCGGCGGAGTGAACAGAGCACGTCGCCAGCCTTCCCTGGTCGCCGCGCCGCCGACCCAAAACGGGCGGAGCAGCCGTCTCCCGGGCCAGGTGCCATAACCGTCGTCCCCCCTTTTCTTCTATCTCCGGATCGTCGGGTCCTTCGGTTGATCCAATGGATTTCTAAAACCCAAACCGGAGGGTCCTTCGGTACGCAAGAAATTCCTAATCACATCTCCTCCATATGTAATTAGGGAATTTCAATTGGGGGTTGTAGATGCGTCAGATACGCATCTGATCTTGTGACGTGACGTGTATCTCCCCGTCACCCATATCTTGTGGCGTGTATCAATCTGTCACTCTTCTTCTGGTCAAATCATGGAGGACACCAAGGCATCTACCATCTACAGTGAGATGTCTCCTATCCCCTCCATCAAGCTGAACGGGAAGAATTATCTCTTATGGATGAATGTTGTCCATACTGTATTGGAGTCACGCGACAAGGCGAGACACGATTCCGATCCTCCTGCACTTACTGACAAAGGCTATGCTGAATGGAAGCGTCAAAATAGTCTGGTGAAGACCTGGTTGTGGGGGAGCATGGAACCTGGGATTGCCTCGAGGTTCATGTTCTACACTACCGCCAAAGAGATCTGGGATGCAGTGAAGAAACATTATTCTCAAGAGAAGAATGTGCTTCGTCAGTTCATGATATATGATCGCATGTTTGCCAAACGACAGGGAGACAGACCTTTAAAAGAATACTTTGGAGTGATTCAAGGTATTGCACAAGAGCTGAGTTTCTACCATCCAGTAACTGTCCAGGAGCAAGTCAAAGACAGAGATGACTTGATTACAGCAAAATTCTTGTCTAGTCTGAGTTCTTTGTGCAGTTCAGCCCGTCGTGTTATCTTAGCTTCTGATAAACTTCCCAGCTTGGAAGAGGCCTATTCAAGGATTTTATAGGAAAATTTTGAACATGTTGATCCTACTGTAGTCTCATCTCAGGGAGATTCTCAAGCTTCTGTAGCTGCTGCAGTGAGAGGAGGACGGACAGGTATGGGTCGAGGACGTGGAACTCGCCCTAAGTGCACTTTCTGTGACAAACCTGGACACAGTTGAGAAATGTTGGAAGAAGCATGGTCGACCTGCTGCACCACCTGTGGGAGCAACAAACTATGCAACCACTATTGAGTCTACTGAGCCTCCTGCTTCGAGTTCTGGTCCTTCTGGCATCACACTCACCAAGGAGAAATATGATAGATTTATCCTCGCTACTCAACATCTGAGCTTGGGATCAACACCTTCAGCCAACTTGGCATCGACCACTGGTAATCAGGCTACCTCTTTATTGGCTTCTGGTTCTACTTCATCATGGGTCGTTAACTCTGGAGCGTCACAACATATGACTGGTATGAGGAGACTTCTTCACTCCATTGACTCACATATCCCTCACAAATTTGTAACAATAGCAGATGGTTCAGTGAGGAGAGTGTTAACCAGTGGATCTATTTCTCTGACTCCTGGAATTGATCTTAAATCTGTACATTATGCGCCTGCTTTTCCTTTTAATCTTCTGTCTGTTGCTAAGTTGATTGATACTATGAAATGTACGGTAACCTTTAGTCCTTCTTGTTTTGTGTTACAGTATCTCAAGAGTATGAGGACGATTTGTGGGGGGGCTAGGAAAGGTGATCTCTACCTTTTCCACGGTGACAGTTTGCCTCGCCAAGTTTCTGCTCCTGCTCCAGTTGTATTGTTGAGTGGCTCTCCCTTACTGTGGCACTATAGATATGGACATCCTTCATTGGAGAGCCTGAGAAAGTTAGCACCAGAATTGTCTCAAGTATCGTCTTTAGAGTGTAAGTCCTGTCAACTGGGGAAACATCATAGAATGTCTTATCCCAGTCGTGTCAATAAACGGGCGTCGTGTCCTTTTGAGTTGGTCCATAGTGATGTTTGGAGTCCTGTGAAAGACCATAGTTATAATGGTTTTCATTATTTTATCTCCTTTGTGGATGACTTTTCGCGTATGACTTGGATTTATTTGTTGAAAAGTCGAGAGTCTGTGCTATCTATTGTCAAACATTTTCATCAAGAAATAAAAGATCAATTTGATTGCAATATTAAAGTTCTTCAATCTGATAATGCTTTGGAGTATGTTCAAAATGCCATGGCTGATTTTTGTAGTTCTGTTGGGATGATACATCGTACATCCTGTCCTCACACCCCTCAGCAGAATGGGGTAGCAGAGAGGAAAAATCGTCATCTTCTTGATATTACCAGGACAATCATGTTTCAATCTAATGTTCCTAAGCGGTTCTGGTCTGACGCTCTCCTTACTGCATGTTTTCTTATCAGTAGGCAACCTTCTTCTGTGCTTCAAGGACGTACTCCTTTCTCTGTCTTACGTCCCAAGGATCAACCCTTGTTCCTCTTAGAGTGTTTGGTTGTACTTCTTTTATCTACAATTTTGATCCTAAGGATGATAAGTTATCTCCTAGGTCAATTAGGACTCTCTTTCTTGGGTACTCCAACACTAGCAAAGGGTACAAGTGTTATTGTCCAAGTCTTTGTCGTATGTTTGTGTCTAGAGATGTAACTTTTCATGAATCTACTCCATATTTCTCTAGTGTTCCAGGTAAGGGGAGCAATTGTGTGAGAGAGTGCCACCATCAGATGCTAGTGACAGAGTGCCACCGCCACATCAGAGTGAGAGAGTGCCACCTATCATTCCTGACTATACTATCATTCAAAAAGAGCAGCTAGAAGATGGTCCACAAATTCAACAATATTCACATGTTTATAGCAGACGAGGCAGACAAAATCCAGAGGAGGTAGCGACTCCAATCTCTGAGCCCTCCCCATCTTCCTCTACTCAAGGGATTCCTGAAGAACCATCTGACCTTGATGTTCCCATTGTTGTTCGTAAAGGTACCCGTTCCTGTACTATTCGGCATCCTATTACAAATGTATGTTGTTTGTCCAAGTTATCTCAGCAGGCTCGCTCTTTTGCCCTAGGGATTGATTCTGTGGTCATTCCAAGAAATCATCTTGATGCTATGAAGGATATTGGTTGGAAACATGCTATGCATGTTGAGATGTCTGCTCTGTTACAAAACAACACCTGGGAACTTGTTGACTTACCTCCAGATAAAAATGTTGTGGGATGCAGATGGGTATTTACAGTTAAACATAATCCAGATGGTTCTGTGGAGAGATTGAAAGCTACATTGGTTGCAAAGGGGTACACTCAGACATATGGGGTTGATTTCTTTGAGACCTTCTCACCAGTGGCTCGTTTGAATTCTGTGTGTATCCTTATTTCTCTGGCTACTACATTTGACTGGTCTCTATTTCAGCTCGATGTAAAGAATGCCTTCCTTCATGGTGATCTACAAGATGAGGTATACATGGAGTAACCACCTAGTTTTGTTGCTCAGGGGGAGTGTCAGAAGGTGTGTAGGTTGAAGAAAGCCATATATGGATTGAAACAGTCTCCTAGAGTTTGGTTTGACAAGTTCAGTGAAGTTGTGCTAAAGATGGGTTTTTCTCGTTCTGTTACTGATCACTCTTTATTTATTCTACTTCTTCAGGTGGATCTATTATTATTGTTTTATATGTTGATGATATTGTTATCACTGGTAGTGATTCCACAGGCATATCTCGTGTGAAAGCGGGCTTGCAGGGGCACTTTCACACAAAGGATCTGGGAAAACTGAGATATTTTCTGGGCATTGAAGTACTTAGATCTCATGCAGGTACCAATTTGTCTCAGAGAAAATATGTGCTGGATTTACTTCAGGAAATTGGTATGAGTGAGTCCAAGCCTGTGTCTACTCCTATGGACTATTATGTGAAGGAGATGACTGATGATGCTGATTATCCAAATCCAGGATATCACAGGAAAATTGTGGGAAAATTGATATATTTGACAGTCACACGTCCTGACATTTCTTTTGTTGTAGGAGTGATGAGTCAGCATATGAGCTCTCCAAAACAGTCTCATTGGACATCTATCTGTTGTATTATGAGATATCTGAAAGGTGCACCTAGTAAGGGAATCACTTATTATAGGATGAAGACTCTTGTATCCACACTGTTTCTTACTGGTTATGCAGATGCAGATTGGGTTGGTAATCTGAATGATAGGAGGTCTACGTCTGGATATTGCACATTTCTGGGGAATCATCTTATTACCTAAAAAAGTAAAAAGCAAAATGTTGTGGCAAGATCTAGCACGGAAGTTGAATATAGAGCAATGGTACATGCATGTTGTGAGTTGCAGTGGGTTCAATCTGTACTTTCTGAATTAAAGATTCCTATTTTATCTCCTATAGAACTCAGATGTGACAATCAAGCGGCTATATACATTGCTAAGAATCCAGTCTTCCATGAACGTACTAAGCACATTGAAGTTGACTGCCACTTTATCAGAGACTAGATCAAGAATGGAACTGTTGTGACTCCACATGTCAAGTCTGAAGATCAACTTGCAGCCAGCAGCTTTCCAGAGTTTTTGCAACAAGCTGGGTCTACACGATGTGTACACTCCAGCTTGAGGGGGAGTGTTAATATATTTCATATTTATTCTATTTTGTAATTTCTATATCCTGCTGGACCTCTATTGAAATTATTCAATTTCTCTTATTAATAAAAAGGGAGAAGGCATATGGCCTCTCTCAACGCTGCATTGCACGTTGCATTGCGGCACCACACTTCACATTGCTGAAATAAAAACACAATATTTTGTGCCTATTAAAATTCTGAGAACCGATAATGATTTGGAGTTTGTTCAGAAAGATGCTGAATTGTTTTGTCGATCTGTGGGTACTATTCATCAGACATCTTGTGCTTATACACCTCAACAAAATAGAGTTGCAGAAAGGAAAAATAGGCATTTACTTGAGGTTGCTAGAACCATAATGTTGCATTCTAATGTACCTAGACATTTTTGGCTAGAAGCTATCATGACTGCCTGTTTTCTGATGAATAGAATGTCGTCGTCTGTTATTGGCAATAAGATTCCAGTTCAAGTTCTCCAGCCTGATGTAACTCTACTTTCTGTACCTCCACGATATTTGGCTCCACTTGTTTTGTGCAGTTACTTGGACCAAACTATGATAAATTATCTCCTAGAGCAGAAAATTTTATTTTTCTGGGTTATTCTCGTACTCAAAAAGGGTATCGGTGCTATAGTCCTGCTAGGAAAAAATGGTTCACAAGTAGTGATGTAGTCTTTTTTGAGGATACGCCTTTTTACTCTGCTAAAGGAGATACACTGGATTCTGATATAATCACAGCACCATTGTCTGTTACGAGTGATTGCACCTCTGACACTTCACCTGTTGAAACTACTACTCCTCCACTTATTGTGTATAAACGCAGGAACAGGTCCCAAAGTACTCAAGACCCCCCATGCAGCACCAATCTTCACCTCAAGAAGATCCCACTCCTACTTAGGTACACTCTGACTTAGATCTGCCTATTGCTCTCAGAAAAGGCACACGTTCTTGTACTTCTCATAATATTGCTAATCATGTTTCTACTGCACATCTAAGTATTCATGCTAGTAACTTTGTGGCTGCTCTATCTGCTATTGTTGTTCCTAAGACTGTCTGTGATGCCTTACAAAGCTCAAGCCTGGATGACTGCCATGAAAGAAGAGATGACTGCTCTTACTGACAGAGGGACTTGGGAGCTAGTGGATCCACCTCCTGAGTGCAAACTTGTTGGCTGCAGATGGGTCTATGCTGTAAAGTATCAACCTGATGGAACGGTGGAACGTCTGAAGGCACGACTAGTTGCAAAAGGGTATACTCAAACTTATGGAATTGACTATTTTGAGACGTTTTTGCCTGTTGCCAGACTTAACTCTGTCAGAATTCTTCTTTTTGTTGCTATTAACCTTAATTGGCCTCTTATTCAACTGGATGTTAAAAATGTCTTCCTGTATCTTCAAGAAGAGGTTTATATGGAGCAACCTCCTGGGTTTGTTGCTCAGGGGGAGTCACATAAAGTTTGCAGGTTAAAAAAATCTATTTATGGACTCGAGCAGAGTCCTCGGGCATGGTTTGATAAACTGAGTAAAATCCTGACTGCTTTTGGTTTTCTGAGGTCACAGGTTGATCATTTTGTCTTTACAAAAAACACTCCTTCTGGTATTGTCATTCTGATTGTTTATGTTGATGATATTGTTCTATCTGGCAGCGATCATTCTGAGATTCAGGCCACTAAAGCACACTTGTGCAAACATTTTGCTACTAAAGATCTGGGGAGGCTACGATATTTTCTGGGCATTGAGATATCTAGGACTTCTAATGCTCTTGTTTTATCTCAAAGGAAGTATGTTCTAGATCTGTTACAGGAGACTGGGATGCTTAGTGCACGTCCTGCTGATACTCCTCTGGATCCCAATATTAATTGGGATGATGATTCTTCTCCTATGTTTCCAGACAGTAAAAAATATAGGAGACTGATTGGTAAGATGATCTATCTGACTGTTACTAGAGCCGATATTTCTACTGCAGTTGGTCTTCTTAACAGGTACCTGAATAAGCCTAGACAGTGTCGCTGGGACTGGGATGCTCTCTGTAATATTCTGAGATATCTTAAGAAATCACCTGGAAAAGGCCCCTACTATAGAAAGCATGGGCACTGTTCTCTGGAAGGCTACTCTGATTCTGATTATGCTGGAAGTAAGATTGATAGAAAATCTACTTCAGCTACTGTACTTATGTTGGAGGTAATTTGGTCACTTGGAGAAGTAAAAAACAAAATGTTGTTGCCAGATCTAGTGTTGAAGTTGAATACAGGGTGATGGCCCACACTGCTTGTGAGCTCTTATGGGTACAATCTCTTCTGAAAGACTTCAAGGTTGAATCTTCTGCTGCTATCAGTTGTTATCTTCATTGTTAATAATCCTGTATATAATGAGCGCACAAAGCATATTGAAGTCGATTGTCATTTCATTCGAGAGACTATCTTATCTGGCAAGATATGCACTCCTTTCACTTGCTCAGAAGATCAGGTTGTTGATAAGTTTACCAAGTTGTTGGCCAAGAAACATTTAAACTCGCTTCTAGACAAGTTGGGCATGATTGATATCTATGCTCCAACTTGAGGGGGAGTGTTAATATGTCTTTATTTATTGTTCTGTTAATTTACCTTTCTATTTGGACCTACATGTAATTGTTCCACTAATATATATATGAGGGTACACACATTGTGTAACCCTACACTTCCCAAATCTGTTTTGTCTCAGCATATATGTGTGTATTTAAGTTTATGGGCAGTCTCATATGCTTTTACTGGATCTCGGTTTTGTCTTGGTTGGTTTCTTTTTCTTGGTTGTATGGCTAAAATTGAAGTGGAAACTCTAGCCGAAACACTGATCATAAGCAGAATCATCTTCATCGATACATGCTCATGTTGAATGAATTCCCATTGGAAAGTTGCTTTAGACAGCCTCGATGCAGGGGGATCAAGGCAGAAGTGTGAAATTCTCATCCCAATTTGAGTTTTGGTATTTTGATTGTTTTGTTTTTGGTTGATGTATGTTTTACTAGTGTCTTCTTCCACTCATGTAGATTTCGTATGGCTTATTGTTATTGAAAATGATCTGTTTACTCACAGAAAAGTTTATGGATTGTGCTAGACAAATTCCAAAATATGATTTCTACATGTTGCCATCAAAATCCTTCACTGAAATTCCCAAGAAACACCTAGTCATGGTGCCTAACACATGAAGGACTCCGCCCACTTATCTTATATAAAATTTTATTGCATAAAAAATGCATTTAGATGTTTAGATTACACTTGTAAACCTTCATGATGTAATTCGTCCGTTTTGGCGTGGTCCTCCAAGGCCTTTCCGAGCTCTCTTCAACCTCCTCATAGCTAGTACGATCAGCTTCGGGTCAAATAGGAAGAACCCAAAGATTCAACCTCTAGAAAGCGCCTACACCTAATGGCTTAATCCGTTGTTCCCATTTCCTCGCTGACCCATCATGGAAATGGAAATAGTTGCATCTATCACAATTTTCTTTGATATACCGATAAGTACCTATTAGCCACCGATAAGTTCCTATTTCCATGCTGACAAAACAACGTCAATATAAGATACGTCATTGCTTGATCCATGTTATATACGCATCGACTACTTTGTGTGTGTTTCAGTCATGGAACAGGACTTCGACTTCGAGTCGACTTTGATGGGTGTGGAAATGGAAGTTTGTGGAAACATCGAGGAAGCTTTGACGATTTTCACAACCAAACATTGACGCATTTTTTACAACAATTAAGCTCAAAATAGTGATTCATGATGAAAATTGATAGATTTCATCAAATCCATCTTAAAAACAAAATATATGTTTATATATAGCCATGTATACCTGTTTACATATAAAGAAAAACACAGTTACATGCAGATGTACAAGACGTCATCGTAGTGTCAACTTTTACATGCATGGAAGTGGAAGCTTGTAGAACATGTAAGGAATCTTTGAGGAAGTTTTGGACTAACACTTCGACGCAAAATAAGCTAAAAGATAGTGAGATTGTGAGGGAATTTGGCATAAAACATCAAATTATTGGTAAACACATACTCCGTCTATGTGCTTCTATATGAAATGTTTAGAACTTAAATTTGTTCTATGGAAACTCCGCCTATGTTTTTGTACTTAGTGTGCAAATATAGTCGGTCCCAAGCCCGGGTAAAGTAGGAGGGTTGGTGGTAGGTTGACAGCCAACCATAAAAACTGTCACTCTTTCTATGACATGGATCCTTACAAAAATTCCGTTGGAGCGTCCCTACCTAGCAACGCGCTGCATCGGCACCTAGGTGCAGTGATAAATATGCAAGGGGTTTTGACACAATGACACCCGGTTGTGTTGAAGGACAAATAAGGGTTTCCACATCTTGGACGGTTGTGGGTAAAGAAACTAGTCCCATTGCATCATCGCCCGCATGTAGCAAAAAATGTGTAAGGGTTTCCACATCTTGGACGGGTGTGGGTAAAGAAGCTAGTCCCACTGCATCATTGCCCTGATGTAGTGAAAAAATCTACAAGGGCAACATTTCCGAAGAAGGCAGGTAAAGAAGCAAGTTCAACAAAAAAGGATTAGAGTTGGATCTAATATTGACTCTTTGACAGGTAAATCATTGGAGATAGTGGATACCATGATGAGAAGAAAAGTCAATATAGCTTGCTTGCAGGAAACCAAGTAGACAGGGGAACGTTGTAGAGAGATTGGAGACACAAGATACAAAATATGGTATACAGGTATTGATAAACATAGAAATGGCGTAGGTATTATTGTTGATAAGATGTTGAAGGATGTTGTTGTAAAGATCACAAGGATGGGCGATAGAATCATAGCTATCAAGGTTGTTCTTGGGAGAAGTATTTTTAACATTATTAGCGCTTATACCCCCCAAGTTGGCCTTAGCGAGGAGGCTAAGAAGGTTTTTTGGGATAACATGGATGAATTAATGCAGGGAATACCGACAGAGGAGAAGATTATTATTTGGGAGTGATTTAAATGGCCATGTGAGGAGTAGCAATGACGGATACGAGAGAGTTAATGGTGGTTTTGGATATGGCAGCAGAAATGGAGAGAGGATTTTATACTTTGCAATTGCATATGATATGATTTTGGCAAACACCCATTTCAAGAAAAGAGAATCTCATAAGATTACTTTCAAGAGTGGGCACAATTATAGCCAAATTGATTCTCCTTACGAGGCGGGTGGATTGTAATATATGTAAGGATTGTAAAGTGATTCCTGACGAAGAACTCATGACCCAAAAATGGTTGGTGGTTTTGGATATTGACATGAAGATCAATAAAGGGAATCATAACAGAAACCAAGATAGCAAAATCAAGTGGTGGAATCTTAAAGGAGAAAAGAAATTGACTTTTCATGATAAACTCAGAAAGGAGGGAACTTGGAACTTGGAGTCTGATGTTAACATTATGTGGCATAACATGAGCTCCTACACAACAAATATTGCCAAATAAGTTTTGGGGGAGTCCAAAGGTTTTGGGCCTCCACAGAAATAGATTTGGTGGTGTAATGATGTACAGAAGGTTGTTATACTGAAAAGGGGGATCTATAGGAGCCTGCCCAAATCCTGAGATGATGCAACGTTTCAAAGATATAAGCAAGCAAAGAAATAAGCTAAAAAGGTTGTCGAGGAGGCAAGGTCTAGATACTTTGATGATATTTATAAGAAGTTGGACGCAAGAGAAGGGGAAAAGATATATATAAAATGGCTCGTATAAGAGAAAGGAATGAAAGAGACTTGAGTCAAGTGAGATGCATCAAGAATGAAGATGGCAGGGTGTTGGTGAAGGACAATGATATCAAGAACCAATGGAGAAATTACTTCCATAAGCTTTTTAGTAGAGATATTGCAAATAATGTTAGAGACTCATGTGACATGAATACAAGTGATATTATTTATACACGACGAGTTTCACCATTTGAGGTCATGAATGCTTTGAAGAAGATGAAAATGAGAAAGGCATGCGGACCAGACGGTATTCCCATTGATGTATGGAAGAGTATGGGGATGAAGGGGTTATGTGGTTAACAAAGCTCTTAAACAAGATCATGAAGACCAAGAAGATGTCGTACGAGTGGAGGAATAGTACTATAGTCCCCATCTACCATAACAAAGGTGATGTTCAGAGCTGCACAAACTACATAGGTATCAAGTTGATGAGTTACGCAATGAAGCTTTGGGAGAGGATTATTGAGCAGAGGCTTATAGATCTATAACCCAAATATCAAACAACCAATTTGGTTTCATGCCTGGAAGATCAACAACAGATCTATTTTTCTAATAAGGAGGCTTATGGAGAAGTATAGAGAAAGCAAAAGAGATCTTCATATGGTGTTTATTGATT
The DNA here is from genome assembly GCA_963693085.1 of Alisma plantago-aquatica. Taxonomy (NCBI): domain Eukaryota; kingdom Viridiplantae; phylum Streptophyta; class Magnoliopsida; order Alismatales; family Alismataceae; genus Alisma; species Alisma plantago-aquatica. The sequence goes on along the minus strand of OY856410.1, from coordinate 299,930,322 downwards.
TGGAAAAGGCTTATGATCGAGTACCCAGAGAAGTATTGTGGATGGTTTTAAAGAAAAAGGGTGTGCCTATCCAATACATTGACTTGATCAAATACATGTATGATAGCTCTACTGTAAGTGTGAAGACTCCTGGAGGAGAGGCACCAACTTTTCCTATCACAATTGGGGTACACCAAGGATCCACACTCAGCCCATATGTGTTTGTTCTTGTTATGGATGAGTTGACAAAGATTGTTCAAGATGGTATTCCTTGTTGTATGTTATTTGCTGATGATATTGTTTTGATTGACGAAACTAAAGATGGATTAAATGATAAAGTTGAACGGTGGAGAAAGGCATTGGAATCAAATGGATTAATGATTAGCAGGAGAAAAACTGAGTATATGCATTGCAATTTTAGCCAATCCCGTAGTGTGAATGATGGAGCCAAGTTGGACAGAGTAGATATACCGAAATGTGATAAATTTTGTGACTTAGGTTCTATTATTCAAATAGATGAGGATGTCCAAAATAACGTGTCACAGGATCACTGTAGGATGGTTGAAATGGAGGAGTGCAACTGGAGTTTTATGTGATCGGAAGATCCCTCTCAGGTTAAAAAGTAAGTTTTATAGAACAGCTATACGGCCAGCCATGCTCTATGGGAGTGAATGTTAGGCGGTGAAGAAACAAGGTTTCAACAAGATGAACGTGGCTGAAATGCATATGTTGAGATGGATGTGTGGGAAGACAAGAAAAGATCGCTTGAGAAATGATTATATCAGAAATAGAGTGGGGGTGGCGAGCATTGAGGATAAGTTGTGTGAGGGCTGACTCAGATGGTATAGACATGTGTAACACAGACGGACTAATGCGCCTATACGAAGCAATGCTATTGAGTCAAGCACAATTAATAGAAGAAGAGGAAAACCTAAATTAACATGGGATGATCTTATAAAGAGAGATTTTGAATCCCTACATCTCAACCAGAATATGGCCCATGATAGAGCTGAATGGAAATGAAGGATCCAAGTAGCCGACCCCAACATAGTTGGGACTGAGGCTTAGATGATGATGACGATGATGGTGATGATATGTGGTGTTTTGTATCTACAAAAAACCCAATTGGATCACATTCTAGAATTAAAAAACATGGGCTTGTTTTCAAATACATCAATTTGTCAGGAGGGGAAAAAGTAAGAGAGGTAAAATGGTATTAGGTCTACACTAAATTTTGCAAAACTTGTGGAAATCTAGTGAGGAATAAACTTATCATTACTCTCTAGTGAGAAACCAAGGAAATGGTCATCTCAATGTCAAAAACGCTTTCCTACAAGTTTCTTTATGCCTTCACTATGTGTGTAACAACAATAACTACAAAGATCATCGATAAGATGGGAAGTTTTGATCTAGCTGAGTCGATTTCATGACCAACTAGGCTGAATTCATTGACACATGTCAACAAGTAGGCAACCAATGGTGCATGGAAGTTTACTAGGTATCGACAGGCGTAGACATATGAACATCAAGGATATATCGCCACATGTCGATGATGTTCAGTACCATGGTTTCAGCACTCTCTGGCTTGTCAGTGCTTTAATGCATGCGAAGGACTTACTCTGCAGACCAAGACTCTCAGGAGTTTACTATTTCTGAACCAGCGCTCTCTGGACTACTTGGCGTCACTAGAAGCTAAGATGCTACCACTTGCTCTGACATAGTGCGACGTATGCTGCTCTAGATGCATTTTGTTTTTCTTTTATGTCTGCCTTGCTAGTCTCAGTTGTCTGCTTGAAAGGGTGTTAGAGTCACATGTTGTTAATGTTATATCCTACTTGATCCCTCTCCAGCTACTCAAACACTGATTAAAGATTTGATGATTATGGATGCCAATATTATCTGCTTTAGGGGGGTATTGGAGTGTTATAATTGTAAGATTGAGGGGGGGTGATATTTTTGTTTGGACTTGGTTTATCTATTTCTTTCGGTTCTTTTTATTCATTTATATGTTTGCAAGCTGACATGGGATTCTCCCAAGGTCCAGCTTGAGAAAGAATGTTAGAGAGTATTACTATTTATTTAATGTGTCTATTTGTAATACGGGCCCAAGTGTGCTTGGGCCCATTACAGTTTTGCATAAGTTTGTAATGCTTCCCCTTTCTCTTATATACAGGGAAGGGTATTCCCATCAAATAATATTACAACACAAGGATTTTCTCCTAATTTCATTTTTCTACACTCTTCTTTCACCTTTTCTTCTAATAAAACCCTTCTTCATTGTTGTTGCTAGGTCCTTATTAATAAAAGTCAAAGAAAATCTTGACAGATACCTTGTTGACCATCATTGTTGTCAGTATCATGCAAGTCATCATCATTTAATAAGGAAAATATAACATATAGATATAAAAGGAAGTCCAATATTATTTATAGAATAAAGAACCTTTGAGAGTATTTCTTATCGGACCAACCTAGTCACTAAAGACTTTTTTCTAGAATTTTGTAAGTCAAACTAGAATTTTCACAAGCAACAGACCTTCAGAACTTTTGGATATAGATCGACCCATGCATGTCTATAGCAAATGACGTACTTGACACGTAACTAATGTAGAAACTAATCAATATAGAAAATTATGCACACGTGTCATCTAGGCAATTAAAGAGACCTCTACATAATCTAAGCAGAAATGGTAATCGGGATGATTAATAAGTGATTACAAGGAGCGTATAAATAGGATCTTAGACAGGGTAACACTCCAATACTCTCCAATTTGGGGTTAAATATAGGACTGCATACACACTTTAACACTCCCCAACAAACTAGACATACATATCACTCATGACTAGCTTGCTAACTAGAGTAGAAAATGTTAAATAGTGTCTTATTTAGCTTTTTATATTCACTTGTAATTTCCCTATTCTATGTGGACCTATATGTAATTGTTCATTCTATAAATATACGGGGTACACACATTGTGCACCCTAACCCTTACAGACAACTCAAGATGGTACCAGAGCAGGTGCTCTAGCCGCCACCCTCCCCGTAGCCGCCGCTCTCTCTATCTCTTTCTCTCTCTCTTCCCCGCCGGCGGCGCGGCTTCCCGTAAGGGGAGGCAACTCTTCTTTGCACTCTCTCTCTCTCTCTCAGGGTTGGGGGCAGTACAGGATCGGCTGCTCTGATACCATGTGAAAAGCGATATGAGTGGGAGAAAACCCCAAACATGTAAAGTGTTTTCTTATCGCTTGATAGATAGGAGACAGCCACCCTTTCCTATAAATAGGAGAAGGGGGAAGCTTACAGACACTTAGACAAACCCTAATGGGCCAATACACAATTGGGCCCATATTACAAATAGACTAGACAGAACTTAAGTAAAAGACAAACACTCAAGTAAATAGACACTCTAACAAGTAGGAATTGGAGAGAGAAAATGGGATAAAAAGTAACATGCAAATGGTAGGAGTTGTGCAGGAAGAAGTCAGAATAAGATAAACACAAGGGCAGTAAAAGGAGATTGAAAGAGGAGGAAGAATTCAACAAAACAAAATAAAAAACAGCAGTAGCGGGTGATGAAATAGAAAATATAGAGGAAGGAAGAACAGGTCAATAACAATAAATGGAAACATGTAAACAACAGTAGCTGTGAGAGGATATTTATAAGAACAAATAAAAAAAGAACAAATATATGCAAATAGCAATAGTAGATTTGGGAGCAAGAGATATAGGACAAATCTGAAATAAGAAATATGCATATAATCACATGGTAGTAAGAAGGGGGGATATAGGAGGAATAACTATAAAAAAAACGCAGCAGCAGTAGGATTTAGGAATAAAATGCAGGAGAAAGGATAACAAAAGGAAGCAAGAAAAACAAACATATCAGGAAGTAGATTTTTTTTGACAAACAACACTATGAGGACTTGCCAATTCGGCCCAAATCAGACCTAATTTCTCCAAATCAGACTTGTTTCCTCCCAGATCAGACCTAATTTACCAAAATTTGACCTGATTTGGCCTAAATCAGACCTATCTCAACCATTAAATGACTCAAGGCGATCCTTTTTGACCAAATCTAGACTCAATTCATGCTGGTTTAGCCTTTAAATGACTTAATTTGGGCCTAGAAGGCCTTAAACCTCCACTTAATGCACTTAATAGGCTGGGTGCATAGTTTGAGGTGCCTTGCCTAGTGCCTAGACGGGCTCCTTGATAACTAAGGCAGTCGTCGGTTTTTCTGATTAGGAACTCACTGTATGATACTCAAGCTTCGCTGGTGGTCTGCTGTTAGTCAGCAATAGCAGGAGATGGTGAATGAGGCCATGGTCTGGTGTACTACGCGTAGGATCAAGTGGACAGATTGTTGGCAAGATCAACGATGAGGATGCCATCATACAGCCAAAAGAGAACTTTATATTGGTTACATTTATGGAATTGAGCATTTCAACAAATTAATGTTTGTTCTTTTTGTTAAGATATACCTCACAACAATGTTTCAATTGTATGAGAATATGCCTGTGGCGGAGCATCTATGCTTTATGTTTTCCATAACAAATTTCGATGTTGTATTCTTTTGGAAAAGGACCAGATTCTATCCACATCTATGAGAGAGAAAGTGATATCTGTTGGATGAATACACAAATAAGAGGTGGTATTTCGTGATTTCTTACAACAATTATTATTTGTAATCTGCTTGAGAAAAGGAGTTGAAACAAAGCTAAGGTGGTTGCACAATCTCCCTCCTCAAAAGGTGGTTTCCAGTTGATATAATTTCTCAGAGGTTAGCTGACACAAGGAATGCAGAAAATGATTTGCATGTAAGTTTATGTCCATTTCTTCTGTACAAAAATCTCTTTTCACGTAAGTTCACATCCAATTCTTCTAAATAGAAATCTCTGAAACCTGCATTATTCTAGACATGAAATTGGTTTTATATTAAACAAGCACCAACTTCAAGCTAAATCTTGGGCTAAGAAGTGACAATTCTGAGAGATATCACTGCCCTCGATCGTCAACATTAAATAGGGCACAGTTGCCTCTACCTCTCATTGATATTTAGATTTTGTAGGAGAGGTTTTCCCATGGCCTCGATAAATTACTTCAAGTTTGTCAGCTTCATTAAATTTTAAACTAAAACTAAGCCTTTTTACTGTGTATAACAACCAGTCTCCACCTTTTTCAAGGTTGTTCTGTGGTATATGTTGGCATTTGTCTCCTATAGAAATTTGATAAGTTTCCCGAGCATTGCTAGAGTCAGGAAATGTAGGCCTGGAATCACTAGATACTCACTAGATACACCTTAGTTTTTATCTTTGTATCACTGAAAAGATCTTTAACTGAATTATATATAAACCGACATAAGACACTACATGTTGACTACAATTGCTTGGAAAAAGAAATTAATATTCTGGCTTAGATCAATAATATGGAGATATAAAGTACTTCAAACTAAAAGAAATTATGCCTTGCCAAAGATGTGGCATCCGAGTTGGTAAAGTTGAGGTTGCACGACTAAGAGGTCAAAGGTTCTAACCCTGGTGATGGGATCAATAAATCACCAATTTCAAATAAAATAAAAAAATTATGCCTTCACATGTAAAAATTATACGACAATGTCCTCAAACCATATTATTTTCCAATCAGCTGGCTTCAGATTCTGTTCAGAAGAAATTTGGAAAATCAAACCAAGATATCAAATTTAGTGGGTGGTAACCGTGGTATGATAAAACTATAGACCTAGATTTATATTTGAAAGTTCAACTACAAAGAACATTAATTTTTCTGTCATCACAATGATCAGTATAAGTCGAGACAACAGTATGAGCACTGTTACACAGATTTGAAGAGCAACTAACAGAAATATATATTATTTCTTTATATGAATTCGGTCAGCATGGGGGGTAGGGTGGCACAGAAACACAAGGGTAAGATGAAAACTCAGAAGTCAGAAGAGAAGAACCAGGTCAGTCGGGCTTTATGCTTGTTTATATTAAAAAATGACAGGTTTAAGTACGTACGCAGCAGTCGAAAGTTGAAACAGTTACATGCAAACAAGATTTACTTGAATAGCTAAGTAGACTAATTACCTCAGGCTCGTAAAAAGAAAAGGTATAGTTACCTTGATTATATCAGCGGTGTCCCAGATACTTAGGATGCCTTCTCTTGCGCTCTCAGCAGAAGGCCATAAAGGAAGTCTGAGGTTAGGGTCATAAGACAACAATACACCAGCCTCCTTTGCTGCCTTAGCAGCAGCTTTATGGGCAGACTTGCATGGTTCTGTAATAAGACTGATAGAACCATAATGAAATATTTTTGCCTGAAAAAGGAAACTTTCAGTATGCCAAGAAATGAAGAAAATAAGAAATTGTTAAAATATGCATGCACCTTTCTAATGATTTCAAAATCAAGTTCAGATTCTTCAAGAAGCATATCTGCACTGGGATTGCGGTAAAACATGAACTCCCTTTCACCGTCTTTTCTTAAAGTGACAAATGCTAAAGCCGTTCGAGCACCAGGATCAAAACGCATTCCTGAATTGTCGACATTGTTTTCTTTCAAGATTTCAGCAAGCATATAGCCAAACTCATCTTCACCAACCTACAAATTTGTAATACTGATATCAAGCAAGTGCTACAATTCATAGATAGTTATTCAACTATGTTGACATTATCTATTTGTATTGGGCTTCGACCCACTAATGGTTTTCCTTTTTCTTAGGTGGATCCATGTTCCACTTAAATATCCATTTAACCTCTCGTCTCTCTAATCCTCCTATAAATAGGAGCCTCTTATAATACCATTTTGGTTAAATCATGATCTCTCTTTCATATTCATATGGTATTAGAATTAGAGCATGTTGGCTCTGGGATACAAACCTAGCCGCCACAACCCTTTTACCACCTAGCTGCCACCCCTCTTGCAATACTTGAAACCTTTGGGAAGTTGGCGATAAAACTGCCTACTACCATGTTCACTTGCTTGCTTGAGGAACAGTTGAGAAGGATGGAGAAGCCAGAGAGTCGGTCCTCTGTAACCTGAAAATTATGGAGCAATCTTTGACACCATATTTCCTGCCTTTCTCCCCCTCCCTTTTTCCTGCCTTGCTAGCCTACGACCCCTTGCCCTCAAAGCTTATAAAAGGCAGACCACCTCAGATCGCTTCTCAGATCAGTCGTCTTTCTCTCCCTACTTCGTATATCTTTCCCTTTTAGTTTTCCTTGCCCCTTGCCTCTTCATTCTATCATACTTCATCCTTTGGGACTAAAAGTAATATGGAACTAAAAGTAAATCATAACAATAAATGTGGGACTAAAAGTAAAACATAGCAGAGAATAATAAATAAGAGAAGATAGTAAATAAAACATAGCAGAGAAAAATAAATAAGAGAAGATAGTAACAACTACTTCACTTTTGGCCCTTCTATACTACCACTTCACACCTTTGGCATTGAGGTCCACTGGCCTTGTTACCGGCACGTCTCTATAGCAGAAACCACGGTGCAAGACTTCGACTTCGCCAGGTGTGGAAGTGGAAGTTTGTGGAAACTTCGAGGAAGTTTAGACGCAAACTTCGACAAATTTCGATGGTGTTTTATTTAGCAAAATGATGCATAACTTCGATTGGAAACTTTCAAATTATGCTCTAACTCTAATTCCCATGTATTAATTCAACACAAAACGCAATTCATGACTCTCTAGCGCTAGGTAGGTTGATAATACAAAGTAGTAAATGATGCATACTTGCTAATGTTCTCAAGTCTCAATAGTCATGCATTAAACTTGCAAATAAAAATATACAAATTCTTATACAATTCTCTAATTCAGCATACATTTTCCACGCAATATCCTTCATACTTTCATATATTAAATACGAAATATAAATTACAATTCACTAAAATGAAATGCATACCCGATAAATGTCTTCACTCTTCAGTAAAAAGTTGAATGCCTTCCAAAATCGTAGCTTGAATGTTGAGCAGCTTGAGTCTGCCTAAGTAGTGACATTTGGTTATCAATTCTCATAGCATATTGCATCCAAGGTGTGTGTTGACAGTGGTTGAGCTCATAATCATGCACATATGCAACAAAATCATCATGGGATATTTCTGACAAATATCCAAATCTTGTATACAATGCAGGCTGTGTTGAATATCTGGAGGCAAGAGATCCTGGTGTGAAGTTGTGAAATTATGGTATACGAGGCGGCCTTTCTACATCAGAATCAGAAGGGGGTACATATATGTTAAGTTGTGGTGGGGGCTCGGGTTGTGCCATTTGTGGATAGTATTGACTTTCAACGCCTGATGTAGTATCAGTTGTAGCTGCATAAGGATCAGGGGCATATCCAAGGCCTAAGTAACTATATGATTCATTATCACTTCTATGGGAAACCCGACTTCCATAAGTTCCTTTTGAATCACCACTATAATATCCAAGAACAGGTTCTTGTTGATAAAATCCTCCAAAAGTAGGCCCAATAAACCCCAATAAATCATCGACAAAGGTGCTTCTTGTTGTTCCCGATTGACCTCCCAATGACAAACTTCCAATTGATTATGTGATATTGTCATGTTGCAATGAGGTGCCTAATAAACAGGTTGAAACACATGTCCTTGGCCCTGTGGATACCAATTCTCATAGCATGTTGGCAATGGATTTAGTTGTTCTGTTGGAGCTTTACCCTTTCCCTTTCTTTGGTAGGTTCGGTTTGTTGGTCTTTGAGTACCACTACCACTTTCATATTGATGTTGATGTTGAGGTTGAGGGCGAGGAGATGGTGTTCTATGTGGTGGTGTATCTCCTCTTATATAGCTATCAAGAGTTTTGCTCCCATCATCACCACCATGTGAACCTGAGGGCTCTGGAGTGGTGGAACCTGATGAGGCATCTGGTTCATCCTCTGGTAGACCCTGCCAAAAATCATCTTTATCAATATGTGTAATGTCTTCTTCCACTCCAAGAGTGGTCTAATCTGCTTGAGCTCCCTCACTTTGTTGATATTCATCTACATCAACCCCTATTGCCCCTGCAATTGTGGCATTAGGCCCCCCACCTAGACGCCCTTCATCAAGTAGAGGTTCATTACTGTTGTTCAGCCATGCTTGTAACGGGTCTTCATCGTCACCCCTGTCAGTGTAGACATACGCCCAATCAAGAGGATCAATCTCGACATTGCTTGTTGGGTTCCTCAGTGATTCTTGTGTGTCTCTGCTTCAACTTCATATTATAGTGTACAAACACTAAGTCATGAAGGCGTGATGCAGACAACCTATTCCTTCTTTTTGTGTGAATCAAGTTGAAGGTTGACCAATTTCTTTCACATCCACCTATTGTTGTTGTATGGGACAAAACTTTTACTACTACTGATCTCAATTCCTCACATTCACAGCCATAATTCATCCACCAATCAGCTGTAAAAAATAAAGAATGTTCAATGATCAATCAGTGGACAAGTCAGCTATTCATTATTATGATATCAAAATTAACCAATCATGTAATTCTTTACCAGGAGAAAGTTTTTCCCTTGAATAGATAGTTGTTGGTAGCCCAAACAGACCAGATGCTTCTCTGAATGGTTTTATCTAGTGATTGGTTGTAGTTGGATAGTGAGAGAATTAGATTAACATTTTATAATAATGTGTAATAAAGAATTATGTACTATCCATACTGGTGCAAAAACTCGAATAACGTCATATTTGTTATCAAAGAGCTTATCTATCACTTCTTGGAGACCCATTACCAAGTCCCAATGTCATTTTTGTATTGAAACCTTGGGTTTAAAAAATAAGTTGCACATATAAGGACACAAAAGTTAGAAAATATTAGATGATTAACAAACACTAAGACCTAAATGCAATGACACATCCTTACCTGCTTTATGCAATGGGTATAGAAGCATACCATCCCTTCGTTCATCCACAACTTTTAGGAATTGTGCCTTGGAATTAGTTGCAGCTTCTTCAACTTTATCTCTCATAAGGCGCATTGCCTCATAATAGATGTAGGGCATGGTGGCATTCTCATCACCATCCACCATGCGCAAGACATGTACTATGGGATCCATTATCTTTACAGTCTTGGTCACTCTAGTCTAGAAGTAGTCATCATTCAAAATTTTCACCACTTCTTTGGCTCTGTCAGATTTACTATCAGGGTGTTTGGCCCACTCTTCAGAAACAAAAATCCTTTTTAAACCTTTTCGTCTTTGCTTTAAGCTTTGCAAAGCGATATAGTTGCTTGCAAATCTTGTAATGCTCGGTCTTACTATGTCTCCTCCACAATACTCTTGGTTTCGCATCATTGCAAGTAGGTAAGAGTGATTATATATAAATTTTGTAATTCTTGTTGCCCTAGGCATTACATATGTAACAAGATCTAATTTTCCAATATCTTTCAAAATTAGATCAATGCAATGTGCAGCACATGACGTCCAAAATAAGTTGTATTTTGAAGACTCTTCAACTGTTTTTCCAGCTTTTTTGAAATTTGGCCCATTGTCAGTGCAAATTTGTAACACATTCTCTTTTCCAACATATTTTATCGCACCTTTAATCAATTTTGCAAGGTACATGTGGTCTTTGATGTAGCGAGATGCATCAACTGATTTTATGAAAAATGCATCACCGTCACAATATGCCATGAAGTTGATAATTTGTGTCTTGGTACCACTTGTCCAGCCATCACACATTAGTGTCAACCCAAAAATTGACCACTTTTTTTGTTTCATCTCCTCAATCCACTGCTCTACTTGAAGTTTCTCCTACGGAAGATATTTGTTCATCAAGTCATGAGTAGTTGGTAATTTGACTCCTCGTCCATGTTTAGCGACAACATCTATCCTATGTTGCATGTAAGGGCCTTGTGCCACATTGGGAGCAATACCACTAGCAAATACAAATTTTCCTATCGCCTGTCCCACAACATCTTTTGCATTCTTCCACATACCTGTCAAAGTTTTCTGCTTATGACTTTGTTTACGAAACCCTGGTTCAGAAGAAGTATACCTCATGTTGTTGGTCCTCAAACCCTGCATTTTTGTGCTTTCTAAATTGACAACATTTGTTGGACGGCTACCACTGCCACCACCAACATTGAAATCAGATGGGCCAAAACCACGTCGGGTTTCATAAAATTGCCTTTCTTCTTCTTGTCTGATTGCCTCCTCCATTCTCGATCTTTTCAATGCATGTCTCATTGCATCATCATCATCATCATCTTCTTCTAATTCAACTACATTTCGTGGCATCGATGCACCAAACATCAGCTCTTTGAACCTTGCATCTCTAATCTTGTCTTCCTTGTGTTTTAGGTCTTTTTGATTGAGTTGTTTGGAAACAATTTTTCTTATTTGATTTGGGCAATCTCTACACTTTGCAACATTTTTATCCCCTCCCATCAAGTGCTTTTTGAACCTAGAAATCCCACCACTCATTATAGTTTTCTTGCAGAAATTGCACTTGGTTTTTTGCCTAGTTCCATCAACCATTTCACAATACATCCATGCAGGGTCAACTTCCCCCCTGACTCACCAGCTTCACCCTTCACCTCCTCCACCATCACAACCTGAACCAACCATTAAAACAAGTAGCACCCACAAAATACCCATATCCACAGTCACGAAAAACCTGCACACAATAAATTAAAAAAACAAATATTAGACAAATAGTGGGAGTGTGGGATTAACTCATAATTAGATACTAGGCAAATCAGTGGCACTAAGTTAGCTAACTAGGTAGAAAATCATACATTTTTAGAACTGAAAATTAATAATTAAGTAATAAATAAGTATTAATAATTTCTGAAATTATTAAATAGATTGGAAATTGGTAGTAGAGTGAGTTATCAAGTGGGATTAATTAGCTAAGTAGCAAACAAACTAAGTTAACTAATGAACTAGTGAATAATCTAGGTTGAGATTTGAAAATCATAATTTTTTTATAACTGAAAATTAATAAATAATTTTAATATTTACTGAAATTATTAAATATGTTGCAAATATTGTAGTATAACTTAACAAATTACTCATTAAGTAACTAAAATACAATATAACGAATTTTCTAACTCTAAATCTAATTAATGCAAAATAAAAGTATAAAATATTTATGTAAAACGAATTTTATTAAAACCTACTTTAGTTGTTTGTTTTATGATATTATGTTGTAAATAATACAAGATCTAAGTATATTTAAGCTAGATCTAAGTAGATCTAAGCTAGATCTAAGTAGATCTAAGCTAGATGTAGTTAGATTTAGGCTAGATCTTAGTATATTAAGGTTAATCTAGGCTATATTTACCTAAATATTACTAATTAACAGTTTTTATATGTTAAAACAGTAAATTTGGATCACTAGATCTATATTATTATGCATATTTATAGGGGAAAGTAGTAAAGAAGATGGAGTATTTAAGATTTAGTAGTAGTTTTATATATTTAGAAATGAAGAAAAAAAAAGAAATTTGGGACTTACCTCAGCAAACAGCAGCAAACCAACACTCTCCAGCAGCAGCTTCACGCAAGGGAGGAAGAATGTGAGGCTCCTCATCCCACTCACCCACTTAAAATATCCACTTTCAGGGCTTTGGGCTAAATGGGCTGGACCGTCAAAAATTCGGCCCAACTTCGGCCACTTCGGCAAAGCTTCGCCAACTTCGGCGAAGTTGTGACCAAATTGAACAGCAAAAACACGACTTCGGCGAAGTCAGGGAAAAATGGTGGCGAAGTTGAGACGGCCGCGAAGTATTGGAGGATCGACTTCGCCAACTCACGAAGTTCGAAGTTTTGGCGAAACTTCGCCCAACTTCGGCGAAGTTGCGTTCCATGGCAGAAACTATATTTTTCACCATCTTTCTTCAAGTAAAAATACAGTTTTAGACTCTTTATATTTTTTCCCTCTCCTCACTTCCTTGAAAGCATCAGTTAAGAAAACACCATCATTGTTTTTCCCTACTCATTATCATCAGCAATCTGTAACCATTTTTTATTTAATACATTGTGACGTTTGTGGCCCATTTCACACTACTACTTATAATGGTTAAACATTTTTTTTACCTCTTTTGATTATTTTTTACATGACCTAGTTGTATTTGCTTAAAATTTGGGAAGATGTCTTTCTTTCCTATCATCAAAACCTTACATAAAGATGCTCATATGGTCTGACTCGTCATCATCTAAGCCTCATTCCCAACCATGTCAGGGTCGGCTACAGGGATCCTTCTTTTCCAATCAGCTCAGAAATTCCTAACTACCTAGCTCCTTCATCCCCCATGCGCTTCCGTACATCAATAGGAATATTGTTTGTCACGCATGTCGATCTCATTTTCATCTTTTATAGAGCATTCTGGACCTTATATAGTGAAACACGTCATGTACAAGTGATATCTTTTGTATTTGTGTCATACGAGTCTCGACGTTATTCAAACTATCTCCATTGATATGCTTATGGAAGTAGTTTGTCCATATATTCTTGATAGCATCATCCTTCACCAACACTCTACCATATTCATACTTTATGCATTTACTTGACTGAAGTCTCCTTTGATGTCTCTTATACGAACCATTTTATATAAATATTTTCCCCTTCTCCAATGTCCAGATTCTTATATATTTCTTCAAATTATGTAGACCTTGCATCTTGAACTGCTTTCTTAGATTCTTTCTTTGCTCGCTTGTATATTTGAAAAGTTACATCATTTAGAGATTTGGCAAGCTCCTATAAATCTCCCTTTCGAGTCTAATAGACTTTTGTACTCCATTCCACCACCAAGTCTAATAGACTTTTGAGTCTAATTGACTCTCGCCCAACTTATTTAGCAACTTTTCTAATAGATGCTCATATTATGCAACACATTGTTAACAGTTGACTCCAAGTTCCAAGTGCCCTCTTCGATAAGATTATCATAAAATGTTGATTCTTTTCTCCTTTAAGATTCCACCACTTGATCCTTCTATTTGGGTTTTTGTTATGCTTACATTTATTGATCATCATGTTAATATCGAAAACCAACCAGCTTTTAGTGGTGGATTCTTTGTCAGAGATCACTTTACAATCCTTGCATACTTTTCATTCCGCCTACCTTGCAGGAACTAATCAATTTGGTTACAAATGCGCCCACTCTTGAAATAGATTATAAGAGAATCCCTTTTCTTGAAATGGGTGTTCGCCAAGATCCTATCATAGGTAACTACAAAATCCAATACCTCTCTTCTCCATTTTTTGTTGTCATTTCCAAAACCACTTTGAACTCTCTCATATTCAACATTACTACTCCCCACAAGGCCATTTGAATTACACCCACTAATGATCTCCTCTATCGATAATTCTTGCATCAGCTCATTCATGTTATCCCAGAAATCCTTCTTAGCCTCCTTGCTAAGGCCAGCATGGGGGAGGGGCATAAGAACTAATAAATGACAAATATTTCCCCTAAGAACAACTTTTATAGTTGAATTTCTATCACCCATCCTTATGATCCTAACAACCTCATCCTTCAACATCTTATCAACAATAGTTCCAACACCATTTCTATGTTTGTCAAATACAAGTATACCAGATTTGTACCATGTGTCTCGAATCTCTCTGCATCATTCTTTATCCACTTGATATCATGTAAGCAAGCTATTATGCCTTTTTTTTCTAATCATAGTATCCACTATATCCAAAGAATTTCCTGTCATACAGCCAATATTCCAAGATCCCACTCTTATCCTTTTTTGTCGAACTTATCTTTATCTACCTCTGTTGAAAACGTTGCCCTTGCATACTTTTCACTAGATACGGGCAATGATGTTGTAGGACTAGCTTCTTTGGCCACACCCTTCCCAAGTGTGGAAACCCTTACTTGTCCTTCCACACAATCAAGCATCGTTGTATCGAAACCCCTTACAAGATCATTGTGTGTGGGTGTCGATTCAACACGTTGTTAGATAGGGACGCTTCAAAGATATTCGTATTAGGATCCATGTCATAAAAAGTGACAAGTTTTATGGCTAGTTGTCAACCTACCACCAACCCTCTTTTACCCGAGCTTGGGACCGGCTACATATGCACAAGATGTACTGAACGTAGGTGGAGTTTTCATACAGTGTAACTCATGCATTGAAATTCTTCGAACCGACAATGCTCTTAAATATATTCAGTCTCCTCTTTTTATGGCGACATTAGTATGATCCATCATCAACCATGTGCTCATTCTCCGTAACAAAATGGCACCATCACCTAACACAAACCGACATTAACACCCCTTGGTGTTTGACCATACATGCCCACACGCTTCTTGACAAAAGCTATTTGACTGCATGCTTCTCATAAGTTGCCAAAAGCCATCTAATCTCAAAGGGAAAACTCCCTTCTTCATCCTTCTCTCCCTGAATAATTCATTTCCTTTTTCTTCCCAGGTGTTTGGTTATAGCACCATTGTGCATAACTTTGATTCCAAGGTTGGAGAACTTTCACCTTGCGCCTTAAAGATTGTCTTCTTTGGGTACTCTCAAAACCTGAAAGGTACACGTGCTTTCACTTTAGTACAATCGTTTACATGTTTCTGCTAATGTCACCTATCATGATTATAACATCTACTTCTCCCGGGAGAACTCAAACCCCATGTCGCTGCAATTTGTTTTGAATTTTGATACCTCTGGGTATCAACCCCTTCCCAATGCCACCCACTCCTGCTATCCTACTACCATGAATAATCCACCACCACCATCTCAATTCTATCCCGAAGTGTATCGCAGCCCCACCATCATCGTCAAGTAGTAGCCTTGCCATCATTCCGGTTCGAGTACAGCCTGATGTGTTGATCGTGTACAATAAATGTAACGTCCCAGGATTTGACGCCTCAGATAGCATGATATTATAAGGAATGATTGGACTACTCATATCATCAAGGTGCACCTCCTTTTCCGGGAGCCCATCTCTAAAGAACTCCATAGTTAAGCGTGCTCAGCTTGGAGTAGTACTAGGATGGGTGACCAGTCGGGAAGTTGATCCTGGCTTGCGCATGAGTGGACAAAAGCGTGCAGTTAAGGCTAGTGGTGGTCTGTGGGGCCAGTCGTCATTCCTGAAACTCTACTAGAGCCTTGGGCAGTGAGCCCGGGCATTACAAATGGTATCATAGCCATAACCCCTCCAGTAGGTGGGGCCTACATGGGCATGTGGCATGCCAGTCTTGAGCCGTGCGGTCCAAGCAAGTTGGAAATGGCTATCCGTAGAGACGAGATGGAGCCACCCTTGCGCTGGTAGCCGTGGACGGGAGCTGGGTGTCTATGGGCCATTGTTGGTCTGCACTGAAATGGGGTCAGATTATGAGGCCATATAGTTGAGCCTTGACGAGGACGTCAAGAGTCTAAGTGGGGGAGATTGTAACGTCCCAAGATTTGACGCCTCAGATAGCATGATATTATAAGGAATGATTGGACTACTCATATCATCAAGGTGCACCTCCTTTTCCGGGAGCCCATCTCTAAAGAACTCCATAGTTAAGTGTGCTCAGCTTGGAGTAGTACTAGGATGGGTGACCAGTCGGGAAGTTGATCCTGGCTTGCGCGTGAGTGGACAAAAGTGTGCAGTTAAGGCTAGTGGTGGTCTGTGGGGCCAGTCGTCATTCCTGAAACTCTACTAGAGCCTTGGGCAGTGGGCCCGGGCATTACAAATAAGTGAATTTGTACTTCTAAATATCATATTTCTCAAGTTGTTGACTTGCCCATCTTTCCTCCACTTCAAGATTTCTTGCCACTACCCTTGACAAGTAGAAGAGTGGTAGTTGATCCTCAAGTAGCATCCTGCTATCATCATGGTTTCACTACATCCTTGTGGGTCGATCGTGCATCATAAAGGTAAGCAAGCTTGTACTTCTAAACATCTTATTACTCGAACTTGTTGATTTGGATATCTTTCCTCCACTTCTCATGCTCTTTCCATTACCCTTGACCATACCACCATTGTCAAAAAAACAAAAGATGTTCTTCAACACCTAGGGTGAAAGAAGACACAATGGATAAGACTGAGGCTCTACTAATAATTCATAAATCACGTGGGACCTTGTTCCTCCACTTCATGGTAAGAACACTGTTGGTTGTAGATGGGTCTTTACTGTCAAGCATAAGATCAACGGCTCGGCGGAGTGATTAAAAACTCCTTTGGTCGCCAAAAGCTTCATCCAGACTTATGGAGTTGACTTCTTTGACACATTCTTGTTCTTTAGTTGGATCGCCTCAGTCTGCATATCTCTTGTTTATCCAAAGTGACATCTCTATCAGCTTAACATCAAGATGTACTAAACGTAGGTAGAGTTTTCATATAGTGTAACTCGTGCATTAAAATTCTTCGAACCGGCAATGCTCTTAAATATATTCAGTCACCTCTTTCTATGGAGACATTAGTATGATCCATCAACAGCTATGTGCTCATTCTCCGCAACAAAATGGCACCATCACCTAACACAGACTGACATTGACACCCCTTGGTGTTTGACCATACTTGCCCACACGCTTCTTGACAAAAGCTATATGACTGCATGCTTCTCATAAGTTGCCAAAAGCCATCTAATCTCAAAGGGAAAACTCCCTTCTTCATCCTTCTCTCCCTGAATAATTCACTTCCTTTTTCTTCCCAGGTGTTTGTTTATAGCACCATTGTGCATAACTTTGATTCCAGCATTGGAGAACATTCACCTTGCGCCTTAAAGATTGTCTTCTTTGGGTACTCTCAAAACCTGAAAGGTACACGTGCTTTCACTTTAGTACAATCGTTTGCATGTTTCTGTTAATGTCACCTATCATGATTATAACATCTACTTCTCCCGGGAGAACTCAGACCCCATGTCACTGCAATTTGTTTTGAATTTTGATACCTCTGGGTATCAACCCCTTCCCAATGCCACCCACTCCTGCTATCCTACTACCATATATTATCCACCACCACCATCTCAATTCTATCCTGAAGTGTATCGCAGCCCCACCATCATCCTCAAGTAGTAGCCTTGCCATCATTCCGGTTCGAGTACAACTTGATGTGTTGATCGTGCACCATAAAGGTAAGTGAATTTGTACTTCTAAACATCATATTTCTCAAGTTGTTGACTTGCCCATCTTTCCCCCACTTCTAGATTTCTTGCCACTACCCTTGACAAGTAGAAGAGTGGTAGTTGATCCTCAAGTAGCATCTTGCTATCATCATGGTTTCAATACAGCCTTGTGGGTCGATCGTGCATCATAAACGTAAGCAAGCTTGTACTTCTAAACATCTTATTTCTCGAACGTGTTGATTTGGATATCTTTCCTCCACTTCTCATGCTCTTTCCATTACCCTTGACCATACCACCATTGTTAAAAAAACAAAAGATGTTCTTCAGCACCTAGGGTGAAAGAAGCCACGATGGATAAGACCGAGGATCTGCTAATAATTCATAAATCACGTGGGACCTTGTTCCTCCACTTCATGGTAAGAACATTGTTGGTTGTAGATGGGTCTTTACTGTCAAGCACAAGATCAACGGCTCAGCGGAGTGATTAAAAACTCCTTTGGTCGCCAAAAGCTTCATGCAGACTTATGGAGTTGATTTCTTTGAGACATTCTTGCTCTTCAATTGGATCACCTCAGTCTGCATATCTATTGTTGTTTATCCAAACTGACGTCTCTGTCAGCTTAACATCAAGAATGTCGCACAGCAAACAACCTAATTTGTAACATGGTATCAAAGCGGCTTATCGCTCCTGGATGCCTAACCTAATTCTTAGCGGCGTGAACAGTTTACAGTGCAGTACTGTAGCAGTCAACAATAAGGTACAGCAGAAAATTGTTTTCTTCGTGTTGAATTGATATCTTTTCCCGACAACCAGCAGTTCGTTGTACAGTCGCCGACAGACCAGGGGCCAGTAGCCGTGGGCGTTCTCTCTGGCCGGTAACGCGGGCATCATCGAAGGCCAAGACGGAGTTCTAAAACTCTAAATCAAAGGGTTGGCGCCTATGTAGATTTTTTCTAATCACACCTCCATGTGTGATTTGAAAATATTCGTTTGGAGGTTGTAGATGCGTCAAAAACGCATCCCGTATTTTGTGAAGTGACGTGTATCTCTCCATCACCTTTCTATTCAGCGTGACGTGTATCTCTCTGTCTCCATCATATTATCACACCTGAGTTATGGAGGATAACAAGACTTTCGTTGTCTACAACGAGGTGTCACCAATTCCTTCCATCAAGTTGTATGGGAAGAATTTTCTATCGTGGATGAATGATGTCCATACCGTGCCAGAAGCAAGAGATAAGGCAAAGCACGTTGATTTTGGTCCTCCAGCCGCCACTGACTAGTGATATGCAGAGTGGAAACGTAATAACAGCATGGTGAAAACATGGTTGTGGGGGAGTATGGAGCCTGGTATTGTTGTTATGTTCATGTTTCACTCCTCTGCAAAGGAGATCTAGGATGTTGTTAAGAAGCACTACTCTCAAGAGAAGAATGCCCTACGTTAATTCATGATATATGATCGTCTTTTTGCAGAGCGACAGGGAGACAGATCATTGGAGGAGTACTTTGGGACAATTTAGTCTATTACCCAAGAGTTGAGTTTCTATCATCCTATTCTTACTCAAGAGCAGATAAAAAATAGAGATGACATGGTTACAGCCAAATTCTTATCTGGGCTAAGCCCTTCTTTTAGTTCTGAATGAAGTGTTATTCTAGTGTTGATAAACTTCCTAGCATGGAGGAGGCCTACTTCAAGATTCTGCAATCCAACTTTGAACCCGTGCAATCTACTGTGGCTCTGTCTTTTGGTGAATCTCAGGCATCCATTGTTGTTACAGTTAGAGGAGGATGTACAGGTGTTGGACGAGGAGGGTCTACCAGGCCCAAAATGTACCTTTTGTGGTCGTCCAGGACATATTGTTGAGAAGTGTTGGAAGAAACATGGAAGACCTGCTGCGCCACCTGCTAGGACAGCTCATTTTACTGGAAGCAATGAGTCATCTGAATCTACTGCTACTACACCTACTTCTGCTTCTATTGTGGAGCCCCTGGTATCACTCTCACCAAGGAAGAATATGATAGATTGATACTGGCCACTCAGCATCTGAACATGGGAGCATCTTCTTCAACTCACTTGGCTTCTACCAGTGGTAATCCAGCTTCTTCTTTCCTGGCTTCTAGTTCTTCTCCTTCCTAGGTGGTTAATTCTAGAGCTTCGCAATACACGACAAGTATGAGGAAACTACTTCACTCCATCAACTCATGTATCCCACATCAGTCTGTGACATTAGCAGATGGATCTGTGCGGAGTGTATTAGCCAGTGGTTATGTTTCTCTTACTCCTAAGATTGACCTTAGATTTTTCCATTATGTGCCTAAATTTCCGTTCAATCTTCTTTCTGTTGCAAAATTAATTGATACCGTGAAATGTATAGTGACGTTCGGTCCTTCTTGTTTTATATTACAGGATCTCAAGAGTATGAGGACGGTTGGTGGGGGACTTAGGAAAGGTGATCTCTACCTCTTTCATGGTACAAGTCTACGTTGTCAAGTTTCTATTGCTCCGATTCCTACTATCCTTTTGAGCGGTTCTCCCTTATTGTGGCAATACAGATATGGTCAGCATTCTCTGGAGAGTTTGCGAAAGTTAGAACCGAATTTGTCATAGGTGTCCTCTTTAGAGTGTCAAACCTGTCAGTTTGGGAAACATCGTAGGATGTTTTACCCTAGTCGTGTCAAATAAACGGGCTCTCCGCCCCTTTGATTTAGTTCACAGTGATGTTTGGGGTCCTGTAAAGAAAGTAGTTATAACAGTTTTTGATATTTTATTTCCTATGTAGATGATTTTTCTCGTATGACATGGGTCTATCTGTTGAAGAGTCAAGAGTTTGTGTTGTCCATTGTCAAACATTTTCATCAAGAAATAAAAGTCCAATTTGATTGCAATATTAAAATTCTCCAGTCTGATCATGCCTTGGAATATGTTCAACATGCTATGGCTGATTTTTATAGTTCCGTTGGAATGATACATCGTACGTCTTGTCCTCACACACCTCAACAAAACGGGGTGGCTGAGAGGAAAAGTCGTCATCTTCTTGATATTACCAGGATGATCATTGTCTAATCCAATGTTCCTAAGATGGTCAGATGCTTTACTGACTGCCTATTCTTATATTAACAGGAAACCTTCTTCTATTCTTCAAGCACTCTTTTTTTTATTTTACGTCGCAATGATCAGTCATTTCTTGTTCCTCTTAGGGTGTTTGGTTGTAATTCCTTTGTTCACAACTTTGATCCTAAAGCTGACAAATTGTCTCCCAAGTCTTTCAAACCTTTTCATATGTGGCTCGTCTTAATTCTGTGAGGATTCTTATCTCTCTGGCTACCACCTTTGACTGGCCACTATTTCAACTCGATGTCAAAAATGCCTTCCTACATGGTGATCTACAAGAAGTACACATGGAGCAACCTCCTGGATTTGTTGCTTAAGGGGGGTGTCAGAAGGTGTGTAGGTTAAAGAAAGCCATTTATGGGTTGAAACAGTCTCCTCGAGCTTGGTTTGACAAGTTCAGTGCTATTGTTTTACAAATGGGCTTATCACGTTCATTGACAGATCATTCCTTGTTCTATTCTAGTTCTTTTGTTGGATCTATTATTATTACAGTATATGTTGATGATATTGTCATCACTGGCAGTAATTCTGTAGGCATATCCAATGTGAAGGACGGATTGCATAAGCATTTTCATACAAAGGATCTAGGCAAATTGAGGTATTTTCTGGGCATTGAAGTACTTCGATCTCATACAGGTACTAATTTGTCTCAAAGAAAATATGTCTTAGAACTACTTCATGAGACAGGAATGAGTGAATCCAAGCATGTGTCTACTCCTATAAACTATCATGTGAAGGACAATACTAATGATACTGAGTATTCAGATCCAAGGTATTATAGGAAGATTGTTGGTAAACTGATATATTTGACAGTGACTCGTCCTGACATTTCCCTTGTTGTAGGAGTGGTGAGTCAGCATATGAACTCACCAAAGCACCCACATTAGACAACAATTTGTCGTATTCTGAGGTATTTGAAAGGAGCTCCTGGAAAGGGATCACATATTATAGACCTCAGACTCCTCCGTCTACACTTGTTCTTACTGGCTATGCAGATGCAGATTGGGTTGGTAATCTGAATGACCGGATGTCTATATCTGGGTATTGCACCTTTCTAGGAAATCATCTTATCACCGGGAAAAATAAGAAGCAAAATATTGTTGCTCGTTCTAACACGGAAGCTGAGTATAGAGCAATGGCTCATGCCTGTTGTGAGTTGCAGTGGGTTCAATTTGTGCTCTCTGAATTGCAAATTCCTGTGATGTCTCCTGTATAGTTCAAATGTGATAATCAACCTACTATCTATATTGCCAAAAATCTAGTTTTCCATGAGCACGCCAAACATATAAAAGTTGATTGTCATTTCATCAGAGATCAAATCAAGAATGGTAAAGTGGTGTCTCCTCATGTCAGATCTGAAGATCAACATGTTGATGTTCTTACAAAGCCATTGAATCCGGCAATATTTCAGAGTCTTAGTCACAAGCTAGGCATACATCATGTGTATGCTCCAGCTTGAGGGGATGTTCATATAAGTGTTTTATATTCCTAGTATTTCATTTTGTTATTTATCTTTATTGTTGGACTCTTATGTAATTTTCCCATTTGTGTTATTAATAAAAGGAGAGGCAGCGCATTGCTCCTCACACGTTACACAACACAACAACCTAATTTGTAACATTAGGGTTTCTTGCGATATATATACCCATGCCCTGGGTATTGTCCAGCACTTCAATTAGAAGAATGAATTGAGTTCTTGCAATGTGATTTGCTAATCTGTACAGGAGATGGCCAAAACCCTAGTTACGGCCCAACTCACCTATTCTCCACTTGTTTGTCTCCTAAACCCTAGGTGTAGGAGCCATCACCACCCTCCATCAAATCCAACCCTAAGTCTGATTAAATCCCATCTACTCACATAAAATATATAGTTCACCTTGAACAATACGTCATCGTTATTGCTCATTGTGAACTGTACATCACACATATTGTTTATCCCCTAATCTCCCTTCTCCTTTCAAATCTTGCCTACCACTTCTCCACCCATAAGTGTTTCCCTAAATCTCCCATCATTCTTTTTTTCCATGTTAGGCATCCACTATGTAACCTTTATGGGATCTTTTTAGCTCCAACCAGACTCCTTTGGAGGGGCACCTCCACCTCCCCTCTATTCCTTAGTGTCTTGGTGGCTTGCCAGGATGCAACCCTATACCCTATCTCTGTCAGTTGTTGATGGAGACGTAGAATCTCTATCTTTCACCTGCAGCGACTGGTGCGCTCCCGCTAGAGGCGTACAACACCGGCCAACTAGGGTGGCCGAGTGCAATCCACGAGGTCGGGAGGCACGAGATGATGGGATCTTTGCTTTCGAAATTTGTATGGTCCCAGATCGAGTCTATCACTAAAACTAAAACAATTCGCCCGCAAGCGTACGGGGTACTGTTGTAGTATAGATCAAGGGCAAGATGCGGGGTCGAACCACGGAGATAGAGGGGGCGCTAGAGTTAGAAGACGTGAGCTACGTTCCTATTGCGGAGAGTAAGGTTTTTAGGGTTTTAAGGTTGATTGGTTGTTGATTAAGCTAAGAGAGCGAGTAGGAAAAGCAATATAAAACTAAGTTATCAAAAGACTAAATTAGCAATTTAAGTCAACAAGCTATCTAAACAAGAGCAAGAACGAACTATACTAGACTAAGCAAGCAACTAGCAATTGAGAGCCTAAGTTAACCACTAATCAAGATCAAAGACCTAAGTTAACACTCAGCTAACAAAACTAGGCAATCAACTAAGTTAACTAAAGCAATTGAACTACACTAGCATTAACAAGCAAACAGAGCAATTAAGGTTTTAAGCAATTAGATGAAGGAGGTGGGCCGTTTGGGAATGTGACCTTGACATTAATTGGGGGATGTCAACATAATAAGCAATTAGCATATTTCATTCTAGACTACCAAACCAAACAACAACGTGAGTGCTATGAGAATGTACCCTATACTACTAGTTGGAGAACTAGGGCTAGGTGTAATTCTTATAGGACTTACCAAGTCTAGGTCTCTAGGATAAGTGGTATTAGTCAATTGAGGACCAAGGGTAAGGATGGGAGTAGAGATGAGGATATTTGACCTCATGCCACTAGCCACCTCAGCCTTTAGGAAATCCTAGGCAATTGCACTAATCACGCTTATACTAGTCACTTAGAACTCACATTTGCATGTAGGAAGAAGGTGATTACGTAGGAAGATAGGGGGCTAGCTAGGGATCCGAATTAAGGACCTAGGAGCCAATCCTATGATAGCTACATAGAAACCAACACCCTGGAGGCAAATGTCTTCAAGCACCACAAGGCAAGCAATTAATGTAATTAAACAACAATCGCATGCACAAGCAATGGGAAATGAGATACAAGCAAAGGCAATCATCATAGAAGTGAAATATGTTCATTACAAATTATATTCCCCCAACATGGTATCAAAGTCACATTTTTGCCCCAAACAGCCCACCCAAGGGGGGCTTAGCTATACATGATCAAAACAGAAACAAAGGAGAAGGGAAAGAGAGTAGGAAATGCCATGGATGCTTGATGAAGCTTGACTTCTTCACCTCCTTGCTGCCAGCCACGATCCTCCTCCTCCAATGGTGCCCAAGAGCATGGAAATGGTGGAATGGATGGATAGAAACCTAGAGAAACTAGATTTCTATGGTGGAAATGAGTGGAAATGAGTGGAAAGTGGGTGGAAATGGGATTAAATGCAAGGAAGGTAGGTGGATGGGAGTAATGGAGGCAAGGGAGCAGTTGGGGGCGGCTAGGAAGTGCTCTCTCTCGAGCCCTAGAAGCAACTAGTGCTTATATAGGAGCTAGGGTTAAGTGGGGGTATAATAGGAAAAACGGTGAAAAAAAGTTAGGTTTTGGGGTGGTAGCACGGCCGTGTTGGGCAGCACGGTCGTGGTGGATAGGAGTGGGCACGGCCGTGGTGGAGGAGAACGGCCGTGTTGGATAAGTGTTAAATCAACAGGTTGATGGGTGAAAACGAATGCTGGTAGAACGGCCGTGCTAGACAGAACGGCCGTGTTGGGGACTAGGTAGAACGGCCGTGCTGGGTAGCACGGCCGTGGTGACGGAGTTGTGAGGAGGTCGTTCTGAGCAACACGCCCGTTCCATCTTCATCTAGCACGGCCGTGGTGTGGTCTTCGTAGCACGGCCGTGCTGGGCAACACGGCTGTGGTGGCTGACTTGCTTGAACTTCAATAATTTGTCGATCAATCTGTAATTTTGCTCAATTGCCAGCACGGCCGTTCCATGGCACCACGGCCGTTCTGGGGTCTTCTAACGCTAGCATGGCTTCAAACTTCATAATTCTTGGATGTCTTTGCTTGGAACGATTCTTGGCCATTGGAGGTAGGTTGAGGGGGACTTTGGGGTCTTCTTTGAGTCCCTCCATGAGTGGGGAAACTCTAGAATTCCTTCTTTCTCTCTCTTCCATCTAGGCATGGTCCAAGTACCTGAAAAACAGTGCAAAGAACATCCATAAGCATATTTGCAATGATAACCATATTGGGGAGAATAACATGTAATTCTAATGCATTTGAATGTGATAAAAGTACAAAATGACACAAGATACAGCCCTAGAATAGGGTTGGATCAGCGACGGCCAGCGAGTCAACAACAATGTGTGTTCGCTCCTCTCATTTGTCTAGCGGCCATTCAGATTTGACCACCACGATTAGGGACACCTAGGGCCCCTTTAGTCTTCCCCACACCCTTTGGAGCAACAAGGTGCAAGTAAAAAGCTCCTCCACAAGTGCCTGCTAGCCACCATTATTGTAGCAGTTTTGCATCTTGCTAAAGCAGATTCGACGACTTTGGGAGTCACCAGCAACAGATTTTCGTGAGTATCTCATTTTGGGTGCCACGAAATCCACGTGTACCCAGTGTCAGAAAAAATTTCTTCTTGCGAACAGAAGGGATCCGCGCATCAGGGGGTTATATCACACTTTTATAGCAGCCAGAAACATCACAGACTTGAACTGTAATGTGCAACGATGACTTCAACACTCGCAGCCCAAGAATCGCATTAATCAACAGACATGGTTGTTATTGAGATATATTACTGTATTTACTGTTTAATGTATTTCTGTTTAAGTCTTTCCTTTATTCTTTAACATGGGCCTGTGTATAAAGAGGCCCATTAGGGTTTTCAGTTCGCTTCCTTGTACAACCTCGTTCTATTTTAGGAGTGAGATTCCTTCTTTGTGAATATAGAAAACACGACACATTTTCATATGGTATCAGAGCAGGTCACCTAAGCTTGATCTCCACCAGTCACCACCGCCTTCTGTCTCTCTCTCTTTCCCTTCGTCAGTCGCCGCCACAGTGTACATCCTACTTGACTTCCATTGTTGATCACTCCTAAGGAGATCTAAGTTTCCTTCTAGCCTTATCCACTTCTCCAACAAGAGGATCTAGGGATATGGCCGACATTCCTTCCAAGGTTCTTATGCCCTGAAGAACTGTTATTTGGAAGTACCGTTCGGCAGATCTTATGGTCATTCATGATCACCTATTCTAGGGCTCTGCTCACTTTATTAGTGGTATGATTGGGTATTCTAAAATCTAAAAGATTGTTTGTATTAGATGAGTAAAAACAATTACAGGAGACTCTTATATAGGAGAGAGTAAGAATAATCTAGAAACAAGAATATTCTAGAAAAAGGAAAAAGGCTAATGGGCTAATAAACAAAGGCCCATAACACAATAATAAAGGGAAAATAAAACCAAGAAAATATATATACTAATACTCCCCCTGAAGCTGGAGCGTAGATGTCAATCAGGCCTAGCTTGGCCATTAGTGTAGTGAATCTGGTTTTCGAAAGAATTTTGGTGAAAATATTGGCAACTTGATCCGTAGTAGGTGTATAAGGTGTAGAAATCTGACCAGATAAGACAGCCTCTCGAACGAAATGGCAATCAACTTCAATGTATTTGGTGTGTTCATGGAAGGTGGGGTTGCTTGCAATGAAGATAGCAGTTTTGTTGTTAAAGTGCATTGGAATGGATGGAGCTACAAAAATACTGAAATCTCACAGAAGACTGCGTACCCAGAAGAGTTCACAGGTGGTGGAGCCATGGCTCAATATTCTGCTTCAGTACTTGAGTGACCAACTACAGTTTGCTTCTTGCTTCGCCAAGTGACCTAGTTACCACCTACAAAAGTGCAGTATCCAGAGGTAGATTTACGATCTATCTTACTCCCAGTATAATCAGAATCAAAGTAGCCAATAAGATTACAGTGGTCATGTTTCTCATATAGCAGGTCTTTGCTAGGAGAACTTTTCAAATACTTCAGAATATGGCACACAACATCCCAATGGCATTGACGGGGTTTATCCAGATATCTACTGATGAGACTGACAGCAGAAGTGATATCAGCCCTAGTGACTGTAAGGTAGATGAGTTTTCCAACCATCCTGCAATACTGATGATGGTCAGGATAAGGAGAAGTGTCGTCATCCCAGTTAGTGTTGGGATCTAGGGGTGTATTAGCTGACTTAGCCCCAAGCATTCTTGTCTCTAAAAGAAGATCTAAAACATACTTGCATTGAGACAAACATAGACCAGAAGATGAATGAGAGACTTCAATGCCTAGAAAATACCTCAGTTTGTCTAAGTCTTTGGTAATAAAGTGCTTTACCAAGTATGTCTTAGTAGCATGGATGCCAGGATAGTCACTTCCAGATAGGATAATTTCATCAACATAGACAATGGGAACTACAAGATTAGAGGTAGTTTTCTTAACAAACACAGAGTGATCAAACTGAGAGCGACGGAAGTCAAAATTCTGAAGGATAGAGCTGAGCTTGTTAAACCAGGCTCGGAGACTTTGCTTAAGGCCATTAATTGCTTTGCGAAGGCGATAGACTTCGGAAGACTCCCCCTGACTCTCAAAGCCGGGAGGCAGCTCCATGTAAACCTCTCATGCAGATCGCCATACAGGAAAGCATTTTTAACATCTAGTTGAAATAAAAGCCAACCAGAATTTATGGCCACGGAGATAAGGATACGAATAGAACTTAACCGAGCCACAGGAGAGAAGGTCTCGAAGTAATCAACTCCATATGTCTGAGTGTAGCCCTTGGCTACCAGGCAAGCTTTGAGTCGTTCAATAGTACCATATGGTTGATATTTGATTGCGAAAATCCACCTACAACCAACTGGCGAGCAACCAGGAAGCGCATCAACCAAATCCCAAGTATGTCTATCGGTGAGGGCCTGCATTTCAGTTTCCATGGCTTAACACCATGCGGAATGTCGGAGAGCCTGAGCAGCATTCTTAGGAATAGTAACAGCACATAAAGCAGACGTGAAATTTGCAAAATTATTTCCCAGATTAGCAGTAGTGTAAAAATTCCCAATAGGATGTTGCGTGCAAGAGCGAGTGCCTTTGCACAAATTGATAGGAATGTCTAAGTCAGAAAATACCTGAGATGGTGGTTGATCTACTGACGAGGTTGGAAGACTTGGTTGGGTCATAGAGGGAGTCAGTGCCTTCGGTGTTCTTTGGTAGACTTTTAAAGGAGGTTGTATTATCTGACGAGGCAGTATCAACAGGCAAAGGTAAAGGTGTGTCTGACAGTAAGTCAGACGTCAAGGCGGATCCAGCAGAAGAGTAGAACGACATATGTTCAAAAAAGACAACATCAGCCGAAACCATCCATTTCTTAGTAAGCGGGTCAAAGCAGCGATACCCTTTTTGTGTCTGAGAGTAACCTGGGAAAATACACTTGGTAGCACAAGGGTCCAGTTTAGCAAGGCCAGGACGCAAATTTTTCACAAAACACGTACTCCCAAAAATAGGAGGTACAGTGAACAAAGGAGCATCAAGATATAGAATTTGAAAAGGCACTTGATTGCCAAGAATAGAAGATGGCATGCGGTTAATAAGATAACAGGCAGTGGAAACAGCTTCTGGCCAAAAACCATGAGGAACATGATAGTGAAAGAGAAGGGTACGCACAACCTCAAGGAGGTGTCGATTCTTGTATTCAGCAATGCCATTCTGTTGTGGTGTATATGCACAAGAGGTTTGATGAATAGTACCCATTTTGGTACAAAACAGATTTACTGACTTTTGCATGAATTCAAGGGCATTATCAGTTCGAAAGATTTTAATGTGTTTACCAAACTGGGTATGTATCTCAGCAAAAAAGGTTGTAATAGTCTCAAGTATATGAGATCTGTCTTTTAACAAAAACCACCAGGTGGTTCTAGAAAAATCGTCAATAAAACTCATAAAAGTACCGAAATCCAGAAATACTAGCAACAGAGCATGGGCCCCAAATGTCAGCATGCACAATATCAAATGATTCTTTTGAGCTAATACAATTTTTCTTAGTAAAAGTAGATCGAGTTTGTTTCCCTAACTGGCATGTCTCACAATGAAAAATTGTCTCAGAATTGTCAGGTAATAAATGCTTCAATTTTGGGGGTGAAGGGTGCTCCAATCGGTAGTGCCACTGAATGTCGTTCACAAAAGTAGTCAGGTAAGCCTTCGTCTTTGGTACATCCAAATAGTAGAGTCTGTCTGCTCCCTCATGGCCCGAACCAATCTTCATCCTCGTGTGCAGGTCCTGAAAGATAACACCATCGGGGTCAAAAGTAATTGAGCATTGTAGGCTCTTAACAGTTCTACTCACAGATAACAAGTTAATAAGGAATTTAGGAACAAACAGTGTCGAGTTCAAAATAAGACAACCAGCAGTATAGATATTGCCTATTCTTGAAACAGGTGTTTGAAAACCATCGGCTAATGTGACAGGCGGAATAGTAGCAATTTTATGCAAGGTAGAAAATAAAGAGCGATTGCCAGTAATATGAGAAGTGGCACCAGAGTCGATAACCAAATTATTTTTACCAGATTGTGCTAGAGGAGCAGATTGTGTCAGAAGAGCGGAACTGCCAGTAGTGGAAGTCTCAGCAGAAGAGGCCAGGCGGGCTTGGAACAATTTCTCAACTTCAGATCATAGCCAATCAACAGATGGCGGGGCAGATGTAGAAGTGTCAGGTTGGTTTGAAGAAACCTGATTTGCCCAAGCAGGTTTGTCGTGCTTTATCCAGCATCAATCTTTAGTATGATTATTGCACTTGCAAAAGTTGCACTAACGTGGTTCAGTAGAGGAGTCAGAACCAGAGGAGTACAAACTACGACCAACACCTGGAGTTGAGCGGTGATTTAGCCCTAATTTAGGACTTCATCTTGTGTCACATTGCATTTCATTCACATTTATACCTATTACATTACATGTTATTCCCTTCAATATGCATATTTGTATAAAATGCACTTATAGACATTATTTGCATGTTTTTCAGGCATTTGGACCACGCTTGATGGAAGAGAGAGAAGAGTGATCCTAGGGTTTTCTACCCTTGGAGAGACCTAAAGTGAAGTCCGATGCTCCCCCAACCTACCCCTAGTGGCCAAAGATCCATTGAAGCAATGATGTCCGAGAAAATTCAAAGAAACAAGTCCAAGTACTGATCTAGAGGCCAACACAGCCGTAATACCACAGAACGGTCGTGCTAGCACACTTGCAAATCATCAGAGTCACCTCCAAGCAAAGCAAAAATCACCACGGTCGTGCCACGCAGCACGGCCATGCTGCGACCTCTCCAACACGGTCGTGCCACAAAGCACGGCCATGTTGTGACCTCTCCAACACGGCCGTGCCACGCAGCAGGGTCGTGCTGCCACTAGCCCAACACGGCAGTGCCATGCAGCACGGCCGTGCTACCAGCCAGCCACTTCCCCAAAAATAACCTGACATTATTCACCATTTTCACCACGGTCGTTCCACTCCACCACGACCGTTCTCACCCCAGCCCACCACGGCCGTGCTACTCACAAAAATCTAGCTACTTTTGCACTTCATTTCCCACTTTACCCATACTTAACATATTACTTCCTCCCCACCTATATATATGTGGGTGGCGGCTGGAGGTCGAGGTTGGCCACCCCTAGCTACCTACTACCACCTCTTAGCTCCCTCATTTTCGCCCCTTAGCCATTCTACTCCATTTCCACCTCCATTCCACTCCATTTCACCATTTCCACCACCAAAACCCTAGTTTATCCTTGTTTCCATCCATTTCCACCATCATCCCATGCCATTGCACCTTGGAGGAGAGAGGAGGACGTCCTGCAGCAGCTGAAGTGGAGGAATTCTTCTTCTACACCGAGCTCCATGGCTTCTTCTACCTCTTTCTCCTTTCTTTTTGTATTTTGCATTGCTATGAGTAGCTAGGCCCCTTGGGTGGTCTGTTTAGGGTGAAAAATGTTAATTTGATACCATGTTGGGGGAAATGATATGTAAACATTGTAATTTAATTTGCTAATGATTATGTTATATTTCTATCTTATTCTCCATGAATTGTTTGTTGGTTTGTACTTGAAATCACATAGGAATTTAGGAAAATTGCTTATATGTGTGAATTTTGGGATTTGCACCTAGGTCCATTTCTTGGATCCCTAGCTAGCCACCTATCTTTCTACATTCTAATCAATTCTCGTAACCCTAGTCGAGAGATCTAAGTAGCTAATTTAGATGAATTCAGTGTGTTTAGCATGGAGCTTTCTCAAGGTCAGAATGTGGGTGATGGGAGGTCTAAAATCTCACTTCCACTTCCATTACTAATCTCAGCCCCTAATCATCCTAAAATCATCTAACCTAGAAACCTAGGCTTGTTTAGACTAACTGAATTACACCCAAACTCTAACCCAATTGAGCCTCGCAAGGGTAGTAGGGAGTGTTAGGGACTAGTTCCCCTATACACAACCAGCATATCCATGGCCAGTTAGTAGCTTAGGCTAATTCATTAGACTCTAGCTTGTTGCTTGGTTTGATAACCTAAATGGAATCATAATGTTCATTTGTCACCCCCCAACTTAATTGATAAGTGCATCCCCTGAACAGCTCACACACCCCTTTATTGCTTTAAAACCCTAATTGTCATCTTACTTGCCTTAGTGTAGATTGTTCTTTTCTTGCCTTTTCCTGTCTTTTCTTGCTCATTAGAATTAACTGTCTAGGGTTAACTTAGGCTTTGTTCTTGCTTGCTTTCCTTTACTTGCTTTCTTGCTCAATTTAGTGTAATCAATCAAAACATCACCTTTAAACCCTTCAACCTTGGACTCCGCAGTAGGAACTTAGCCCAAAAACTAACCTAGCTCTGATGCCCCCTTTCTCCCTGTAGATCGACCCTATACTTACCACCCTCCTATACTACAACACGACCCTATGCGCTTGCGGGTGTAGTGTTTTCGTTTGTACGAGTGTGTTGAGTTTAGGTCCATTATAAATTTTGAAAGTTTAATCCACTGTGTGCTTCTGTCCGCGGGGCCACATCTATTCAAACTCCAATTGAGTAGTGTGTAGCACCATTGGCAGAAGCGCACCAAGCTTTCTGGCGTCGTTGCTGGGGTGAAAGGCGCTCGGCCTAGCTAGTTAATTTTGCTTTGACTTTTCCTACTGCCCTCATCATTGCTATTATTTATTCTTTATTCTTTGTATTATTTGTACATATTGGTTTGCTAATTTGTTCTCTTTTGTTTGGTTGTGCCTTGTGCATGTGACAAGCCACTCGGGGGAAGACAAGATGGAAGGCCAAAATGCACCCCACAAGCCACTTCAAGATTACTTCATGCCTAGCAACTACAAATCGCCAATTGCTAGTAGGGTTGATCAAATGTCAGGGGAGCAATTCTCCATCCCTCCAGGTCTTCTTGGTCTCCTGGCCATCTTCTACGGCTCGAAGAGTGAGAACCCCTACAAGCACTTGGACTCCTTTCTTGAAGTATGTTCCACCTTCAGGACGTCGACAGCGAGTGATGACACAATCTGGTTGACCTTGTTCTCATTTTCCCTCAAAGACAAAGCCAACGAGTGGTATGAATAAAGGAGGGAAATCATGAGTTAGGAAGTGATGAAGAATGCATTCTTAAGACAATTCTACTCTATAGCAAGGTTAACACAAATGCGGCGTGACGTAACAAGTTTTAGTCAAATGGGCAATGAGCAGTTTCACAATGCATGGGAGAGGTTTAAGATGTTGAGAGAGTGCCCGCACCAAGAGAACCCTTTGTGGCAGCTAGTTCAATCTCTAGAAGTTGTGGCTAATTGTCTTATTATTTAGATGATTAAAAATAGAGTACAGGGTTCTCTTTTATAAGACAAGAGAAAGACACATGGTTTAGATATAACCCATGTGGGATAAAACAAGACATAGGAATAACAAAGAAAAGAGAAAAATAGACTAAGTAAAAAAGCAGGAAAGTCTATATACTAATACTCCCCCTCAAGCTGGAGCGTAGATGTCTAGCATGCCCAGCTTGGATGTCATAGCAGTGAACCTCGTTTTTGGTAGAATCTTTGTGAAGATGTCAGCCACCTGATCAGATGTATGAATGTAGGGAGTAGAGATTTGGCCCGATAGAACAGCTTCGCGAACGAAATGACAATCCACCTCAATGTGCTTGGTCCGCTCATGGAAGGTAGGATTACTAGCAATGAAGGTAGCTGCTTTGTTGTCACAATACATTGGAATAGGAGACAAATCAGAAACGCCAAAGTCCTTCAGCAAGCTCCTAATCCAGAACAATTCACAGGTAGTGTGTGCCATGGCACGATACTCAGCTTCAGCACTAGAGCGAGCAACTACAGACTGCTTCTTGCTTCGCCATGTGACAAGGTTACCTCCCACAAAGGTACAGTAGTCAGAAGTAGAGCGACGGTCAACCTTGCTGCCAGCATAATCAGAGTCAGAATAGCCAAGGAGTTTGCAATGCCCATGTTTCTTGTAAAGCAGACCTTTTCCAGGAGAACTTTTCAGATATTTCAGAATATGGCAGACAGCATCCCAATGGCATTGCCGAGGTTTATCCAAGTAGCGACTAACCAGCCCAACCGCAGCAGTAATATCAGCCCGTGTAACAGTAAGATAGATGAGTTTACCAACCATTCTTCGATACTGCTGATTGTCAAGATAAGCAGGAGAATCCTCATCATCCCAGTCGGTGTTTGGATCCAGAGGTGTGCTAGCAGGTTTAGCACCTAGAAGACCAGTTTCAGATAGGAGGTCCAGAACATACTTCCGCTGAGATAAGCAGAGACCAGAAGAAGACCGGGACACCTCTATCCCAAGAAAATACCGTAGCGAGCTGAGATCCTTGGTGACAAAGTGTTTCTCCAGATAGCACTTTGTTGACTAAATACCAGCAAGATCACTTCCGGAAAGAATAATGTCGTCAACATAAACAATAAGGATAACAATACCCGCAGAAGTATTTTTCACAAAAACAGAATGATCAGACTGGGAGCGTCGGAAAGAAAATTTCTGAAGAATATTGCTGAGC
The DNA here is from genome assembly GCA_963693085.1 of Alisma plantago-aquatica. NCBI lineage: Eukaryota > Viridiplantae > Streptophyta > Magnoliopsida > Alismatales > Alismataceae > Alisma > Alisma plantago-aquatica. The sequence goes on along the minus strand of OY856410.1, from coordinate 299,895,870 downwards.
TTGTCAAACCAAGCTCTGGGGCTCTGTTTTAAGCCATAAATAGCATTTTTCAGCCTGCAGACTTTAGAAGACTCCCCCTGACACACAAAACCGGGGGGTTGTGACATGTATACTTTTTCATGAAGATCACCATACAGGAAAGCATTCTTTACATCAAGCTGATACAGAGGCCAGTCAGAATTTATAGCAACAGAAATCAGAATTCTCACAGAGTTCAGGCGCGCTACTGGAGAAAAAGTCTCGAAGTAGTCAACTCCATAGGTCTGTGTATACCCCTTTGCCACAAGTCTCGCCTTAAGCCGTTCAACAGTACCGTCTGGCTGGTATTTGGCAGTGAAGACCCATCGGCAACCAACTGGAGAGCAGGCAGCAGGTGGATCAACAAGGGCCCATGTATTACGTTCTGTAAGGGCCTTCATTTCTTCTTCCATAGCCTGATGCCATGCAGGATGTCTAAGAGCATGAGCAGCATTTTTAGGTACAGATATAGCAGAAAGAGCCACAGTGAAGTTAGCAAAATTAGTACCCAGATTAGCAGTAGAGCAGAAATTCCCAATCGGATGCATAGTGCACGTTCTTGTCCCTTTCCGCAAACTAATAGGAATATCAAGATCAGAAAATACCTGCGGAGGTGTTTGATCTGGCACAGAGGAAGAGGATGATGGAGAGGCCATAGAGGGAGCTGTCGGCTTTGGTCTTCTGTGATAAACTTTCAGAGGTGGCTTTTCAATCGGAGCATCAGAAGTATCTGGTAAATCATCCACCACAGGTAAAGGCGTGTCTACTAGTAAATCCGAAGTGAGCGCAGAACCAGCCGAAGAATAGAAAGGCATATGCTCAAAAAATACCACATCCGCAGACACAAACCACTTTTTAGAAATATGATCATAGCATCGGTACCCCTTTTGAGTGCGAGAGTACCCTAGGAAAATACACTTAGTCGCTCTAGGATCCAATTTAGTAAGGCCTGGCCGAAGATTCTTAACAAAACATGTGCTCCCAAATATGCGAGGCGGGACAGAAAAAAGAGATGCATCGGGAAACAGAATCTGAAAAGGAATCTGATTGCCGAGCACAGAGGATGGCATGCGGTTAATAAGATAACAGGCAGTAGCTATCGCCTCTGGCCAAAAAACCTGGGGAACATGGTAGTGAAAAAGAAGGGTACGGGCAACTTCGAGAAGATGACGATTCTTGCGTTCAGCGACACCGTTTTGTTGTGGGGTATAAGCACAGGAAGTTTGGTGGATGGTGCCCTGACGACGACAAAAGGAGCTAACAGAGGCTTGCATGAATTCCAATGCATTATCAGTGCGAAAAATTTTGATAGGCTTAGCAAATTGAGTGCGGATCTCAGCAAAAAATTCAGTAATTTTTTCAAGGATAGTAGATCTATCTTTAAGCAAAAATAGCCATGTTGTTCTAGAAAAATCATCAATGAAGCTCAGAAAATATTTAAAACCAGAAGTGCTTGCCACAGAACATGGACCCCAAACGTCAGCATGTATAATATCAAAAGGTGCTTTAGAACTGATACAAATTTTTTTGGAAAAGGTAGCGCGAGTCTGCTTGCCAAGCTGACATGTCTCACAATGAAAATCAGAACTAACTATATCTGGTAACATGACTTTTAACTTTGCAACAGAAGGATGTCCCAATCTATAATGCCACTGGATGTCTGCCACGGATGATGTCAAATATGCAGCTGTCTTTGGCTCGTCCAAGTAGTAGAGTCCATCCGGTCCCTCATGGCCTGAACCAATCGTCATCCTCGTGCGCAGATCCTGAAACAAAACACCATCCGGATCAAACGTAATTGAGCAACGAAGGCTCTTCACAGTTTTACTGACAGAGAGTAAATTAATAGGAAATTTCGGGACATAAAGTGTGGAGCGCAGAGGCAGACTACCAGTAGGGCAAATGTCACCAATGCCAGTAACAGGTGATTTAGAACCATCAGCTAAAGTAACAGGAGGTATAAAAGAAGTCTTGTGCAGTTTAGAGAATAAATCAGGATTGCCAGATATATGAGAAGTCGCACCAGAGTCAATCACCCAGGAGTTTTTACCAGTCGTAGTCAGAAGTGTGGCACTACCAGCATTTGAATCCTCAGTAGAAGACGCCAGACGAGCTTGTAGCAGTTTTTCAAATTCCGAGCGGATCCAGTCAGCTGTCGGCGGAGCAGGATCAGTCTGATCAGAAGTCACTTTATTGGCCCAGTCAGGTTTGCCATATTTGATCCAGCAACGATCTTCAGTATGGTTGGTGCGCTTGCAGTGAGTGCAGTAGCGGGACTCAACAGGATCAGTTCCAGAGCCACGACCAGGAGCAGAAAAACGTCCTCCGCGGCCACGACCTCTGCCACGACCGTGACCACGAAAGGAATCACCAGAGCGGACAGCGAGAGCTGCACCATCAGAAGAGTCAAGCACGGGCTGGGACACAGAAGGTAGACGCTGGACCCTTTTGAGTACATCGCGGAGAGTGGGTAAAGGGTCGCTGAAGAGAATCTGGTCCACAACACCAGTAAAGGAAGCAGGTAGGCCCGCGAGGAACTGAACTAACATAAGTTCGTTCCGCTGTCGATTAAGTTCATCAATGTCAGTAGAAAGGGGATGATACACCTGGAACTCATCCCAGAGGGCACAGCAGGAGTTGTAGTAATCCTCGACCGAATCAGTAGTAGAATACTCCAGTTTGGCAAGTTGTTTGAAGATCTCAAAGACCTTCTTAGGATTCTGTTGGTGCGAGTAAACATGGGAGAGTTGCTCCCACATTTATTTGGCAGTATGAAGACGGAGAAGGGACTGGCTGATCTTTGCTTCAGCGTTGTTGACCATCCATGTCATGACCCCATAGTCCTCCTTGGACCAGAGATCATAGGCTTGTTTCGTCTTCTCGTCAGCATCATGAGCAGGAAGAGACGGACCCTTTGTAGTCAGATGAGAGTAGCGACCTTGAGATTTAACATACAACTCAAAGGAGGCAGCCCATAGGTGATAGTTGGAACTATCCAGCTTCACCGTAGTAACACAGAGAGTGTGAGGAAGATCTGAAGTCGCCATCGGACCAAGTAGAAACAAGCAGGAGCACGGGCGCAGATAACAGCAGGCGTCAGCAGAGGGCAGCAGTAGAAGTCCAACACATGGACTAGCAGTAGTAGGTAGGAGATCCAATCATGGACCTCAGAAGACCCTCACGGGGCAGAAAGGAAGAGCAGGACCTACGCCAACATGGAGGAAAGATCACTCCACCATGAGGCGCAGGCAGGCAGAGGCGAAAAAAAGATTTACTCCTTCAACGTGCCAGAACTGGAAAAGACCGGGCTGTACGTAGCGTTGTCGGAAACTGAACGGAGGCCGGAAAAGGAGCCTTTAGCCGGACGAGATGGTGAGCAAAGGTGTACAGAAGATGGGAAGAGGAGAAGGGAGGATAGGGTGGGTGCTCGGGGTGGCGGAAATAGGCGGTGGTGGGGCTATGGTGGCGGCGGCAGGTAGGTGGAGGCGGCGGGCAGCAGAGGGTGCTTCTGGAAAAGAAGGAAGAAGAGGGGGCTGCGGTGGAGAAGAAGGAAGAGAAGGGGTGGGCAGTGAGGGAGAAAGGTAGGGATGGGCCTGTTGTGGTGGAGGCGGCACCAGGGAGGGTGCAAGGCGGCGGCGGCAGACCAAGGGTGGCAGCGGCGGCGGCTGCTGTGCGGCGCAGCAGGGAGGAAAGGGGAAGGGTGGCGGCTAGGGTAGATGGGAGGGAAAGAAGGATTAGGGTTAGGGAGGATCGGGAGGCTCTGATACCATCTAGAAGTTGTGGCTAATTGTCTTATTATTTAGATGATTAAAAATAGAGTATAGGGTTCTCTTTAATAAGACAAGAGAAAGACACATGGTTTAGATATAACCCATGTGGGATAAAACAAGACATAGGAATAACAAAGAAAAGAGAAAAATAGACTAAGTAAAAAAGCAGGAAAGTCTATATACTAATACAATCCTTTTACTCCGGTCTACCTCCAAAGAGCCAAACCTCAGTAGATTCTGCTTGTGGAGGAGTTTTCATGGCTAGGCCACCCGAGGAGATATGGCCCTTGTATGAGCAGTTGGAAGAAGGCTCAAGAATCTGAGCTTCTAGCGTGATGAATGATGGTGACTATGTCTTTGATATGACATCTCCGACTCATAATGACTCAAGCCCGCAAGTGATGAAGATTCTTGGTGACATGGTGAGCTTCATGAATAACCAAGTGACAAATGTTTCTTGCCATGCGGTCAATGCTATTGAGTTCTATGGTGAAGAAAAGAAGACACCTCACTCCTATAGCTACCAAGAACTACAAAGTACAAGATACAGCTCAAGGTTTGAGGAAGAGGTTCTCTCTAGGTTGAAGAGATTTGATGACATACAAATGAATGTGACAAGGCTTGAGGAGAGGATAGAGCAGCTATCTTCCATAATTGCTCTCCAAGAAGAAAAAATGTCTTCAAAACCCATCTTGAGTTTCAATGCAGCAAGTGGACCAATGCCCTAGTCACAAGTTTTTTATAGTACACCTCCCATGCAAGTGCAGCCCATATACCACTTTTAAGGCGATCCCAAGCCTTATACTCCTCCCCCTCCCTCACCACCAATTTCTCAACAATTTACCTTCCAACCTCAATTCTCCCCTCCACCTCAATTTCAACACCAAGTGTCACATCCACCCCTTCCACAGCCACAACTAGCTCCCCCTCTCCACCATGAGCAAGGAAGTGCAGTGACAGTTCTAAGGAGTGGAAAATCTCTTGAGCAGCCCGCTAGTCAAAGAAAGGTTGATCAAGCAAAGCAAAGGTAGCCAAGTGGTGATACTCTGACTGAGATTGCTGAAGATGATTATGTGATACCTCCTGTTGAGTTTGGGATACCATGTGTTCTACCTCACACTCCATTTGCAAGTACCACCATCCCTAGTGTTCCATCTCATGTCGATGTAAGCAAGGCCCAAGCAAGTGAGCCACCATTCATTGAAGCAATAGATGAGCCACCGGAAGTAAGGAGACAAAAGTACAATGTTGACATTCTTGAGGTGTTTCGCCAAGTGAAGGTCAATATTCAATTGTTGGATACTATTAAGCAAATCTCATCATATGCCAAGTTTCTTAAGAACTTATACATTGTGAAGAGAAGGTCAACGGGGAGAATACCAAAGAGAGTGAAGTTGACTGAACAAGTGAGCTCTATCATCCAACACACACTTCCCGTGAAGAGGAAAGACCCAGGAGCCTCACTCATACCTAGTTAGATAGGGGAACATGACATGGACAAATCCTTACTTGATTTGGGGTCTAGTGTGAATTTTATGCCATACAATGTCTGTGGAGCTGGGATTGGGCAAGTTGAAGTCGGCACATTGCACACTCCAATTGGCGGACCATTCTATAAAAGTGCCTAGAGGAAGAGTGGATGATGTTTTGGTAATGATAGACAAAGAAAAGGGTGCAGTGTTTCCGACGGATTTCATTGTTCTTGATATGGAGCCGGAGGATCGGAAGATTACTATTATCTTGGGAAGAACGTTCTTATCTACAGCTGACGCCGAGATACATGTTCGCAGTGGTACGATGACAGTTTCATTCATGGACATGAAGATCAAGATCAACATGTACAAGACCACAACCCGGCGAACCCGAGATGAGGATATTAGACATGGATACTTTAAGATTCCGACTGGTCATTTGAGAGAAGGACAAGATGAAAGGATTGATGGTGATTTTTGTGATCAAAGGGATGAGGAACATAGGTTGAGTGTAAATGAGAGATGCATTTATTACAAGAATGGACACGTGAGGATGCCAAATGGATGAATAAGTGAAGAATCACCAAGAAGCCTAGTTGAAGGCATGAAACTTAACGCTTGTGGGAGGCAACCCACTAGGTTTGGGAATTTTTCACCCAATCTTCAATTTTGATACTTTTGTTTTGTTTTTACACTTTCCAAGAAAACACACGCACTACACTTGATGGTTTTTGTGACGCCCCGATCCCCGTGCCATCTCTAATGAGCCCAAAGATCGGAGAGTCAACCTTGGTAAACCACCCTTAACTTTTTCTTTTCTTAATCACTTAAAATTTAACCTAAAGGAAAATCTTATAACTTGGAATAAACTGAAATCTTATTAAACTGCGGAAGCAACTACTATTTACTTTACTAGGTAGGTAAAGCAGATTTACACAACATATTACATTTTTCATGCGGAATATAAAGCACAACAGATAACTTAAAACTAGACTACATATTACATTACATTCTCTCTCTACCACACCACATGCCCCAAGGACCGAGGGGAAAGGACTAAGAGACCTCTATTCTAACTATGAACTACCTTCTAAGAGCCTGGGTGATAAGATCCTTCAGCTTCCTCGTGCTGACGTTGACCTGAAAAACATTTTCAGTAGGTTGGTGAGCTACTGGCTCAGTGAATAGAATTTCACTCAACCATCGCAGATAACTCATTTTATGTTTATTAAACTGAAATAAAATACAGTAATTACTACACTGAGCAGATCTAAAACAATACAGTTAAAATAACATAGAATGCCAAAATTACATTTAAAGAACAACTGGTGTGAAATTGTACTCGAATCTTTCTTAGCCTTTCTTACTTATAAGAAACTCTTTAAACCTATATGATCATATTTTAGCTTATGCCCTAATCATATGCAGTGTACTCTACATATGAAGAATCGTAACGAAATACGATCTCACTGTACAAGACTTAGCTGACACACCCGGGATGCTAAGCTTGACAACGTCGCTGGTCTGCAACAGGAAAATGGCTCTCTGGCCTCGGCACACCTATGTGTCGTAAAACTGGACTCCTCTGACCTGAGCACACAGGCGGAGATCAAGCCACCTATTGGCTTTTCTATACTCTAGTGCCACCAGGACCTCTGGTTGATGTTGGACACTACATGTTGTATTTTAAGGAGACTTCCACTAGGGCTTCGTCCCCCGTACCACCTGTTAGTACGTTCCGACCCCCGTATACTGGACACTGTCAGGGTTAGGTCATTTCATCCCTACAGCGCAGACCTCTCATAGAGAATCTACGGTGTTCAGGGCCCCTAAGTCTATTATTTTATTATTCTTGGGAAGCTCTTACTATATTGTATCTTTTCCTTACTTATACTTGACTCTGGTATCTCTATGGCACCCCGTCTATTTATCTGAAGTTTATAAATACGACATGTATGTCATCCTTAACTTGGCAGAACAGTATATTCAAAACACTGTAATATACAGAAAAATCAACATATTATACATGTAGGCAGACTGAAATACTTAAATAAACAGAATACATGTCCACTTGGCACTTATACACTGGAATCATGCAATTGGACTTCTTAATACACTGATAAGAGTTAATTACTTGGCATACGAGTAATCGTCATTAGCAACTATAAAGTATTTGCACCTTCTTGGAAAACATGCACCTCAACCCAAATCTTGAGTTGTGCATCACATAACATAATTAAAAGTTAATTACTTGTCATGGCAAGAATTATTAATAATAACTGAGAATTTCTAATGATATCCTTAAGAAACATGCCAAATCGTGTTAATATTAAACCACGCACATTAACTAAAACGGGGAGCGTGCAAACAGGTTTCCATTGAACATCGCAGGTCATCATCTTTTTCTTTGAAAACGTGCAACTAGTAAATTACTAGTATCGTACAGCCTGAGTTTATACCCAAACCGTACATCTACTATAACCCTGGGGTCGTACACAAAGTAAGTCGTGCTACTGTCTTCAATCTCTTAAACTGAGCAAACTAGGATCATGCAAAGCGTGAAGAAGAGAAACGTGCAATAAAAAGTCAGGCGATGCCAAGACTGCCTGGCATTTGGGTAATCGTTGTTACCCGCAATACACACAGATCGAAATTGTTTGTTTCGTGGAGTTAATACTTCCTTAGTGAGTGAAATTCTACTCAGAGGATCGAGGTGGCCGAATTCGACTGGAAACGCGTCCAAAGCCTGCTTCCAGGCGTCCGCGGGGTCGTCTTCAACCTTGGGCGCCCTGGATTTGAACCTACTGCAAGCAAGCAGCTTCACACGTACAGGAGGAAGAGGGAAACTAGGCTAGGTCGCCGTTTACGAGCTGGGAGCTGCGGATTCGAGCCCTAGACTCACGGTCGGAGTCGAGGGTGCCGTTTCGAGGTGTTGCTCGCGCCTGAAGGGCCCCTGGCCGACGCTACTGCTGGCTGGCGCCACCCTAGCAGGTCGGGGTGCGAGTTAGGGCGAGGAAGAGAGGAAGGAAGGAGGAAGAAGAAGAATAGGAGACGACGCCAAGCTGGATCGAAGCTAAGGGGCTCGAAAAATCACCCCTCGCCTTTCCTCTGCTGATCGGTCGGGCTGTTGTGTGCCGCTGCTTCAAGCGGTGCTCGATCGGGTGAAAGGGATAATAAGGGAAAGGGGAAATCAATCATATAAATGGGTAAATTGCAGATCTCAGCCCAAGAAACTGAAAATGCCATATCTTTTGCCTCGGAGGTCCGATCCAAGTGATTTCTTTTGCAAACTTTCAAGCACGAGATCCACTATAACCTCAAAACATGAAAACATACTAACTAGCTTGTCTCAACTTGATCAAAACACTAATCGCATCATGAACACTTAACTTAATCAACATGGTGATGCACTAATCATTGTACTTACTAGTTAAACTCGGAGTGGGTCATAACAGTTTTATTGTTTGTGAATCATTTTAGAACATGTACAATGATGGAAAGATGATGCATGGAAGAACCAACCTAGGAGAAGATCATAACTGAAGAAGAAGATTGCAAAACAGTAGAAAAGCTACAGGAAGGAGACCAGCACGGCCGTTCTCGTGTTGCTGACAGAACGGTCATTTTGTGCAGTACGGTCGTGGTGGCTCGATCATATACGGGAACCTTGAGGTCTCCCTCCTCCACTTGGTGTTTGTCTACGCCGACTCCATGTCATCTACCCTATCATCCTAAACTTCTATATCATGTTGAAGACAACATGGTTTAAGAGTTTGGGGTGGTAGGGCGGTAAGCCCTTGCTTTATCCAACTTTCCCCCATGTTCCTTGTTCTAAATTTTTGCTCAAGATGATCAAATAGTATAACCATCTCTCATACTTGTGTATCCATGCTTTCTGTGCTTGCTTTGCATACATGCATGTCATGTAGTTTACTTTCTTGCTATTTTTACGTAATTTTCAAAAAATGTGCTCTTTTTGTCATGCATTGGATTTCCATGTAGATTTTGGTAATTTTTGCATGTTTTAGCTAGGATAATGTAGGATTAGATGTGATTGAAGGCAACTTGGAACTGTTTTGGCCAATTTTGCCCAAATTTGAGATTTCTTGCCTAAAAGTATGTTTTGACCCAATCTCTACTCTTTTGATTAAAAATGATGACCTTTGACAAATGCAAGTGATTTATCATTGTTTATTGCTAAATGGTATCAATTCTTGACTTTTTACATACGCATAACCTCTCTTGTGTTTGTATTTGTTTTGGTTGAATTGTGACTTGAGCAAGCTATGATCGCTTAGTGGCTATGAAATCACTTGATAGAAGTATCAATTTCATGTTGTTCGTTCATGTGGTGTGAAATTGTTGGATGAAATGTTGGATTAATTTTCATGCAGGAGACCTTATGTTGAGAATCACACCAGTGACCATCCTTTGACTCGACTTTTTATTCACCATCTTCTTACCCCTCTGCCTCATGAAAGGATGCCAAAGTGCACATATCAGCCGTGGCCACCTCCAAAAGTTTGGGGTGGCCACATCTACATCTCCCCGCTTCACTCTCATCACCATATGCCCTATCTACTCCAAGGGAAAAGAAAAAGAAAAAGAAAATAAAAGATGCTTCTGTTTAAGAGCATCTAAATAAAAAAAAGATGTGTAAAAGTACTCCAAAATCTTACCGTAATCCTTTCTTCCATTTTCATACCCATTGAGCTAGAAAACATGAAACCTAGCTCACTTCACCCTTTTTCTACAACCACGTGGGTCACTTGGTATTGGTTTGAAGCATAAATTTGAATGCATGAAGGTGAAATAACACTCCTACTCATCCTTGATTAACGCCATCATGAAACGGTCTACCCGAAACTACATGAAAAAATATTGATAGCTTGTGTGTTCTATGCGCTATATTTGAAGTTCATATGCTTTGTGCTCTTTTCATGATTGGTTTGTGAAAGAAAGGAGAGAGGAGGAATGCATGCACTTAGTCAACATTGATCCCATTCAACAATAATCATCTTTTGCATTACATTTGTCATTTCTTGATTGTGGAAAAATTGTAGAGAGATTGAGATGGAGCATACTTGAGGACAAGTATGTTTTAAGTTTGGGGTGGTGATTCAGCTCTATTTTAGGGCTTCATCGTGTGTCATATTGCATTTCAATCACATTTATACCTGTTACATTACATGTTATTCCACTCAATATGCATATTTGTATAAAATGCACTTATGGACATTATTTGCATGTTATTCAGACATTTAGACCAAGCTTGATGGAAGAGAGAGAGAGGAGTGATCCTAGGGTTTCTCTACCCTTGGAGAGACCTAAAGTGAAGTCTGATGCTCCTTCAACCTACCCCTAGTGGCCAAAGATCCATTGAAGCAATGATATCCAAGAAAATCCAAAGATACGAGACCAAGTATTGATCTAAAGGCCAACACGGCCGTGGTACCACAGAACAGTCGTGCTAGCACAATTGCAAATCATCAGAGTCACCTCCAAGCAAAGCAGAAATCACCACGGCCGTGCCACGCAACACGGTCGTGCCACATAGCACGGCCATGCTGCGACCTCACCAATACGACCGTGTTGCCACTAGCCCAACACGGTCGTGCCACACAGCACGGCTGTGCTACCAACCAGCCACTTCCCCAAAAATAACCTGAAATTTTTCACCATTTTCACCACGGTCGTTCCACTCCACCACGACCATTCTCACCCCAGCCTTAGCACGGCCATGCTACTCACAAAAACCTAGCTACTTTTGCATCACATTTCCCACTTTACCCATACTTGACCTATTGCTTCCTCCCCACCTATATATATGTAGGTGGTGGCTGGAGGCCGAGGTTAGCCACCCCTAGCTACCTTCTACCACCTCTTAGCTCCCCATTTTTGCCCCTTAGCCATTCCACTCCATTTCCACCTCCATTCCACACCATTTCCACCACCAAAACCCTAGTTTCTCCTTGTTTTCACCCATTTCCACCATCATCCCATGCCATTGCACCTTGGAGGAGAGAGGAGGATGTCCTGCAGCAGTTTAAGTGTAGGAATTCTTCTTCTACACCAAGCTCCATGGCTTCTTCTACCTCTTTCTTCTTTCTTTTTGTGTTTGGCATTGCTATGAGTAGCTAGTCCCCTTGGGTGGGCTGTTTGGGGTGAAAAATGTTACTTTGATACTATATTGAGGGGAAATGATATGTAAACATTGTAATTCCATTTGCTAATGATCATGTTCTATTTCTATCTTATTCTCCATGAATTGCTTGTAGGTTTGTGTTTGAAATCACATAGGAATTTAGAGAAATTGCTTATATGTGTGAATTTTGGGATTTGCTCCTAGGTCCATTTCTTGGATCCCTAGCTAGCCACCCATCTTCCAACATTCTAATCAATTCTCCTAACCCTAGTTGAGAGATCTAAGTAGCTAGTTTAGATGAATTTGGTGCGTTTAGCATGGAGCTTTCTCAAGGTTAGAATGTGGGTGATGGGAGGCCTAAAACCTCACTTCCACTCCCATTACTAACCTCAGGCCCTAATCATCCTAAAATCATCTAACCTAGAAACCTAGGTTTGTTTAGACTCTAATTGAATTACACTGAAACGCTAACCCAATTCAACCTCGCAAGGGTAGTACAGAGTGTTAGGGACTAGTTCCCCTATACACAACCTAGCATATCCATGGCCAGTTAGTAGCTTAGGCTGATTCATTAGACTCTAGCTTGTTGTTTGGTTTGATAATCGAAATGGAATCATAATGTTCATTTGTCACCCCCAACTTGATTGATAAGTGCATCCCCTGAACAGCCCACACACCCCTTTATTGCTTTAAAACCCTAATTGTCATCTTACTTGCCTTAGTGTAGATTGTTCTTTTCTTGCCTTGCCCTGTCTTTTCTTGCTCATTAGAATTAACTGTCTAGGGTTAACTTAGGTTTTGTTCTTGCTTGCTTTCTTTTACTTGCTTTCTTGTTCAATTTAGTGTAATCAATCAAAACATCACCTTTAAACCCTTCAACCTTGGACTCCACAGTAGGAACCTAGCCCAAAAACTAACCTAGCTCTGGTGCCCCCTTTTCTCCCTGTGGATCGACCCTATACTTGCCAGCCTCCTATACTACGACACGACCCCGTGCGCTTGCGGGAGTAGTGTTTTCGTTTGTACAAGTGTGTTGAGTTTAGGTCCATTATAAATTTTGAAAGTTTAATCCATCGTGTGCTTCTGTCCGTAGGGTTGCATCTATTCAAACTCCAATTGAGTAGTGTGTAGCACCATTGGCAGAAGCGCACCAAGCGGCCTCGACCACGACCACGACCGCGGCCACGTCCACGAAAGGTATCATCAGTACGAACAGCAAGAGCAGCACTGTCAGAAAGTTCAGGAGTTGTCTGAGAGACAGAAGGCAAGAGTTGCACGCGTTTCAGACATCGCGTAAAGTAGGCAACGGATCACTGGAGAGATTCTGATCAACTACCCCCGCAAAGGAGGGTGTAGACCAGCTAGGAATTGAACAAGTTGTAGTTTATTCTGTCGTCTTTGTGCTTCCTTAATAGCGGATGATAAACCTCAAACTCATCCCATAGGGCACAGCACTGATTGTAGTAATCTTCAATAGCACCTGAGGTAGAATACTCCTTGGCCAAGTGTTTGAATATATCAAACACCTTCTTGGGATTCTGTTGATGAGAATAGATGTGGGAGAGTTGATCCCACATATCCTTAGTCGTGCGCAGGCGCAGAAGGGATTGGCTGATTTTGAGTTCAACATTGTTGACCATCCAGGTCATAACTCCAGAGTCGTCTTTGGACCACAGGTTATACGCCTGTTTCGTCTTGTCATCAGCATTAGCAGGTGGTTTCGTCGGACCTGTAGTAGTAAGATGGGAGTAGCGCCCCTGAGCTTTGACATAGAGTTCAAAGGAGGTTGCCCAGGTGTGATAGTTGGAGTCTTCCAACTTGGTAGTCGTCACGCAGAGATTGTGAAACGGATCTGAGGACGCCATGGGAGGTCACAGAATGCAGGACGACCAGGCGGACAGGGGTTGCAGGCTGGAGCAGGAATCACGTAGTAGTCAGCATACGAATTAGCAGGCACATAGTAGCAGTAGGCACATAGTAGATGAACGCAGCAGAAACCCAACTCAGAGGCAGTTCTAAAAAACATCCGTGCACGGGCATAAGATAGCAGAAGGAGATCTGATGCATCAGACCCAGAAACCCACAGTTGGGCAGTAGTAGATATAGAAAACCTATGCCAACATAGATATAGAGGAAAAACTTACTCCACCATGAGGCGTAGGCAGAGAAAAAACGAGAGCCAGTTACGCCTTCAACGTGCCAGAACTGGAAAGTTACCAAAGAAGTACAGATGGGAGTAGCGCCCCTGAGCTTTGACATAGAGTTCAAAGGAGGTTGCCCAGGTGTGATAGTTGGAGTCTTCCAACTTGGTAGTCGTCACGCAGAGATTGTGAAACGGATCTGAGGACGCCATGGGAGGTCACAGAATGCAGGACGACCAGGCGGACAAGGGTTGCAGGCTGGAGCAGGAATCACGTAGTAGTCAGCATACGAATTAGCAGGCACATAGTAGCAGTAGGCACATAGTAGATGAACGCAGCAGAAACCCAACTCAGAGGCAGTTCTAAAAAACATCCGTGCACGGGCATAAGATAGCAGAAGGAGATCTGATGCATCAGACCCAGAAACCCACAGTTGGGCAGTAGTAGATATAGAAAACCTATGCCAACATAGAGGAAAAACTTACTCCACCATGAGGCGTAGGCAGAAAAAAACGAGAGCCAGTTACGCCTTCAACGTGCCAGAACTGGAAGTTACCAAAGAAGTACAGAGGCGAGCCGGAAGAGGAAATATTGGTGGTGGTGGAGGTGGCTAGATGGAGGAAAGGATGGTGGGTGAAGGAGAAAAGGAAGCAGAGAAGGGGAAAGAGGATGGATGGGAGAGAGGATAGTAGCAGGTGGTGGCGTGAAGGGGAGGAGATGGGGGCGACGGTGGGGAGTGGGAGGGGGGTTGGCGGCGGTTGTGGGAGAGGGAGGGGTGGTGGTTGTGGGAAGGGAGGGAGGTGGAGGCGACGGGAGGGGATGGAGTAGGTGGAGGTGGCGGGCGGGGCTACGGGTTGTGGGTGCAGCGGTGGGTGGCGGCGACGGCAGAGTGGGAGGAAGAAGAAGGGAGGGAGGAGAAAGAGAGGGTGGCGGCTAGGGTTTAAGGAGGCATGGGTGATTAGGGTTGAGATGGGAGGATCTCAAGATGGATCACGCTCTAATACCATCTAAAATCTAAAAGATTGTTTGTATTAGACGAGTAAAATCAATTACAGGAGACTCTCTTATATAGGAGAGAGTAAGAATAATCTAGAAACAAGAATATTCTAGAAAAAGGAAAAAGGCTAATGGGTTAATGAACAAAGGCCCATAACACAATAATAAAGGGAAAATAAATCCAGAAAAATATATATACTAATAGGTATATCCAACATATCACCTTTCTTCTTGGTGAATCATAGTATTTGGCACTTACTCTGGGTCATCCTTGACCTTATTTTGTTGGGTTCGCCGTTTCTGCTCCTGATCTGTTGTTGCCCCGACCTTTGACACGTCATGTCTTTGTTCGACACGCCATGTCTCAATCCGGCAAATCCTCTGATCTGTTGTTCTCCAAACCTCTGACACGTCGTGTCTTTATTTGATACGACGTGTCTCAATCCGGCGAATCATCTAACACATTGTGTCTTATTTTTGACACGTCGTGTGCCACTATTTTTGACACGTCGTGTGCCATTTAAGTCGACTATTTGCTGCTTTTTGACACGTCGTGTCTTATTTTTGACACGTCGTGTGCCATTCCAGGCAATTTCTGTTGTGTGTTGCTGCTTCTGGAGATTTTTTGGATATCACTTTTGCTTTATGGCTTCATCTTCCTCTGAGACCATGGAGACACACGCTAGATGTGTCACATCTGTCAAGTTCAATGGATCCAACTACATTTTGTGGGCACGATCCTTTAAGATTTATGCCCACTCATCGGGCAAACTTGAGCATCTCACCGAGCAGCCTCTTCCTAGAGATGAAACGTCTGACAAAAAGAGAGTCGACTATAAGAAATAGATAGAATGTGATTCTCAAGTTCTATCTTGGATTCTAAATAGATGTGAATCCCATGTAGCCACCAATCTCCTGTTTACTGACACCGCCAAGGAGGCCTGGGATCATATTGCTCAGGTCTATTCCAGTAAGAGAAATGCCTCCCGAGTTTTTGAGCTCTATAAACGCCTGCATTCTTTGAGACTTGACGACGCTACCTCATTTGCTTCACATTTTGATACCTTCAAAGGTATTTGGGGAGAGCTCAAACTCCATCGTCCTTTATCTATTGATCTCACTAAACTACAAAAACAACAAGATGAAGTTCAGCTATGCCAGTTTTTGGCATCCTTGCCACCTAGCTATGAAGCGGTTCATCAAGAAATCCTTGCATCGGAACCATTACCCATGCTGGATGATGTGTATCTTCGGCTATCTCACTCGGTGTCTTCTGCTACCAAAGAAGAGTCGGCTGCTCCAGTTGTTGTTGGACGAGGGTGTAGTAACTCTACACGTGGACAGGGCAGAGGTCTTAACACTGGTGGGTGGGGCCTCCACCTCCTCAGCCCTATGGAAGAGGGTCTTTTCCTCTTCAACCTCAACCCTGCAACTTCTGTAAACGAACCAATCATATCGAGGACAAATGTTGGAAGAAACATGGAAAGCCTGAATGGGCAAACCAAGTCATGTTGATAAAGAATCTACATCTAATACTGCTTCTCCTCACATGGTTACACTAAGTTTGTCTGACCTTGACAAGCTTATCAAAGTCGCTTCTACAGCTACTACCACACCTCAGGCAAACATTGCTCAACACTCTAGTATCCCTTCTTGCCTTCAAGCTTCCTCATATTCTACAAAAGAAGATTGGAGTGTTGATTCTGGTGCCACGGCACATATGACTGGTAATAAAAATCTCTTCACTCATCTAAAGAAATCTACATATCATCCTCCGGTGTGTCTGGAAAATGGATCTACTTCTCCGGTCACCGGAATTGGGGGTGTTAACAATCATCTCCTTAAATATGTTCTATTTGTGCCTAGATTTCCATTGAACTTGATGTTTGTTAGTAAAATTATCAAATCCTTAAATTGCAGTGTAACGTTCTTTCCTTACACTGTCTCGATGCAGGATCTCAGGACGAAGAAGACGATCGGTGGGGGGTATGAAGGTGGAGACAGTTTGTGCTATCTACAGACCTTGTAAAATTTGCCTGCTACCGCTCTTATGGCTCATTCTATTTCTCTTTATTAATGGCACCTGAGGCTTGGTCATCCTTCAGCCCAAAGGTTGAAGTCTTTGTTTCCTAGTTTGTCTTCTGAAAAGTTTACATGTCAATCTTGTCAACTTGGAAACATCACCGCTCTGTGTAACCACTTTGTTGTGATAACAGGAGTCCTATTTTTTTTTGATAAAGGGCGCCTGCCATATATTTATTCAAGGTCTTTGACAGCTATTACAATAACATCATCCTCGAAATCCCTTGTTAGAGTAAAAGAGTTTTCTATATAGCAGGCTTTAGCCGCCAAGGTGTGTGCTACACTATTGCCTTGACGCTTAACAAAAAGGAAATTGAAAGAGCAAAACACTTGTGTGACAGCTCCAAGATTTAGCGCACCATCAAGTCTTCGTAGCCTCTGCCCCAACCTCCCATCTTCACAGCTTGCACTAGGACTGCATTGTCCATCTCTGCAATGAGATGTCTAACTCCCATTCTTTGTGTTGCCTTCATACCTTCCAGGACTGCCATACCCTCCGCCCAAAGCACAGAGAAAGCGTAGTCATGCTTACATTGGTGAGTCAGTTTGATATCCCCTCTATCATTGCGAATCACCACCCCCACAACCCCCTCCTCCGGCCTGTCTAACACTTGCGTCAGCGTTCATTTTATAGCAGCCCTGTGGGGGTCTGGTCTATCCGCTTGGTGTGGCATTCATCTAGTTCCCCTTCCGTCGTCCACAGATTCCATGTACCTTGTGTAGTCCGCCACTAAAGACATGAAACCAGTTGTCAGTGCAGGAATGTAAGGCGGGCGAGGCTCATATATGTGTGTGTTCCTGGTTGTCCATGCCACCCAAAGCAAGATCGCTCCCTCCTCCTTTCTAGCCTGGTCGTCGCTTCTGAGTAGACTCCAGATAAACTCTCCTATTCCCCCGTTTGCCGGATGAAAACTCCAATCCCTGCTTCCCAACGCCCAAACCTGTCTAGCACAGTCGCATGTGAGTAGTGCATGAAACAGATCCTCTTGTTCAAATCCGCACCTTTGACAGATATCATCATGCACCGCCTGTTTCTTGAGTATATTTGTTTTAGTTGGGAGAATGTTCCGGAGTGCCCTCCATATGAAGTGCTTCAGTTTGGGAGGCCAGCATTGCTTCCAAACTCTATGCCAGTCATCTTCATTAAAACCATCGACCAAGTCTGCTCCGGACCTGATAAATCTATAAGCGTTGTCCACAGTGAAAGAACCCTTGTTATCTTTGTCCCAACACAACATGTCCTGCTCACGCAGTGACACTGGGATGGATCTGACCATGTCCCCAATGTGTGGGGGAAAACACTCTGTCAAGGCCATGTTGTTCCAATGTTCTGTGTCCTGATCAATCAGGTTGTGGACCGTTCTGTACTCCACGGGACCCTGTATGAGATAGCGATGAACTGGGCCACCTAGATGCGAAATCCATCTGTCCTTGTAAATGTCAATGTTACTTCCATTCCCAACCCTCCAGAGAAAGCCCAGTTTTGCCATCTATATCCCGCCCCATACACTCCTCCATGTATAGCTTGGTGATCCTCCAATCTGTGCCTCGAGAAAGGAAGTGCATTTAAAATATTTATCTTTCAGCATCATGGACACCAACGAACCTGCATTCGTTGCTAGACGCCACCCCTGCTTTGCCAATAAAGCTTGGTTAAACACCTTTAAGTCCTTGAAACCCATCCCGCCATGCTCTTTAGGCCTGCATAGTCTCTCCCAACTCATCCAATGGATTTTCCTTTCGCCTTCCTTTGACCCCCACCAGAAGCGTGCAATCATAGAGTGGATCTCATCAATCAGTCCTTCCGGTAGTTTGAAGATGCTCATCAGGTATAAGGGGATAGCCTTTTTAACTAATTTGATAAGTTCCTCTTTTCTTGGCCTAGATAATAGTTGTTCCTTCCATCCCTGTAGCTTTTTCCACACTCTGTCCTTGATCGCCGCAAAGATGACTTTTTGGGATCTACCAATCACCGTGGGCATGCCTAGATACTTGTCATGTGCCTCCACTTCTCTGAAATGTAGCATGACTTTGATTGTGTTCCTTCTGTCATCTTCAACATTCGAACTAAAGGAGACCTCCGTCTTATCAAAATTGATTTTCTGCCCAGATGCCCTCTCGTAGTTGCTGAAAATTTCAACTAGCTCGAAGCATTCTTCTGGAGTCGCCCTTGAGAACACAACACTATCATCTGCAAAGAGAATATGTGAAACATGGGGGGCCCTGGCGGCAAGCCCTTGGCCCATGTATGCGGTTTTCATGTGTTGCTTTGTTCAAAGAGAAAGATAGAGCTTCAGCGCAAAAAAGAAAGAGACAGGGTCACCTTGGCGTAGTCCTCTTGAAGGTCTTGCAAATCCCCTCCTTTTGCCATTGACAATGAACTTATGTGAAACACTGGTAACTCATTCGCTCACTTTAGCTCTCCACAACATAGGCAACCCCATTTTTTCCATTACTATGTCCAGGAAGATCCACTCTACCATGTCATAAGCCTTGCTCATATCCAGCTTGAGAGCCATCAACCCCTCCTTGCCCTTCTTTCGGTGTTTCATCGTATGAAAAAGCTCAAAAGCCACCAAAGCATTATCTGTTATCATCCTTCCCCCCACGAAAGCGCTTTGGTTCTCTGAGATCATATTGTTCAGCAGAGGTTTGATCCTATTTGCCATCACCTTCGTAATAATTTTATACGATACATTGCAAAGGTTGATAGACCGATACTCGAAAATCCTCATCGGGCTGGACGTTTTTTGGATCAGGACAATATATGTATCATTTATTTCATCCAGCCTTATCCTCCCTTTCCACCATTCAGAAATAAAATTTAGCAAGCTCTTTTTCATTGTACCCCAGAATTTCTGATAGAAGATTGCTTTCATGCCATCACTGTACCCCAGAATTTCCAGACAGCATAGAGGTAGTGAAGAGAGATGTAAAGAAAGATGTAATGACCCCCTCTATTTCTTCTGAATCTGTCTGCCAGCTCTCGTCTTCCTTGAAGAGACCGTCAATCTTATTCCTCCTTTTTCTTTGACTTGCTTTGTGGTGAAAATATTTTGTATTCTTGTCGCCGCCCCGCATCTCATCCGTCCTTGCCCTAGCATACCAGAAACTTTCTTCCTGACGTTGTAGCTCTTGCAACTCCTTTGACAGCTTTGTACATGCTTCCACCATATCATGAGATGGGGCTCTGTTTTGGGCCCTTGTCAGTTCTTATTCTGTTTTCCTGATCCGCTTTTTTATGTTGCCAAATTTATTAGCAGCCCAAGACGCCAACCTTGTCGTGCAGGCCTCAGTCTGAAAGTACAGCCCCCAGTTCGTGTTATTTTCCCAGGCCTGCTCCACTATCGTTTTGCACTCCGGAGACGACAACCACAAGGTCTCAAAACGGAACCTATTATCAGTGTCCTCCCTCTGCCTATTCCTTTCCGCCCAAAGAATCTATCCATGGTCAGAATTGCTTATCGGATTATTCTTGACTTTCCGCACATTGAAGATGTCACCATTTTCGGTCAGCCATAAAACGGTCCAGCCTTTCCATAATGAGGTTATCCAAAGACAAACCTCGCTTCCACGTGAATTTGTTCCCTGAGTAGCCAAGATCTACCAATTGAAAAGTGCCCACTGCTTCCTTGAAGTTGCGCATCTGCCACTCATTATGTGGCTGTCCTCCTTGTTTTTCATCTGTTGTCATTATCTCATGAAAGTCTCCCCCAAACATCTTAGGCCACACTGAACTCCTGCTCAAGGTTTCCATCAATTCCCACGTGTGAATCCTGTCTTGGACCGCTACCCAGTCGTAGATGCCCACGAAGAAAAAATTATCCGCCTGGTTCTCCTAGTTGACCTCAGCACAGATATAATGATCCGAAAAAGACTTGATATTTACTGTCCCCTCTCCACCATAGACCCAGACCCCCCGATCTTCCTCTACTATCCACTCCAAAACCACTATCAAACCCACATTTTCTCCTCTCCCTCTCTTGATCCCCCCATCTACACATAGTTTCCATAACAAAAACTATGTCGGGCATTTCCCTCCAACACCTCCTTTTGAGGGATTCTACCATCCCAGGGCAGCCCAGACCCTAGATGTTCCATACTAAGGTTTTCATTGCCCTTCACGGGTCTGGTAATGCCTAGAACTCGCTACTTCAACGTGCATGCCTGCACTAGGATCATCATTCTTCTGCCTTTTCCCTTCCCCCTATTTCTCCCAGGCCATCGTCACCTCCGTTGCTTCCTTTTCACCCCTACCCCATTTCAACACCCCCAACCTGTCCCCCTTCTCTTCTTCTCTACTTCCTGCCTCTTCTCAAATCCTCCTCAACCTCGTGAAGCGTTTGCCCCCTCCCCCCTTCAAAATTGCACCTCCTTCTCCCTGGAACCCTCCTTCCAGCATGTTGGTCACCTGTTGCGGCGTGAAGTTGCTTGTAACATTTTGTGGATCGTCGGTTGCCATCTTGCTCTTCCTGGTGTTTGACTCCACATCCAGATTCTTCATCTGTAGGGGCATATCATGTGGCTCATGCGATGCATTGTCTCGCGCCTCCGTCCTCAGGGCAGAGTCGCTTGAGGCGGTGACCTGCTCATCGTCCTGATGGCTCTACCCATCATCAACCGGCTCACGATGCCCGTCGCCCCCGCCCGCTCTTCCAGTGTTGCGCCCCCCAATCGAATTCTCAATCTGCGTCATGGTTGTCTTCTCCGCAAATACTCTCGTCAGTTCCTCCATCGACGTCGGCTGCCCTGATTCGGCCTCTTCTTCCTGTCTTCCTGCTCGCCATCGCTCCCTGAAACTCCCCACACCTCCTTGTTCGGACCATCTGTCTGATTGCTTGCTGGAAGTAGTAGGCTTGGATGTGAACTTTAGGTCTTTTGATGAGCACTCTCGCCCAAATAACTCCTTAATAGGGATGGCCCATCTCTTCTTAGGTGATGCTTTAACCCATGGTCCCCACAATCTTGTCTTTAAGGAACCCTCCTCTTCTTCTCCTTCCTCGCAATCCTTGTCAAGGTGGCCAATGATTCCGCACAGATAGCAGAAGGAAGGTAGTTGTTCGTATATGATCTCAATGTTAACAATGTTGCCTCCATTGTCTCTTATCTTGTGTTTCTGTCTGATCAGCCTTGTGATGTCTACATGTATCCTTGCTCTGCACGAGACGTCCCACCCCAGATCCTTGCAGTCGATCTCCAGAACACCGCCTATCTTACTAGCCACCGCTCGTATTGCCTCTTCCGACCTATAACCTAAAGGTAGGTTGTATAGGCGGATCCAGAAAGGGTTGTGCGTCAACCTGATCACCGAAGGGGTGTCTTCTGGTTTGATGTCCCCGACCACCAGCAGGTTGTTATCGAAGTTCCATGGACCCTCTTTCACCACTTTCTCCTTGTCTCTCCAGTGCAAGAACTGGATGATAAACAGGTTGTTTGTGATCTTCCTGAAACTGGCTTCTTTCCAAAGAGACCACGCATTCAACATAGTCCTCTTGACTCTTGAGCGCAGGCAAGTTGTAGGGCCTGCTCGTCGTCAACCGCCCGACCAGCGCTAGGGTTAGATGTTCATCGTCGATCATTATTGCCGCCTCCTTGAAGTCAAGTATGTCGTTTTCCTCTTCATCATGTACCTTGAGCATTGCGTACCTTTCCACCAATTCATCCGCCATGGCACGGAGGGAACCCGCAAGACCAGAGGAAATCGCCCGGTTACCGTGGCGAGGAGATCCTGGATTCGTCGATCGCCTAGAGTGGAAACCTAGGTGACTCGCGACCTGGAGTGTGTGTATAATGTGAGTCCTAGTTTGTTTTATTTAATTCATTCTGACATCTGGGGACCATGTCGTATTGGTAATCGTACTGGCATGCGATATTTTGAAACTTTTATTGATGATTGGTCTCGTGCCACTTGGCTTTATCTTTTGAAAGCGCTCTGAAATTTTAGATGTTTTCTCTAACTTCTTAAATGAAATAAAGACTCATTTTTCTGCTACTCCTAAATTTGTCCGCACTAATAATGCTTCTGAGTACGTGCAACATGGATTTCAAAAGATTTTTACCTCCAAAGGAATTGTTCATCAAACCTCTTGTGCCTATAGTCCACAGCAAAATGGTGTTGCTGAAAGGAAAAGCAGACACCTCCTTGATGCCGCTCGTACTCTCCTAATTGAAATGAATGTTCCCAAGTCCTATTGGCTTGATGCTATCTTGTTAGCCAACTACCTCATCAACCGTATGCCTTCGTCCATCCTCCAAAATCAGATTCCATACCAACTCCTCTACCCACATGAATCTATTTTTGCCCTACCACTAAAAGTTTTTGGCTGCCTTTTTTTGTCCACAATCACCAACCTGGACTTGATAAATTGTCTCCACGTGCTATCCATTGTTATTTTCTTGGGTATTCTCGCACACAAAAGGGGTATAAATGTTTTGATCATGTTGCACGTCGCTTGTCTGTTAGTGTAGATGTCACCTTCTTTGAAGATACATCATTCTTTTCTGAGCCACATTCACAGGTGTACCACTTCCAAATGTACACTTTCTATAGTCTCGTCCTTAGACGAATCTTCCACCCCTATTCTTAAAGTCTATGAGCGTCGGCGCAAAAGACCTCTACCTGAAGTATCCTCTACTATGACCTCTTCGCAAATTGATGATCCACCACCAGTTAATGGTAATTCTACTGACTCTATTCAGATTTCTGAGTTGGATATGCCTATTGCCTTACGGAAAGGACAGCGGTCTGGTACAAAATATTGTATTTCTAAACATGTTTCTACTGCTCATCTCAATGCTTCCCATGGCTAAATTTACTGTTGCAATATTTGCTGTCTCTATTCCAAAGAATGTTCGGAAGCACTTCTACATCCTGGATGGAAGAAGGCTATGATTGAGGACATGGATGCCCGTGGGACATAGGTCCTTGTTGATCTTCCCCTAAGCAGCAATCCTGTTGGATGTCATTGGGTATATATTGTTAATATCTGCCAGATGGGACGATTGAATGCTTAAAAGTTAGATTGGTTGCCAAAGGGTACACACATGAGTCTGGAGTTGATTATTTTGAAACATTTTCTCCCATTGCTCGTCTTAACTTTGTGTGTATTCTTATTTTTGTTGGTGTCAATCAAGGCTGGAGTTTCCATCAACTAGACGTCAAAAATGCATGTCTATATGATGACCTGCACGAGACTGTCTATATGTCCCAACCTCCAGGTTATATTGTTGAGGGGGAGTATTCTGGAAAAGTTTGTCTTCTTAAGAAGGCTATTTATGGTCTTAAGCAAAGTCCCCGAGCATGGTTTGACACATTTTCTCTTATACTGCAGCAATTTGATTTCACAAGGTCTCAATGTGATCATTATGTTTTTATCAAGACCACCTCTTCTTGTAGCTGCTACAGTAACGTTTTGACTTCGAAACTGCCATTGTTGTATCAACTCCTTCCATCATCAAATATCATTTGTTCCTTCCCTCAAACATAATTTTACTCAAGCAACCAGCTTGCATATCAAATTTTGTAATACCTGCTGCTCCCTTCACATGTTTACTGCGTTTGATAATGTTTTCCCTCTTATAGAATCCATTGGAACTCTCTACCTTGCTGCTGAAATTCTTGTTAGCTCCTATATCTTTTGGTCTAGTATTCTTTATCTTATGTAGTTCATCCCATTTGTCCAGTTCAATGTAACAATAAGATGCCTCTTCTTCATCTTATATATCATTCTTTAATCTGAAATTGATTGTAAATCTATTGCTTTCATCTCTCCTCACATCTGGTTGTTCCGCTTATTGATTCCATATGAATTTCATTTTTCCACTCCACTTGCACCATTTTGTTTGTTGCCCTGTATGATTTCTAGGTAACTTGTGTTATATCCACCCCAACCACTCTTTTTGACTCCTTTCGTGCTTGGTGTGAGGGGCAGAATAGGAGGAAGAGATGATGAGTAGAGGAGAGAGATGAGGAGCAAAGAAGAGGAAGTTTATATCTGCTGCCATTACTACATGCTTCTAGAAGAGACTGATTTCTGGAGATTTATTTCTGCTGCCTACTTGTCTGTGTTGATGGTCTTCTATCCGGCTACGTCAACTCTACTATCTACTTTTTGTCCGTGCTTTCTTTGCACGTTAACTACTACTGTTGTGCACCAACACTCTCTGACTTGTCCATGCTTTGCGCATGTTGACCTTTTTACTTGTCTGTGCCTTGTTTGCACGTCGACTTTCTGCTTCTGTGTGCTAGCACTCTCTGGCTCGTTTGTGCTCTGTTTCGCACGTTGACCCGCCCGTACTTAATTTGTACATTGACTATTGTTGCTACTGTGACCCAGCACTCTCTAGGCTACGACGTTAACGATTGTGATGAAGACCATGAAACAATGTTGTTTCTGCTTATTTACCCTCCAGATGATCGTGTTGCTGCTCACTTCTTCTGCAGATGATCGAGAAGCTTCTATGACCTACTTGCTTGGAGTATCTACTTGAGGGGTAGTGTCTGAGTGTTTGAGTGCTTATTTGTAATATTGAGGGGGAGAAAATTCTTGTATGGGCTTGTTTATCATTTTATTTTTTGTTTGTTTTTTTTTAGTCCAACTCTCTATTTGCAAGCTGATTTGGGATTCTCCCAACTTCAGCTTGAGGGGGAGTGTTGAGAGTTATTTAGTTATTATTTTTATTAGTTTGTAATATGGGCCTAAGTGTTTTGGCCCATTAGGGTCGGTCTTATGTTTGTACGCTTCCCTGTTCTCGTATTTATAGGAGCAGGGTTTCCTCTTATCAATACAACAAGTAGTCGTCTTTTGTTTTCTAAGAATGGAAAAGGATGTTCACCGTCCACCTTATGAACACCTGGGACGACATGAATTATGGAATTCATCTTCATCCCAGTCAGCTACAAGCAACAACTTTGCCTCATGTTATCTGATTGAAGCATGGCACATACTCCGTTGATGAGCACATGTGCAAATTCTATGACTTGGTCTACAAGTTAGAGCTCTGTTGGCATGATACAAACATGATCACAACATTTTGTCATGGTCTTTTTGCCCCAATTGTCGCCGCCTTAGCTACCTCACGCATCTCCAGCATAGATGATGCTATAAAAGTCATGACATAGATAGAGCATGAGCAGGGGCATCAAACTCGTACTAGAGAGCCCACTTGGAAACATCAGACTACATCTACACTGACAGTTGGTGCTACTTTAGTCACATTAGTTTCTCGTGTGTCTTCATCAATGTTTGCATTAGGTACTTCGAAGATGCAGTTATTCTCGTGCTAAGGTTACGAGCATTGATCCAGTTGTGTCCCAATCGTGCGACAACTATGACGACCTATGTGGAGAAAGAGGATGAAGTAGAGTAACACAATGTACTTCCATGTAGTGAACCTAGTGACGAGGAATAAGATTAAGCAAACACACTTCATATGACTCTGTTTGTAACATTGCTTCTTCGACAGACCCACCCCGCACAACTCCATCGCACATGTATATCCTCGATATCAACAATGGGTGCTCCGCCAACTTTGAATCGCTTCCTGGCGTTATAGGCTGAAGCCACCCACATCCATACCGCTCAATTGGTTGACGTCCCAAGTCTACAGGTAACTCAGCATTGTTGAGTCAATGACTCATACCACAATATCTACACCGACAAGGGTGATGCAACAAATCATATTTGGACGACCTTGACAGTATGACAGACACACTTTACATGACAGCTAACCCAATATCTACATTTTCCCTCTAGATAGTACATATTTTTTATGGCACCCTCAGTCGTTGGACAGTCTTCATCGCATCGTCAAACATATGCTACCTACGTTAGACCGACATAGAGTACTATAGCTACACTCTTACTTGCCAAAGGCTCGTTTTCTCAACCTGGGGTTGATGTAGAACAAGGTTGGGGTGCCTCTTATTAGAGTGTATAGTGTCTTATTTTATATAGCATTTTTGGTTAGTTGTCTTTTATTAGTTCCTGTCTAGGATTCTATTTGCAATTATTTTAGTATTTGGAGTTATATGGGATAGTTTGTGATTTTTATAAGTTCTCAACAAATTACTTTTGTTTCTTAATTCCATAATAGAATATAGAGGAAATGAGCCAACTAGGGCTTCTCGTGCATTATCTAGGGATTAAGAGAGAAAGATTTCTCCCCCCTCTCCCACGCCTGTGGCAAAGGTCGAACGCCCGGGAGGGTGGTAAGTCAAGGCGGCAACTAGGATTCGAACCCGGGTCTCTTTGTTAGGGGGACACCGTGCTTGACCACTTGAGCCACTCCTTGTCGGCTTCTCGTGCATTATCTATATATACCCATACGAGTGTCATTTGGCAGTTGAATTCGTTGACTGACTTTAGTTCTTCCGTGTGCTTTGCATCAATTTGTCCACAACATCCATAACTTTTATAATCGTAACAACACTTTTTTAAATGCATCAAAAGCAAAAAGGCAATTCAAATATCAAGATAGGTATTATAGTTTTTTAGTGGAAAAATAGCTTGACTGAGGAAGTAAACAAGAAAACATAAAAAGCCACGAGCATATTATGATTATTTGATGTTTTTAGTAATGCTCACAAATATACAAGGAAGATGTTATTTTACTGTTATATGGAGAGTGAGATAACTAGTTTACCTTTCCGATAAAGGCTGAAGAACCACCAAGCTTGGCTATACCCACAGCTACATTGGCTGGTGCTCCTCCAGGGGCCTTCTTGAATGCAGGAGCCTCAGCCAATGAAACCCCATTAACAGTGGGCACAAAATCAATGAGCATTTCGCCAAAGCATACAACAAGACACTCTTTATCAGAAAGCCCATCATCTTTTGATGATGCTCCAGTCTGCCAGCCTAAAATCACAAATTTAAAGATGAAGAGTCAAGGAGGACATCATTGAGCACTCAAAACTTAACGTTATGATTATTTCACTAGCTTCATGCAAGTGACTAAAAGTTAAAGACTCGTACCGGAAAAAAAGGTACTAGATATGGATAAAAAGGTTGTCAGAATAATAAAGTGTCCAACCACTTTTTTTTTCATGGGGATCGACTTGACTAGCATAACAAATGCAAATTTCTGTAGTTACAAGCACTATGTGAAAACAGGCTTGACCCTAAAAATTTATGCCTAAGTTTTCCCAGCCAAGTTTAAATATCCAATCACATTGAAATTGAGGGTTGACCCATTATAGGATTAATGCCAATTTAACTTCCAAAACTAAGTCTTGTTTTCAATAGGATCATTTACAGATTGCATCTCTCAATCCACACAAAAGTCTGAATACTCTATATGCACCAACTTCATTGTAAAGAGGACAAAAGCTTTTCTCTTTAGAGACATTCTATATAAATAATTGAAAGGATTAACATCAAAGAATCTTCGGCCCAACCCTTTTTTGTGAGGTTGTCCCCATTCCAAAGAGTTTATTTATTAGTATCTAAGATACCCCACAGGAGGTAGTCCAGATTTGTTTAATTGGTCAAATAATTGTCACGACAATTTTTTTGGCAATTGACATTAGACTTTACCCTGGATAATTGGATTGCTTTCAATGTTGTAGTAACTAAGCACTAGTGGGCATACTAGACTAAAGTAACTTGATAGACATAGTTTTAGTTCCACATTGTGTAATCAAAGAGTGTTGTGTTGTCTACAATCCTATATATTCAGGTATGATGTAAACATTTTACTTTGTTTTCATATTGATGTAAGATATAATTTTGATGATCTAGGGATGGTTAGGGCTAGTTTGAAACCCTAGACTGAGGTTGAAAATCCTAGAATTGGGTCGAAGGTGAAGTTAGACCAATTGTGGAAGGTTGCTCCGATTTTTACCTGATTCGGGTCGAAGGTCGGTCAACCTTTGGGGCAGACCAAATTTTGTAGGTTGACTGACCTCCTGACTGTCCTAGGGTTGCGGAGGTCAACCGACCTTTCTAATGACTTATTAAAATAGAAATTGGAAAAGGTAGTCTAATTGCAATTTAACAAAGTGTCTCAAATGACCTTAAAAGGGTCACACATGACCTCCAGCACCTCAAATCACTGTCACCCGCATACTTGTTAAGGCGTCTAAGGCGACACGGCGTTCCAGCTGAACGCCTTGTGACTAGGCGTGACTAAGTGTTGACTAGGCGACCTTTAAAAAATTAATTTATGTATATGTTTTATGTATATATACATATGTGTCACGGTTTTTATGAACATTCCCCACTCATATACACACATTGTATAGTTATATATGTAGTTATATACATATATATGGTCGATCTCCCTACACACACACACACACATATATATATTATATGTATGACAAAATAACCAATTACATTTCTAATATATTACCATTAACAATAATGTCAAGAACAAGAAAATCATTATTGTAAAGAATGTAAGAGAGTAAACAACAAGTGTGTGTGTGTGTGTATATATATATATATATATATATATATATATATATATATATATATATATTATCATACATAGCTACACTTATTAAGCAATGTCATCACTTTCCTTCATAGAATATCTACTGAATACAATCTGAATTGAAGGTGCAAAATCAGAAAAATCAAAAGATGTGTATTAATAGTATTAGATCCAGGTCAAAACAAAAAAGAGTTATGATCCAATTAAAAGTGATATTTGGCACATAACAAAGCCAACAATATTGATTTTAAACATTAGAATAGCCACATTAAACATTAAAATACATAAATATAAAACCAGACCCACAAAACTAGGTCAATGTGGTATTATAAGCAAGGCGGCATTGCCTAAGCGCAGCCCTAGGACGCCTTGCCGCTTAAGCGGCCACCTAGGATCGCCTAGGCGAGCGCCTTGACAAGTATGGTCACTCGCTATAATTTGGATTTGAGAGAAGAGGATAACTAGGGCTTTGATGGAACATTTTGTCCTAATCTACCAAAAACTAGAGTTTGCCGCAAAATTTAGGGTTCTCCTTGGTTTAGTGATGTTTCCATCATGTCATTGTGATGAATTTCAATAGGTCGCTTGTATTCGGATCAGTTCCCTTTGATCTCCCATTTATAACCCTAATCCATCTCTTTTCCCCCCAATTCTTCATGTCTTGCTAAATATAGATCCATGGAGGTGGTTTTGATAGAGGAATTTATATTTAATAAAGCTTGAAGAAGGAATGGATGTGGATCCAAATTTCACCTGCTTAAACTGATGGTAAGTGGTTTTTTCTGCTGACCACAAAGTGAACCAATAATCATTCGTCTCTAAACAGATTCTCAATCCGATCGGATACACGCCTCAATATCTTATTTAAGAGAATTAAACATGTGTAAAGCCTAATTCCATCAAATTTAACCAAGTTGTACTAAATTGTAACTATCTTAGGGTTTTTGAATGAATTTTTGGAACTAAGGGGAAATTAAATCGTTATTAATTACAGTCCATCTTTAATAAATCTTGCTTTCTATAAGCAACATAGATTAGTTTATGATGAATTTACCATGTTTTATGCAAATATTATTGTAACCGGCCTAATAGGGTATCCACGGTGAAATTCATCTATTAATGATAGGATCAATGCAACTTAATTTAGGGCTACATCTTGTGCTATTTTTTCCTTTAATCGTATCCAAACATGTTAGAATGCATGTTCTCACTCCCAATAAATGGTTCATTAACAATGAGCTTATAGATGTTCTTTGAATGTTTTTCAAGTACTTTGACCACACTTTGGATGGAAGGGTAGGAGAATTTTAGGGTTTCTTTACCCTTGGAGGAGCCTAGAGAGAGCCCAAGAACTGCCCCAATTTACCCCTAGTAGTCAAGGATCAAGCTAGGGCAAAGAACATCAAAGATAGTCAAATTCAAGATCAAAGTGCACAAGAAGACCCTTAGCATGGCGGTGGTGCAGCAAAATGGTCGTGCCACAAATGCCAAATTCACAAGAAAGAAGTAGGTTCAGGAAGCCTCACAGCACCGCCATGCTAAGGGGGGCCCAGCACGGTCGTGGCAGCCAAAACAGTTGTGTTGCCAAGCATCCACAATGCATGTTCTCAAGAGAACGACCCAAGTCCAATTCATCCACCACGTCCGTGCTACCCAACACGGTCGTGCTACCTCACTACTGCCAAGGCTGTGTTGAACAGCATGGTTGTGCTACTAGCCCACAAAAACCCAACATTAACTTGAGATTTTTTTCAATTCCACCACAAATATTTTCTCCCAGCAAGGTCGTTCCGCCTTCCACCCACTACGGTCGTTTTGTCCAAAATAGTCGTACTACCACCCAAACCCTACTAATTCGATGTGATCATTTTACATAATTGCCCCAACTTAACCCTATGCTTCCCAAGCCACTATATAAACATTGGTGGTGGCTGGGAGCAAAGATTAGCATTTACTACCACTTGCTAGAGCATTTGAGCTACCTACTCACTCCCACCTACTCCCACTTCATTTCTAGCCTTCTTCTAGCTCAAAGCCCTAGCTTTCTAGGGTTTTGACCATTCTTACCCACATTTCCATATTTTTCATCCACCAAGGAGGGAGGAGCTCGCGCATCTACAGCTAAAGAAGAAGGAAGAATCTTCACCAAACATCCATGGGGTTTTACTCTTCTACTCCTCTTTGTCTTTCTTGTACTACGAGTGGCTAAGCCCCTTAGGTGGGATGTTCGTGGTGCACAATGTGACTTTGATACCATATTGGTGGAAAACAATGTGTAACCTCTATGATTTCATTTGCTAATGATTAAATTCTACTTCTATTTTGTTTACTTTCACATGGATTACTTTGTTGTTTGCACTTGGAAACACCTAAGTTTAAGGTGAAATCGGTGACATGTAGCTATTTTAGAAATATGTTCCTAGGTCCAACTAGTGGATCCCTAGCGAGGTACACATGTTCTTGCATAACAAACCATTCCCCCACAACTAGATGAGAGATTTAAGTAGCTAGTTTGGAAGCACTTAGTACAAATCGCTTGGAGCTACTTAAAGGCTAGTGGTAGGCGATGTGAGGTGCAAAACGCTCATTTCCACCCTCCATTACGACCCTTAGCCCCCATTTTCCATAAAGAACTTCCATCCTAGAAACCTAGACTTGTTAGGTCTTGGTTGAATTCCACCTAAACCCTAGTCAAATGAACCTCACAAGGTTGGATATGGGGTAATAGGGACTAGTTCCCATATAGACACCATATTCCATCCATGGTCGACTAGTAGTTTAGGAAATTCTCTATCACTTAACTTCTTGTTGGGTTTGATAATCTAAAAGGATGATTGATACTTGCATGTTATGACCCCCAACCTAGTTGATAGTCACATTACCCCAAACAGGCCACACCTCTCATAATGCCCTAATTGCTAGTCTTACTTAGCTAGTGTAGTCTAATTAGCTTGCTTGCTTGTCTTCTTAATCACTTGCCTTGTTCATGCTAATTTAACCTTGTTAGGGTAGTTAGTGCTAATTCTAGTCACTTGTGCTAGTTTAGTTAGTTAACTGCTAAGTTCTCTAATTGTTCTTTCTTGTCTAATTGCCAGTCTAGTGTTGCTTCTTGCCTAGTTTAGCTAATTGTTCCTCAAGTGTGCCAATTAAGATTCCCTTGCTAGTGTAGTGCCTGGTGTTAACACTTTCTTGCTTGTGTTAGTATAATTGCTCTTTTTCCTCTTGCTTAGCCTTATAGACTTAACTTGCTAGGGTTAACTTACTTTTTTTCTTATATTTTTCTTAATTGCTTGACCACATTAGTTTGACTTAAAATCTAAGATCAAACCATTTAACCCTAGTCTCCGCATTAGGAATCTAGCATAAGCAAACTAAGCTCTAGTGACCCCTCTCTCCCTTGGGTTCGACCCCTAACTTGTTGTGTATGCTACAATACGAACCCATGCGCTTGCGAGAAAGTATTTTAGTGTATTTGAGTGTACCGTTTAGTGTTATAAATTTGTTAACCCAATTGTGTGCCTTATGTGCATCCAGCCACATCAATATGTTGTGTGTACCCGTGGTCGCATCAAGGATCATGGGTTTCATTCATTTGTTGATGTTTCTTTTATCATTCAAAGCATGTTTATATATAAATTTGATCAAAGAATGAGCCAACGGAAAGATACTTGCATTTAACAAATGAATCAAATGCATGATAGTGGATCATAAGTGCAAGTATTCACACATGGACCATCACCACCCTCTACCGCCCCGCCTCCACTCCCAACCCCCCATCCAACTGCTACCCCCCCTCTCATCTGTCATCACCGCAAACCCCCCTATCTCCCACCGCCGTCGACTACTCCAGCTCCATCCAATCGCCACCCTTCCCTCTCTCGTTCCCCACCCACAGCCCCTACTACCCACAGCCCCCACCACCCAACAGTCGCCGCCAATAGCCCTCCATCAACCAACCTCCCTCTCCTCTACCAACCAATTCCCTTCCTTCCCTCTTCCTCCTTCGTCTCCTGGCACTTTTTAAATAGAACGCTGAAAATCTAAAAGGACCATCTTTGTTGCTTGCCTATGCCACATGGTGAAGTAACTCTCACACCGTGGTGGCGTAGGTCCTTCTGCTCTCTATTGGCCGTATGCAGGTTTCTCAGATCTGTTGATCCAGATCTGCTACT
The DNA here is from genome assembly GCA_963693085.1 of Alisma plantago-aquatica. Classification (NCBI taxonomy): domain Eukaryota; kingdom Viridiplantae; phylum Streptophyta; class Magnoliopsida; order Alismatales; family Alismataceae; genus Alisma; species Alisma plantago-aquatica. The sequence goes on along the minus strand of OY856410.1, from coordinate 299,862,636 downwards.
GCTCGCTACTGCCCCTTTGCGGGTTTTTAATATTTGCTGATTCAGATCTGCTATTGCTCTACTGCCCCTTTGCGGGTTTCTTAGATCCGTTGATCCAGATCTACTACTGCTCTGTAGTACCCCTATGTGGGTTTCTCAGATATGTTGATCCAGTTTACGTATCTCTAAATCATTAACATGACTCAGTTCAATTTTCACTTAACAAGCCAGGCACATAAGATATATATGCTCCAGCTTAAGGGGGAGTATAAATATATGTATATGAACCTATTATATTAGTGAGGAAAAGGTTTGGAACCTAATTGTAAAGCTTGCAAAGTATTATGTGCATAAATATACAATACCCTAACTGTAAGATTGAGTGGAGGGATTCTCCCACTTTTGTTTCAGCCCTCACAATTATATATGTTGATGTAATGATAGTTTTCATAATTATAATATATTTATTAACATTTTATTTATGTCTTTTTGTTTGGATATGATATTAACCTCACTATGGATTGTACCCCTTAGGATAATTGGATCATGTATTTGGATGTTACGATAAGATGTCCAACGGATCATTGAATGAACTTCTTTTGGGCAAATTTAAACTCAGACATTGCACTATCCACTTCGAATTTAATCCATTTGCATGATTAAATGTACCATAGAAACATGATTAACCCTAAGTTGTTACCCCTCTAGGGTCGTCTCTCCTCCTTCCCTTCTTTTTATCATCCTCCCCTAGGGTTGGCTGCTTTAGTTGTCGCCACCACCCGCACCTCACCTCATCCCCCTATCATTTCCACCAACCCCTTCTCTTTCAGCTATCATTGCCACCAACCCCTCATCTCCACTACAATTTCTGACAACCCCTTCTAGTTGTGGAGTATGTTCATATCCGAATATCTACTAGTTGTGAAGTATGTTCAAGTGGTAATATAGTTAAATAAAGTCCATTCCATTTGCAAAGACCACCTGTCCCAATTGTGGCACGCTCATTAGTCAAGTCACGACATCCATTTTTGTTTGCAAGCTCTTGGTCACGAAATTTGGTCCACTTGTTATGCAAGTCAAGAAAGCCAGAAGGTTCCAGGTTGGTTAGTTCTTTGTTGAATTTCCATGTTCATTTGGAATGTCCTTTCATCATAGATCTTAGGTCTTACATTGTTGTATCGGTTGCTTATCTCTTTCTATACAAAGTGATACATATCAGACTTACCTATCTTAGGGTTATAATGACCTCATTGTTGTATATTTTGTTTTCCTCTTGCAGATAAACAGCCAGCACCCACCCATCGGTGTAGTATATGTTGGCAAAACCATGTAAACCAGGTGTTCTATTTGTATGTGTCTGTCTCTTTATATGTATGTATGTGTGTATATATATATATATATATATGTGTGTGTGTGTGTGTGTGTGTGTGTGTGCGTGCGTGTGCGTGTGTGCGTCGTGTGCGTGCATTCGTGTGTGTGTGTGCGTTTGTGTGTGTGCGTCCGTGTGTGTGCGTGTGCATCCGTGCGTGTGTGCGTCCGTGCGTGTGCATGCGTGTGTGTGTCTCTGTGTGTGTGTTTGTGTCTGTGTGTCTGTGTCTGTGTATGTGTGTGTGTGTGTGTGTGTGTCTATGTGTGTCTGTGTGTTTGTGTGTGTGTTTGTGTGTCGGTGTGTCTGTGTTTATGTTTGTGTTTGTGTGTGTGTGTGTGTCTGTGTGTTTGTGTGTTGTTCTTGGAACAAAGGAGAGAAGGGAGAGAAGAGACCAAAATAAACACAATGTTGGTTGAAGACAAGGTTGAGTTTGTTAAGAGTTGTTGTTTGGAACTCTTAAGTTGTTGCTTCAGACAAAGTTAATGATCAAGTTTGATCAAACTATGGACTAGGTCTATCAATTTCACAATTTTATCAAAAGTTTTTTTGTCAACATAAAGTTTGATTGAGATTGCTACAAAATTGTCTCACGCACTGAACATTCTTTAGTCGAAGTCACTTTCTTTGAGATCTTTGACTAAGAGTAGAACACAGATACATAAAACCCTTCTCAATCAAACTTTAGAGTAGGGAAAGTTCAAAGAAAAAAAACCTTTTTGAATCTTATGAAGACTTAGTCATCAAGTTGCATCCAAGGATGACTTCAATTAACTCTTAGAAACTAGAAGCCTATAAATAAACACCTCCAAACCGGTTCAAATCAAAGAGAAAGTAGACAGATCCAAAGATCTAATGCCAAAAGCGGCTCTAAGTTGTGCACTAGGGTTTCTCATACCTCCTTGACACCTCTATTAATCTATTTTAGCCTCTCAAAGTCATATGTTTACTTCTTCCTTCTTGTGTAGTGTTTGTGTGTATGGGAATTTTGATTCTTAATCTTCTAGGTGTATGGGTGAATACACCATCTAGACCAACATATGGAGGTCCTCTTGTGGGGTTTAGATAAACTAGTAGAAATACTTACCTCCTTAGGATTTCTTGATTGTATTTTATTCTTGGTTTGTGATATCCTCTCTTGCTTTGATTCTCGGTGTTTCTCAATTCTAAAGGGCACCACACACTATGTAACAATATGAATGTTACAAAGGTGTGCTTTCGAGCGAGATAAGTAACAGTTGATGAAAAGGGATTCAAATTTGTCAAGTATACTTGAGGGAAAGACCATTAATTGTGGTTGTCCTGAAGTTTCAGTTATAACTAAGTCATCCATAGGGCTCCTACGATGTCTATCTTTTTTTATTTTGGATTAACAAAGAACTGCCCAGGCAAGGACACTTAGTGACCCACCCAGCAGCCAGCGTACAGCCTGCGCAAAGGGACAATAATTCCGAGAAATAGCTCCAACCGGGAACCCTTCATTGGATTAACTGAGCCGCACCACCTGAGCTACTCCCGGCCGTAAGATGTCTATCTCATTTGAACTTTTGGTGGCAATTAATATCTAGGCGAACTTATAAGGGAGCAACCACAGAGTTAGTGGTTAGAACCATGAAGCTTAGAAAACATTTGGATGATACAGAACAGCCTACCATGGCTCAATTGATAGACGCAACCAGTGAGATGTCACTAGGTCAGATCATAACAGCCACTGGAAAGCAGACGATAGGATAAGTTGCTCGCTCTCATTTAAATTCCTCATGATCATATACGCTGTCAGAAACCTAACAAGCCCATGGGTAGAGAATACAAATGCACATTTCTCAGCAAGAAAGCATACCTCCATGACGCTCCCACCGAGAGCGGCGGCATCGAAGGTGGCAAAGAGAAGTTCCAGCGAGACTGACGAAGCGGCCGGCAGCAGCTACACCCGTATGACCAGGAACCAGGCCGAAATAAGCCCGGAAGTATCCGCCATCTCTTAAACCGTGTTTACGGCCAAATACTTGCGGAAGGGGCAGCCTCCGCCCGTTGCAGACAGCTCCTGCAGTTGCCATCATCACTACAGCCATAGAGCTCACCGGAAGTACAAGAATCGACCGCGTCAAAGAGAAGGCATCTATTCTGGAGATATTCTGGGCCGAAGAAAGAGTGAACTCAGAGCTGACGGTAAGTTCAGTACAAAGGAGTCGGATATTTAGCAGTAGCCAGCCGGTGTGCTGCTGCCTAGTCGGGAAGTAACAGCTTCAGGACTTCAAATAAGGTAGCTGTTATAATGGCGTCGGAGGAGGGTAAAATGCCGGGACCCCGCGGAATAGGAGTCCGCGAAGCGAGTGCCGCTTGAGCTGGGTTGACGGAGGCCTCAAGTGTGACAAAAGCAGATGTTGTGGCCGGTGACTCGCGGACAGTTGGATGACAGACTATGGATGCCGGATTGTTTTGTACTAGCGCACACGTAACATATAAAATTGGTTGGAATTGCAATAGAAAAATACTATATTGTTAAATAAAAAAATTGAACTATTGTTTTCATAAATAATAAAAATATAATATGTCTGTTTTTCCATCTAAAATTGAAGTTTAATGAGCTCATCCTCATACAAACAATCAAAGAGAGGTGGACACCTAATTGGAGAAGAAAATATGAGTTTAATTATTTAATAAGAAACAGGAAATAAATAAATAATAAATATTATAGTATAATATCTCACCTATTATCAATGCATGTAATCACTTTCTGGTGATTTAATCCTAAAGATTTTATAATTTTATTTCGAACCTTTCACATATGAAAAAATGATTAGTGTAAATATTCAGATAATTTAATAATATAATCGTATATGCAGTCAAAATACTTACAGTTCTAGTGATGATTTTCGCAAAATGTTGTGTTTCAACTATAATTATTGATGATTTTTTATTTGTTGTCATACGAAGCTTTGGAATGACTTTTGTTGTAAGTATATACAAATAACAATCATAAAAAGATTGTATCGTAAAACACAACTGGGAATATAAATTATATGGAAAACAAAAGTACTAATTCAGATTTTAAGATAGATACAAAATAAAATCAAAAAGTAATGTTGTGTTCGATGTCAAATAAAAGACTCATACATTCTTGTTTAATATATAAGGGAACTAGATCTAAGACTTTATTCGTTTGCTTCATTATTGTTGGCGTCCCTTGTGATTCTTGAAAAAATGGTTGGGCATCTTGTACTTTGACATGAAAAAGCAATTAATTCTATTTTGCCTTTGATAATATGATATCCATCATATCTTCACCATTTTCTTATATTATTAGACCAATTTAATATTAATACAAATGTAAAGCTCATCAATATTATATGTATATGTATAAAAATATGGAGTACCTGTGAGTGGATATTGTTTAGCTCTACAGCGGTATAACCAAGGAGATGATGTGCAGCTGTATCAAATAATGTTAATTTAATAGAATCAAAAGTGTCAATGACTTCAACTTTCATAATGTACCTATAATCAACAAAACGAAATATTAATTTACAAGCTAATTATAATATATAGATGTATTACATGATAAAAGAAGGTAAATTGCCTGAGGACACTATCTTTTGCTCCACATTTGGGGCAGACCTTGCCTTGACCATTTTCATCATATACTTTCTTGCTACACCTCACACATGCATTGTACCAAAAGGTTCGATCATGGTAAATCTATACAACTGCAGCCTTGATTTCATAAATGTGATCCTAAAAATATTCAACATGTTATTTTTATATTATATACATTTAAGTATTTGTATAAGTTACAAACATTGAGGTATCTTACTTTGCGTAGTGCCTCACTCTGTACGGATTCATACAAGATGGAAAGATTGATCCTTATTGCCTCTATATTCTCTTTTCGCATGGACACAATCACAAGTGATGAAGAACCAACACCGCTTTCAGACAACCTATTGAATTTATAGAATTCAATTTAGAAATAAATATATATGAACTGTCGTTTGAATGTGTAATATGAAAACGACTACCTTGACTTCATTTCATCAACTCGTGGCAATGGGGGGTTAAAGAGAAGTCTTGTTGTGTAAGTACTTGACAGGTATAAACCTATAATTATTATTAAATTAATATAAAATAAGTCTCACAAATAGAATTAAATTTATTGATTGTGTCTTGCCTTGGAAGCATCGAACTTGCAATCCAGTGATAACAACTATACTTCTCATTTCATACTGTGTTTTCAAGTTGTCATGTGACATCACAGCTATTCCACCCCACAATGAGCACCTAGCCATAGTGTGCCACTACTACAGAAACGGCCTTTGGCGTCGGTCGTTTAACCCCATTTGGCGTCGGTTTCCAACCGACGCCTATGTGGGCGCCGCTAAAGGTCGAACACTTCGGCGTCGGTTTTTTAACCGACGCCTATTTAGCCTATAGGCGTCGGTCGTTTAGTAGATATCCGACGCCAAACAGGGTCCGCGCCACAGAAAATGGCGTCAGCTAGGGCACTTTCTGCGTCGGTTATTCATCTCAAAACCGACGCAGAAAGTGCCCTAGCTGACGCCATTTTCTGTGGCGCGGACCCTGTTTGGCGTCGGCTATCTACTAAACGACCGACGCCTACAGTTTAAATAGGCGTCGGTTTGATATGAATATCCGACGCCAATTCCAGGACTGCTTTGGCCACATAAGGCGTCGGTTATATTAAAAAACCGACGCTGTAGGTCTTTGCTGACGGTTTTCGATAAATAACCGACGCCTATTTATATTTTTTTTTTTTCATATCAGTTTGCAGGCCTGCTGTGGCTGGTCAGCAGGATGAGAACCTGCAGTTCAGTTTTCTGAACTGCAGGTTTACGACATCCATTGATATCAGCCTACAAACAGGCCGCAAACCTGCAAAAGTCACAAGCAAAATTCTACACAAGTACATTCATTCAGACATCAATTCAATTCTCACATTCACACATATAGAAACATTCAAATACATGCATTAACATTCACAAACATTCATTTACAAACATTCATTTACAAAGTATCATTCATTATCACTATCAGCATCCCAATTATATCTTACAGTTGCCACTGTTTGTACAGCTATTGCCCATTCTTCTCTTACTTCATTTAATGCTTCCATCGTATATGGAGCATTTATTTTTTTTAAACGTTTACCTGTAGTGTGGTCAGTTTTAAACACCTGCAAAGAGAATGATGTATATATATAAGTAATAATATAAAAATAATATAAGATTGATATATTGCATACTAACTAATGAGACTATATATAATACCTCATGTATGGTATCGATGTCCAATGCGGCATATTTGATAATCATATGCATAAATCGCATCACATAGTATGCGCATGCCCAGCCATTGTCTTGTGTAGCACACTATAAATTGAAACATACAAAATAATACAACTAAGCACAATTCACATCAATAATATATATATTCGAGTCGGGAACTTACTTTTACGTTCTGCCAATTTATTGGCTGGTTCTTTTTCGTTGGGACCGTTCCTCCAGCCTTTTTGAATGCATCTAAACCCCTACATGTTAATATAACACAATAAATTGCATAAGTAAATAGTAATGTAATAAAAGATGTTAACGGATATAAAAATGAAATATTTCTCACCAGAATAGTGGCATTCTCATTACGTGTCCAATTTTAGTGTTCAATGTACTCCCCGCAGGATCTAGATAATAAACAGTGAATGTCTCGGGGGCAATAACTAGTAACTCCCAATGTCTACCGCTACAAGTAGAAGTTAACAATTAATAACTCAAAATGCAAAATAAAAATGGAATTTTCTAAAGTCCAAATTATAAATAAAGTAAACATACTTGACATTGAATGGAGCTATTATTATCTTCTTCTTTTGCTGACCAAAAATTGTAAAAGCATCTATACAGTATTGTTGAACATTATCAGGGTCTTTAGCTACCAAACTAATCAATGATGGAATCAAAAATCCCACATGATCAAATGCAAATTGTTTGCAATGATCTTCGACTAGGTAGCTGCAAAACATATAGGCGTATGCATTAATATATAAGAAACCAGATCACCGGAGCTTACACAAGGTATATGGATGTATAAACAAGATCTCACCTTATCCATGTCTCTATCATTGATGTATTCAGCCAATCATACTTAAACAGCTCAATAATATCTTCTATCAATAAAGAGCTATCGTATGATTGACCTGCATAATCTGCATCTAAAGAAATAATTATAGGGCAATGTACATTATGTGCCCGTAGCCAACATGCCATTCCCCTACAAGCAGGACCTAACGGGTATGTTAGGTCAGTTGGAACCCAATCGGGTAATGTGGGAACTGGAAGTGGAGGCCTAGGTGCTCCTGGTGTCTTCTTTTTAACCTGTACATATAATTTCAGATCAGTTGACATCATATATACACATTAACAGTCTAAATCAATGTAAATTTATCTTACAATTTCAGTCGTGTAGATGACATCTGCTTTGGGCCACAATATGACCCCGCCTTCTGCCTCACCAAGTGTATCAATATTCAAACGATTTCTGTAAGAGTTGTATTTTACCATTTTTTCAGCCGCCTCAGCAGTTACAGGCTTCTTTATTTCACCCTTCTTGTTTTGCCTGCCAGCTATCCAGATATCATGGCGAGGAATGGGTGTGGTAGACTCCTGAGTAGGAGCAGACTCCTGAGTAGCCGCAGACTCCGCCTGTAGTCTTTGGCGAACGCTTGCATAGCCTTTTGGACCCATAGTGTGGTCATGCACATTCAGTGCACGCCTTGCTTTTTGTGCGTCACTGAGGGCCTAGTTAGTATGCACATTAATGATTTGGTTAGTAGCACTAAATGCTAATGTTGAATAGGTGAATACAATGTATATTAATTAAATTAGGAGTGACGCCTAATACCTTGAATTCTTCAGATTTTCTTGAAGCAACAAAATTGTCCCAATCTTCTTTGTCCAAGAAGTTCCATTGTTCAAGGGCTGACTTCTTCTTCTTATCACCCTCTTTTATGTATTCTCTATTCAGATTTGTCCTATAATTCCTAAGCATCTTTCCAGCGCGTTGCATCACATTTTTACGATGCAACTTCTCATCCAATGCAAACAGATTCTGTAAAATAGAAATGTTATTAACTAGTATCCAAAATAGAATTGCAAATAATAGAATTTGTAATCTACAAAATAGAATTGCAAATAATAATAACTCACGCATAAATCCTTCCATATCGAGTCTTTTTTCGCTTGAGGAACTTTATGCCAATTGTCATACTTAACACCACAATGGCTCCGAGTGGTACACCCAAGATAGTTCACAAAATTATTGCGGTTCACTCCAATTGGATTTCCTCCATTATCAAACTCCACCGCCAATTTAGATCCACTACCACTTAGCGCTAATAACTTCTTCAACAGAGTGATGCCCCTTTTCTTGTTAAGTGTCTGGTGTTGCGCATCAAGTTGCTCCAGTGCTTCAGTGGGTACAGGTGCATCAACCTAAAATTTGACAAAAATAAAACACACTAATTTAGCCCAATATAGAAATATAGGATATATGACATAACTAGAAGATAATGAATTTTATAGAAATACAGGATATGTTTTTAGAACTTACATTAGTATCCTCGCCATGCTCATCATGGACTTCATGCTCATCATGGACATCATGCTCATCATGGTCAGCCATCTGAAAATGTCATTAAAAAGGCAAACATTTAGCATTTGTATTAACTAGAAAAAGGCAAACATTTAGCATTTGTATTAACTAGAAAAAGGCAAACATTTAGCATTTGTATTAACTAGAAAAAGGCAAACATTTAGCATTTGTATAAACATACATGTCTCTAAAATTGTGATCTTTTATCAATTAACAATCCTTCATTGTGATCTCCGCGCACATATAAGTCATCATTAGCTTCAATATTTTGTGAAGTTGGCAACCCAACTGAGAATGGACTGGAGTCATCATACTTATCATAGTACTCTTCTTCATCTATAGGATCTTCAATGAACTGTCTTTTACCATGAAGAACAACCGACCATTTATCATTTGCAGGATCATCGATATAGAATATTTGTTTCGCCTGTGATGCCAATATGAATGGTTCACAGACATAACCCTTCATAAGACATAACATTCGGTTTTGGTTTAAAGGCGAGGCATTTGATAGTTTCTGTAATATCATTTGGTGTTTGAGATAGTTGATGTAAGACTTTATCTTCAAACCACTTAGTAAAAGTCTTATTATGCTCTCTAGCAAGCCACATTGAACTTGCTCGAGGATGTTGTCTCTTTATGAAATTGGTATGTTCCTCGATATAAACACTCACTTCTTCCATATTGTGTAAAATATACAAGTGAGCTTGTTCCAACTGCTCACGGCTGATTACTTTCACCCGTGATCCCAAAATTCCTTTGCCCTCGTCAATATTCTTGTCATTATTAGGAGTGTCATTACCACTGAGAAAGTCATTGCAAAAATCCATAACCTCTCTCGCCACATAACCTTCAATAATACTCCCTTCAGGCCGATAACGGTTTCGAACATCACCTTTAAAAACGCTCATGTATCGTTCAAAGGGATACATCCAATGCAAGAAAACTGGTCCCAACATTTTCACTTCCCTAGTCAAGTGGACAACAAGATGTACCATGATATCAAAGAACGAAGGAGGGAAATACATCTCAAGCTGACATAGGGTAACAACCACTTCTCTTTGCAAATTATCGAGAGTATCAGGGTCAATAACTTTGCTGCATAGACTGTTGAAAAAGAAACAAAGTCTGGTAATCGCAAACCTTACATGCTTCGGCAATATAGATCGAATTGCCACAGGCAATATTTGTTGCATTAGAGTGTGACAATCATGAGATTTAAGACCTATCAACTTCAGATCTTTCATTGATACCAATCTACGGATGTTGGATGAGTAACCATGTGGCACCTTAACATTTACCAAGCATTCACAAAAAGTTTTCTTCTCCTTTCTAGACAACGTGTAACAAGCGGGAGGTAAGTATGTTCTTTTATTACCCATTTCACGTAATTCTGTTAATTCTGACCTTATTCCCATTTCACGTAGGTCCAGTCTGGATTTTATCCCATCTTTAGTCTTACCTGGTATATTTAATAGAGTACCAATGATGCTATCACAGACATTTTTCTCAACGTGCATTACATCGATACAATGCCTGACTGTCAAAGAACTCCAATAAGGAAGATCCCAAAATATTGACTTCTTCTTGAATAAAGAATTGTCACTCCGTGTGGCCATACTACATTGTGATTTCTTACCAAATTCATTGACAATGTCTTTTACTCTTTCATAAACAACATCCCCTGGTATAGGTTTAGGTGCACTTCGTTCATCATTCCATCCATTGAATGCTTTGCGCTTCCTACGATACGGATGGAATTTTGAAAGAAACCTTCGATGACCAAGATATACAGTCTTGCCGCCATGTTTTAGTCTTATTGAATCAGTGTTTTCTTCACATATAGGACACGCTTTAGCTCCTTTGACACTATATCCAGACAAATTCCCATATGCTGGAAAGTCATTAATAGTGCAAAACAACATAGCGTGCAAACGAAATGTCTCTTTTGCTGAAGCATCATAGGTCATCACACCTTCAGCCCAAAGTTTCTTTAAGTCATCAATCAAAGGTTCAAGATAAACATCGATATCATTTCCGGGTTGTTTAGGGCCCGATATCAACAATGACAACATAACATACTTATTTTTCATACACATCCAGGGAGGAAGATTGTATATAACAAGCATGACTGGCCAAGTGCTATGTTGGCTGCTCAATGTCCCGTACGGATTCATCCCATCTGTACAAAGCCCAAGTCTTAGATTCCTATCTTCTTCACCAAATTTAGGGTACAATAGATCAATCTTCTTCCACTGTGGGGAATCAGACGCATGTCGTAGGATCCCATCATTATTTTTCTTAACATCTGCATGCCACCTCAGATTCTTCGCATCTTTCGGATTTGCAAACAAGCGTTGAAACCGTGATATTATAGGTAGATACCACAACACCTTGGCAGGAGAACCAGTTTTGAACTCCCCCGAAGTCGTCAATTTATACCGTGACGCACCACATTTTGGACAATCTTTCAAATCTACATAGTCCTTTTGAAATAATACACAATCATTCGGGCATGCGTGTATCTTCTTGGCCTCCATTCCCATTGGGCACAACATTTTCTTTACCTGGTATGTTGAGATTGGAAGCTCGTTTCCTTCAGGAAGCATTTCTTTCAACAAAGTCAACAATGAAGTGAAGCTTTTGTCGCTCCATCTATTGTTAGCTTTCAACTTATACAATCTCAAGACAGCGCTAAGCTTCGTAAACTTAGCACAACCTGTGTATAACGGTATCTCAGCATCATGCACAATGTTTGTAAAGATAGGAGGTGGATCGGTGTGCTCTACCCTACAACTATCCAGCATCGCATCAACGATGTCTGCTGGAACTGGTTCGTTCACATTTACCTCATCGGAGGCAATTTCTTCTTCCACCCAAGCACTGCTATCGACATCTACTGGTTTCGATTTTGAAATCTCTCCATGCCAGTGCCATTCTGTATAGCCTTGTACAATCCCGTTGCACATGACATGACTTTTGATTTCCTCACCAGTGTTGACTTTCAAGTTGTTACCGCAATGCCTACATGGACAGTAGAACCTATCTGTAGGTTTTTTCCTATGTTCCTCGGCAAATCTAATAAACTGATCAAGACCAGATATAAACTCTGGGGTACAACGATTACGAATCGACATCCATGATCTATCCATTCTATGATCAGAGAAAACAAGTATATATTAGGAAACAAGTATATATTAGGAAAAGATTAGGCAACATTTCCCCGCTGTTCTCTAAGTACATATATACTTAGAGAAGAAACGGGGAAATGCCAACAAACACATGTGATGTCATTCTTATATATAATAAATGTGTACCACCTATCCCATCCTTGAACACCTAATCTCACTAGTAAGTGTATAATGGGTATTGGGTTTTCAAGAAAATTTCGGCAGCATTTCCCCGCTGTTCTCTAAGTACATATGTACTTAGAGAACAAACGGGGAAATGCTACCAAAATTTTCTCGAAAACCCAAAACACATTATACACTTACATCCTAAGTGAGATTAGGTGTTCAAGAACAGTCCCAAACCGGGGACTATCCAAGATTTACTCCTAATGAGTCAATCTTGGACGGGTTTCTAGGCCAACAAACACATTTGATGTCATTCTTATATATAATAAATGTGTACCACCTATCCCATCCTTGAACACCTAATCTCACTAGTAAGTGTATAATGGGTATTGGGTTTTCAAGAAAATTTCGGCAGCATTTCCCCGCTGTTCTCTAAGTACATATGTACTTAGAGAACAAACGGGGAAATGCTACCAAAATTTTCTCGAAAACCCAAAACACATTATACACTTACATCCTAAGTGAGATTAGGTGTTCAAGAACAGTCCCAAACCGGGGACTATCCAAGATTTACTCCTAATGAGTCAATCTTGGACGGGTTTCTAGGCCAACAAACACATTTGATGTCATTCTTATATATAATAAATGTGTACCACCTATCCCATCCTTGAACACCTAATCTCACTAGTAAGTGTATAATGGGTATTGGGTTTTCAAGAAAATTTCGGCAGCATTTCCCCGCTGTTCTCTAAGTACATATGTACTTAGAGAACAAACGGGGAAATGCTACCAAAATTTTCTCGAAAACCCAAAACACATTATACACTTACATCCTAAGTGAGATTAGGTGTTCAAGAACAGTCCCAAACCGGGGACTATCCAAGATTTACTCCTAATGAGTCAATCTTGGACGGGTTTCTAGGCCAACAAACACATTTGATGTCATTCTTATATATAATAAATGTGTACCACCTATCCCATCCTTGAACACCTAATCTCACTAGTAAGTGTATAATGGGTATTGGGTTTTCAAGAAAATTTCGGCAGCATTTCCCCGCTGTTCTCTAAGTACATATGTACTTAGAGAACAAACGGGGAAATGCTACCAAAATTTTCTCGAAAACCCAATACACATTATACACTTACATCCTAAGTGAGATTAGGTGTTCAAGAACAGTCCCAAACCGGGGACTATCCAAGATTTACTCCTAATGAGTCAATCTTGGACGGGTTTCTAGGCCAACAAATACAATAATAGATATCTACAATGAAGCCATACTCCATACAAACAATATATAATTTAGTGATTGTTCATTCTAATTTATACCAATGTACAAGTAATATAAAGAACAATGTGGATTATATGGGACATAAATTCATTGTTCATTGTCCAACATTAGGTTCAACACTTGAAACATACATTCATTTACAACATAAAAAATTTGTATCATTAGGGTCCATCAATACCTACTATTAATCAGTAATTAACTAAGTATTCATCAATACCTACTATTAATCAACACTAATCAACACATTCATTTCAACACTAATCAATACATTCATTTCAACACTAATCAACAAATCAGTAATTAACTAAGTATTCATCAATACCTACTATTAATCAGTATCTCTAATCATTAAAATCGGCAAGCAGATGAGTAATTGTAAATAACAAACTACGAATTGTTGAATTAAAGTAATCACTAAAGTAATACTAACCAGTAGGCGAGCTCCCAGCAGTGGTGGCAGTGACCGGCAAGCTCCAGGCGGCAGGGCAGCAGTGGTGGCAGTGACCGGCAAGCTCCAGGCGAGCTCCCAGCAGTGGCCGGTGAGCAGCAATGGCCGGTGAGCAGCAGGGAGCGGCAGGAGGCGGCGGGCAGGAAGGCGGCGGAGAAGGAACAGGAAGCGGCGGCGGCAGAAGGAGAAGGAGCAGGAAGCAGGCGGAGAAGGAGCAGGAAGCAGGCAGGCGGAGAAGGACCAGGAGAGGAAGCGGCGGCGGCGCACAGCGGAGGGTCGGGCAGCGTCGTCGTCGGTGAGCAGCGGCGTCGTCGGTGAGCAGCGGCGTCGTCGGTGAGCAGCGGCGTCGTCGGTGAGCAGCGGCGTCGTCGGCGTCGTCGGTGAGCAGGGGCAGGAAGTCGGCGGAGAAGACAATGAAACAGGAAAGGGGACCTAAAGTCGATCGATCGTGCGGCTAATAAGTGCACAAAGGGCGTCGGTTATCTAAAACGCCGACGCCTAAGGTCTTCAGCGTCGGTTCCTAATAACAAACCGACGTCCAATTAGAAAAAATTTGCCCTAAATAAATTGGCGGGAACCACTATCGGCGTCGGTTATCTAAGGATAACCGACACCTAAGCTATAAATTTTCGCGCAAATTTTCATCTTAAATAGGCGTCGGGTTTGAGGTAAATAACCGATGCCGTATGTGACATATTTTTTTGCTCGAAAATTGGTTTTGGCGGGCAGTTTTAGGCGTCGGTTTTTTACCAAAAAAACCGACGCTTAATACAAGCGGTACCCGTGTCTTGGATACAGACGTCGGATGACCTAGATGACCGACGTTGAATGTTATAGGCGTCGGTTTTCCTAAATAACCGACGCCCATAAAAGCGACACTGAATGTTGTTTCTGTAGTAGTGTGCCTAAATACCATAAATATACATATAAGTGTTAGTAACTGGAATCTTTGCTTTAGTGATTGAGTAGTTTAAATAATTTGTATTTATTACATTTCATTTTGTAATATGATGTCACACTTGGTAACCTGTTCACCAGATCTCTTCGTAATGCTTTGAATATCATCAACATTGGTAATCATTCCAATGACATCTGTAATTGACATAGAAGACTTTATGAATATTATAAAATGATATTATAAATGAAATTAAAGTAAAAATACCTATAAGAAATGTCTTCTAAGAATGTGACACTATGAAACAAAAGATACATTGAGGCATTACATAAACACATTAATGTATTTTAAATAAGAACAAATTCAGAACTTTGTAATCTAGTATACCTCTTCATCAATAAATAACAATTTCTGCTTCATTCTTCCCCTTGATATTTCATGTGCTTTCCATTTGAAGACCACACGAACCTTTAAATTCCAGTTTAGGTATCGATGTACACGTTGGAAGGGGGTATAGTTATCTTTCGTCATCCTATTTATAACATGTAAAGATGTTAGCTTAGAAAAGTTATAAATACAAATAATCAACATGAAATACTAAGATAAAAGCATACCATCAATAAAGGATTATATTTCTTTGTAAACTATATTTTTTGTAAATGTTCCACCATTAAAATTCTTCTCTCCTGGTTTAACCAAGACCTTCGTTGTATTTTGGGATGTCCCTCTTGACAGTGCTACATACAACTGTCCATGAGAGAATACAGGATGGGGCAAACAAATTGTGACATTAGGGATAGTTTGACCTTGTGACTTATTTATTGTCATTGCAAAACTCAAATGCACAGGAAATTGTTTCTGTTTAAAAGCAAATGGAAGACCATCATTGTCAGGCATTATAAGAGGTATTCTAGGTATGAAAACTATTTTTCCACGTGCTTGACCAACTATAACCTCTGTGTCAATTATATTTTTCTGAAACCCTTTACAAACCAATCGTGTACCATTGCATAACCCATTTGTCGGATCAATATTTCACAATAACATTATAGGACAATTTTTCTTTAGCTGCAATACATGAGGGGGCAAACTGTTTGGAACCAGTGAATTGAGGAATTATTTAGGGTAGTTATGATTTTCATCATCAACAACACTGTCAAAACTATAATATGTGATCTCCTCCCCAAGAAATTGTTGTATGAGATCATTATTCATTTCGTCAACATACTCATTCTTCATGCATAATGTTGCACGATTCATCATGTAGTCAGTCGATGTTGCATTATCACCGAGAGCTGGAAAGACATGATGTATGAGTTGTTTCTTAGAGGTCGCATCATCTATGTACTCAAGAACCATTTCATGTGGGAGGCGAACGTAATCGTCATCGAATATTGGTTATGTTCCTTGTCTTATATGTAGTAGAAAGTTTGAGAAGGTGGAATCTGACAAAGCTCTCATATTTTGCTTTAGTTTCAGTTTGTGCATTTTCTCCCAAAGAAATGACTTTATAAGACTTGAATCAATCATCTCACCTTTAGTTGCATGTCGAACAACAGGCAAAACTTGTCTGAAATTGCCACCAAAAACTACCACTTTCCCCCCGAATGGTAGGCTCGATCTCGTGATATCTTGCAATGTGCGATCTAAGGCTTCAAAGGCTTGTCTCCTTGTCATGGATGCCTCATCCCATATAATTAATTTTGTCGATCTAAGAAGTTCTGCTAGACTACTTTGTTTTCTTACATTACAAGTTGAATTGTTTTCAACTTTAATTGGAATTTTGAATCTACCATGAGAAGTTCTCCCCCAAGGTAAGATCGATGTTGCAACCCCAGATGTCGTTGTTGCGATTGCTATGAAACCCATAGACCTTACTTTTGCTAACAATGCCTTGTATAGAAATGTCTTTCCAGTTCCACCAAGACCATTGACAAAGAATATACCAGGCTGGTTTCCCACTATGTAGTTGAATATCTCATTGAATGCATGTTGTTGGTCATTGTTTAGTGATGAAATGAATGATAGATCCTCTTCGCTTACTTTTATATTCATCTCTTCAACAATTTCACATGACATGTTTTATCCAGTATTTATTGAAAAATCATCATCAGCAGTTGGCAAGTCATAATCCTCTATAACCTTCCCCGTGCTCTCAAGAATAGAGTTATTATTTTGTAGCACTATCTACTCCAACTGATGCTCATCGATGATTCTGGTCCTACAAAAATCTTCCAGAATATCATTGAGGCTTGCATCCCACAAAGCTCTTACATTTGTTGGTTCACAATAAACTAATATTGTAGCAAATAATCTCTATAGCAAAACTGGGAATTCAAAATGTGTTGCCTCAGTTAAACATTCTGAAATTGTATCGTCACTCTCAATAAGACCCTGATGTTCAGCTGAAAGTTTGAATGTTGGTTGGATAACACCATTGACGGTCCTCAAACTCTCAAATGAAGTTAAACCCTTTACATGATTTAGTAATATCCTCAAATAATACTTCTCACCTTCAACAGGATTTACAGTAACGATACGACCAATAACCACTCTTTGCTTTCTTTTCTTCCAATATTTTCCAGAGCTATTCCACACATAATGCTCAGGGAATTGTTTATAAAGATATTGATGAGATTCTTCATCGTGCGAGTTTGTCACAAAATACTCAGTGAGCATTGTCTTGCAAACACCATCTCATTCCATAACATTCTGCAAGTTATCATCTTCTAAGAATGTGACACTATGCATGTTAGGTAGATGCAATTGTAAGGAAACTACAAATGGTTATATTTCACTAAGTTTGAACTCAAATATCCTCCACATTACTTCCGGTGGAGATATCCATTGAGCATCTCTGAATTGATTCACCTCATTGACGGTCTGGTCTGTAATATCAAGTGCTATGTTGACTGAAGCCTTATCATGCCCCGTATATATACTTGAAGAGGTATTTGACTGCTTTGATGCTCGAACATACCTCCACGTTAATATGACACCTATATCTCTGTAACAAATATAGATTATATGGCACCACCCATCTATTATCTAGTGTGGATCCTCTTACATCAACAATGGCTCCATTGTCTCTTCTCCTATAAATTGGATATGAATCTCTACCTTGCATGGTATTGGAACAAAAATTCCTTGGAAATCGGAAGCGACACTCCTTGTTTACCATGCAAGCATTTTTAGGGTTTAGGACACCACACGGTCCATGCAACATGTGTTTGACAATCAATGCGTGTAATATAGGATATCATTCAGGATCTAGAATTTTAGCACAAGCTATGTTATCATACTGATCTGGATTGACGATCTTATAGTCACGTTTCATGATGATAAGAATGTGTGCATGCAGAAGTCCTCTTTTCTGATATTCAATAACATGAACACATGCTGCTACGATGCCAAATATATTTTTCTTAAATAGCTGGTCCTTTAGATCCTCCAATTTTGCTCTAAAAACCCTAGCTGTTAAATCAGGTCTGTTTTGAGCTAGTTGTCTAGGGAATAACTCTATTTTTATCTCATTCCAATCTGGATTACATGTCATTGTTAAAAAGATATCGGGTTTCCCATATCTTTGTACCAATGCCATGGCATCCATGTATCTACGACACATATCACATGGTCCTCCAATAAAGGATGAAGGTAATACAATTCTTTTACCTACCATGCTGCTATGGACTTCTTTAGATCTAATGCTATCAGTGATTCCTTGATACAAATCAGCACGCATTCGCTTTTTCTCCTTTGTGATAAAGTTTAACCGTTTTGATTCTATCTTGATGTACATGTCGACAACATATTGTTGAAGGAGATGACCCGCATACAATAATATTGATTTGTCAAGCACACAAATTTGTAGTTTGTAACAATAGTATTCTCTCACAGATATCTTGTTTCGACCACCACCATCTAAAAAACATATGAGAATGATGTGAAATATAATTTTTTAATATTGGTACAAAATTTGTTAATCTATGAATATATATATTCTACTAACCTGCTACGTTCGAGCCCGTCACATCTTCAACAGAATGTGATGAGTTATGTAGCATGGAATCCCATGGCACACCAACTTTGGGGAGGTGTGGATGCCAACCGAATTCACCATTGGGAAACAACAAGGGATATGATAGAGGATCATAACATCCTAAATATGATTGCACTATATGTGGTTCACCTGAATTGGCATAAACAACTATGCTTCGTTGTTGTGCACCACTTACATCATTGCCCTCAATCCAGATACCTACAACTTGTGAAGCAGTTGGAGAATTATATGTCCACTGATCTAGATGTGCATCTTTATTGATGGCAATACTAAAATTATCTGACATCGAAATATCCTTGAGGCTCTGAAAAAATTGGGCATATGGATTTACAAACAATATGTGCATCAATTTAGTAACTAATTCAGTATTTAGTGAAGGAGTTGCCTTCATTTTGTTCTGTACCTCAAACTCAGTGTCATAGAAATAGAGTTGTAGGTATTTCGGTCCATCACTCCCAGGTAGTAATCTATTTATGAAATGATACATTTGACTATGTACTCGAAAAGTATATATGCCATTCCACATACTACACAAATTTTCATCTAGATGGATACCGTGTGATGTGAATGCAAAGTGACTATTATAACTTCGAATGGACCTCAGAAAATCCATAGAATATGGTGTTTGCGATGTGTACAAATCATATAGTTCTGTTGGAACAGGATTGGTAACTAAATGTACCTTTCCCTTCATACAACAAAAAGATGGTGGTTCAAATTGGAAACATTTGGCACCACAAAATTTGCACAAACTAAGTGTGGATAACTTATGTGGTTCATTGAGAAGAATGTCAAAAATTGGATTGGAAATATCAACACCAGAAGAATCTTCAACATTTTGATCCATGCTTGAAATATAGAAATCCTCCATCTCTTCCACGATACCTGCATCTAGTTTGTTATAACACAATATGAGTACAAATGTTAACTCATTGAATAATGCATGAGGATTTGTAACTATTACCTTCACTACATGGGACTGCCAAATGAGCAACCTCATGTGGATTGTTACACTCCTCAAAGGCACTATCGTTAATTGTAAAGTCGGAGCAAAATGCATATCAACATGATCTCCATTGGGAACACTGTTAGTCCGAGGAATACAAGAAGTGCTCGGTTGTTCCAATGAATTTGTTGCAACATCGTTCAATTGTGCTTGACATCATTTCAGGAATTGGATCAAGAATCTTCGTTGCCTTGCACGCCTATGAGTTTCGCTGACAACATTATCCACATGATGTTGGAAGTTATTATCATTCGAGATAACAGGCTGAAACAATGCTCTTTGACCAAGTGCGGAGTCCACACCTTCATTGAGAACTTGAATAACTTCACTGACTCCGTCAAAATATGGGTGCATATCAATCCTTAACTTCATATAGGGTGGCAAACTATTGTAAATTGTAGCATATCTTATAATAAGTTCTCCACCACCTTCACATCTGGCAGGCCTATACATCCATCTACTTCTAATAACCATTCGACGATGGTATCTACGCATCCATTGAAAGGACCTCAAATCATAACTGTAAATATATCTTTGAAGTTGTTGAGATCTACGTGACTGTATTGAAGTAATACATGACGCAAGTGTGTCACAACTTTGAGATGTAGTGCCAGAAGATAGGCACGGTTCCACCATAGTTGGCACGAATCCTTCATTTTGGAAAGTGCAAACAATGAGAGGGATTCTATATGCAGTGATATGACTCATTAATTTATTAGCTAAAATTCTCATACGACAAATAAAAATAAAAAGCCAAATGTGTTTGATTCAGACAATTTGCAAATTTTGTCAATATTTGGTGACCAAGAATTCATATCAACTAAAATTTTGACAAATCTAGTTAAAATTACCACAAGGTATACACTTAGATTTAGGGCTAGTTTGGTTGGGTTAATGGGGTGTAGTTTTGAATGTGCAATGTAAAAATATACATCAAACACCCACTTTGTCATCCGATTATAGCATACAAAACATGCCCTGAATGTCAGGGATCCTGACATGTGTCCATTTAATCCCTGCAACAACTCCTTGACTAATCTGTCCACCGACCCCGATACCCCAGACCCCCCCCCTCCATTCCTCACTCACACCGCCCAGACCCCTCGCTCCCCGACCCCCTCTCTGCTTCCTGCCCTAATCGCAGCGACGATTCTTCTGCTCCCTTCCGACAATGCTTCATCCTGATAGCGTAGCACTGCCTGACCCCCTCTCTGCTTATTGTCCTAATTGCAACAACAATTCTTCTACTCGGATCCCCTCACTCCCCGACCCTCTCTCTGCTTCCTGCCCTAATCGCAGTGGTGATTCTTCTGCTCCCTTCCGACAGCGCTTCATCCCGACAGCGTAGCACTGCCCGACCCCCTCTCTTCTTCGCGCCCTAATGGTTGTGAACTCATTCATCTGGTTAGATTTCCTCACTGTGTTCTCATCCAACCGGTCAGATTTCCTCGCTATGTTCTCAGCTTCCTTCCTTGAATATCTTTTTCAGGATGAAACCATAGCTACTGGAGAAGGAGGAACTCAGGCTTGTCGGCATCACTCTTGCGTAGCTACAAGACTGGAGTCCAGGGTCTCGCTCTGGCGATCTAGGGTTTCCATGGTCATCGTCTTGCTCTCCGATCTCCACCAGTTTTAGGGTTCTCACGAATCTCAGTTCTCAGGTGGGGTTTCTCCTTCATCAGCTGAAGGAGATCTATTATGTTTAGGTAGGAGGTAAGCCATGCATCTTTATAGGTAGGACCTCAGATTTCCTCACTGTGAACTTATCTCTCTCTCTTGCTTTATCATTCTCTTTTTCCTTGTTGTGAACTCATCCATCTGGTCGGATTTCTTCACTGTGAACTCATCCATCTGGTCGAACTTCCTTGTTGTCTTCTCGTCTTCCTTCCTTGAATATCTTCTTCAGGATGACAGTACATGTACTGGAGAAGGAGGAGCTTGGGCTTGTCGACATCACTCTCAGATGGGTTTTCTCCTTCATCAACCGAAGGAGATCTACTATGTTTAGGTAGGAGGTCATATATATATATTTGTATGCAGAGGCATCATGCTACCTAACATTTGGTACTCTAGCAACCACTTACAAAAACTCGCCCAAAGGTTTGATGAGAAATGGCTAATCCTCATGCAGGTGGAGGTGAAAGCTAGAGGAAGCAAGAGGAAGTACAAAAAGTTGTACTTTTCCCGATTGTTACTCTGATCATATTTTATATCCTTGTACTCTGAATATCAGTTGAGTTTGGTTATTCCAACTCTTACACATTTCATCTCAGTCGAGCTTGGTTATTCTAAATCTTACACATTTCATCTTAGTCAAGTTTGGTTACTCTAAATCTTACACATGGGTAGATACCACCATCGGAAAATCATTTTAACAATTACTTCTTTTTAGTAGTAGATAGCCTCATATACAATCTAATTTTTAATATTATTATATAAAAATACGTCTATAGTTTATTAAGGTCTATAGGCACTAAATAAGACTTTGATAAATGTGTTCTAAAGTTGCCCTAATTTCACTAAGTTTTCTATTCAAAACAGTATTAAACTTCTAAAAAATAATACATTATTGTGAGTTGTAAACTATGCTGGTGACTCTTTTTTAAGTTACAACTAATTGAAAAAATCAGGTTGGTTCTTTGTTTATATGACAAATAAAGTGAAATGCACATTATATTAGGTCTGACTTCAATGCTAATATGGCCTTATGAAATTTGTTTCATATTGAAGTCAGTTGTCAGATTTCATGGGTGGGTCATGTTATTCAAATGGGAGAGGGAGGCGGGAGGGTAGAAGTTGGAAGTTAATATGAATTTGCACATAAAGGTAAGTCTAGATTCAACTAAATCTTTGCACATAAAGGTAAGTGTAAGGACCCTGACCTGCGTTTAGGGTTTACCCTGTTTGTTTTGCTTGATCTTGGTGCTTTGGTGCTTGCTAATCACCTTTAGTGGTGATTAGGGTTTGGTTGTGCTTTGTTGAGAGTTCGAGGGGCTACTTGCAAATAAACCAAGTTTAGGGTTTTGTGGGCAAGTTTGCCATCTTGTGAGATGTTTTTCCTCTTTGCTTCTTCTAGGGTTGAGAGGAAGGCTTGGGCTTGTTGTTTGAGTCCTTTGGGCCTGAGTTGAGCTTGTTTGGGCCTTGGAGTTCCTTGTTTGGGCTTGCTTGAGCCTTGTGTCGCCCATGGCAGGTGGTGTGTCGCCCAGTTGCTTGGTGTGTCGCCCAATTGAGCTGCTTGTTGTGTCGCCCATGCTGCTTGGTCCAGCTTTGACCATGTTTGGTGGGCACTTGGTGCCTATCTTGGACAAGTGTCTCTTGGCTTGCATGAGAAGTGGATTGAGTTGGTGGACATGTGTCCCTTGGGTGGGCGACACATAGCATGGTTGTACCTTGGTTTCTCCTCCCCTTCTTCCTATATAGGTAGCTCTTCTCCTTGCCTTAGTCTCCTTTGCTCTTTTGGTCTCCCCTCCACCCTTGGTGCACGATACCCCTCTCCATCTTGCTTGTGTTGGCTGATACACTTCCTTGGAGCTGAAGTGGTGGCCGATACACCTTCCTGGAGAAGCCTGGTGGACGATAGCTTTGGACCCTGAAGTGCTTTGGAGCTTGGAGCTTAAGGCGGGTTGCATAGTTTCTAACCCTAACTCTCTTACCTCTAGCTTTAACCTTGTTACATGTTAGTAGTCTAGCTTAGTTCCTTGCTTGTACATCTTGCTTATGTACCTTAGTGGCCGATATCCCTCTCTAGGGTTTTAGGGTTCCTTTGTATATCTTTGCTTTCTAGGGTTTGGGGCTTCCTTGTGTTAAAGGTTGAAGGTGACCTAGGGTTGGGCGATACCCCTTCCTTGTGAGTGTGTTGGGCGACACACTTGCCCTTAAGTTGAACGATATGAGTGTTCTTGGGTTGAGCAACACCTTTGTTCTTTTTGTTGGCCGATATGATGATTTAGGGCTTGAGCTCCTTGAGTTGGAGGTCGATAGGTTGACCTAGCTTGAGTGTTGGCCGACATGGTGACCATGTTGGGCGACATGGTGCTCTCTTTGGTGGCCGACATGGCACCTTGGTGGACGACATGTTGAGCTCTTAAAGTTGGCCGATACCCTTGCCCATGAGTGGGCGATAGGGTGAGCTAGGGTTTGGTTGGCCGATATGAAGGGAGACATAGTGATGTTCTTTGTTGGCCGATATTTGAGTGCCCTTGGAGATGGGCGATACTCTCTCTCTCTCTCTCTCTTGTTGGGCGATATGGTTCCCTTGTTCCTCTCTTGAACGATAGGCCTTAGTATCTTGGTGATCTTTGTGGTGGAAGTTAGGGCCAAGCATGGCATGGCATGTTGGACGATAGGCTATGTGCCCTGATGGCCGATACCATGATGACCGATATCTTGATGGCCAATAGCCATGGTGGATGATAGCCCTGTTGGGCGATACCCTACTCATGTGCTGGTGTGTTGGCCGATAGGGATGGTGGCCGATATGGTTGGTGGTGTGTTGGCCGATAGGGTTGGTGGCCGATATGGTTGATGGTGTGATGACCAATAGGGATAGTGTGGTAGTCGATACCCATGTTGGGTGATAGGCTTTAGATGAGGGTTGTGAGGCTATAGTGAGGGTATGAGTTTCTTTGGTGACGGTCCCTCATGTGATGGAAGTGGATGCTTATCCATTAACCTATAAAACGATGGTGGTGTTTGTGATACCATCAATATGTAATATGTTGCCTTACAAATAATAAGGATGCTAATGATAGTAATGTATATGATGATAGCCCTCATGTAATAGATGCATGATGTGACCTGTTATGCTTAATTGTTAATGATAATGAGAATGATGATAACTACTCTAGTAGTTTGTTTAATGATCATAATGTTGGTAATAATGATGCTAAGTGACAGTTATGTTAAAGTTTGCCTCATGATAAAGATGACAATAACTGATGGCAACAATAATGACATTGGTAATAATAGTGTTAGTTTTGTATACATAACATGATCTCCATATACCCTGATTGTTTGTATAATCTTGAGATAAGGGTAAGCATCAGTATGGTTTGTTAATGATGTATTTAATACACTTGGTTACCAAATAAGTGTAATATTGATAAGAAGATTATCTTGAATGATATTTCATGATAGTGAGCATATTCCTTATGTTGAATCTATGATTATTGTGTACCCTAACCATGCAGGTGATGACTTAGCCATGAAAGGGCTATGTGACATATGTAATGAGTAACAGTATTTTGATAATTGCTCTATAAGATTATGTATGTGATGTGTTGGTCCCATGATGATGATGTGAGCCTTAATAGGCAGTGACAGTACATGATGAAGGGTTGAGACCCTGTGGTATGTGATGATCCTTGAGATGGATCTGGATGGTTGGCAAGAGGCCAAGTGGTAACATGTGATGTTGGATCCTTGAGATGGATCAGGTTGATGTGATCAGATCCTAATATAATGTTCTTTATTTTCTGTTATATCTTGCATGTTATACACCTTGGTTGAATCTTGCAATCCATCTAAAAGATACTAATTAATCACAGTGAAATATATCATGTAGTTTGCCCTGGCCATAGATCCATCATCGTCAGGACTTGGTGATGGTGAAACGGGTTTTCCTACGGGTTAACCTGGAAGCGCATATTGTTGAATATGTGTAGGTTGCTCCTAGCCTAAAAATGAGGAGGTAAGAGTGTAACTTCGGTTGCAGACTCAGATATGTGTGTACAGCATGGTGAACAGGCCCATGGCTCAGGATATGTGATGTATGGAGCATGAATGCATTCATGGCTCAGAGCACGGTGATCAGGCCCGTGGCTCAGTTTTACTAGCGCTGTGACCTGTACCAAGGCGGGCTAGAGAATGGGTAGCCTATGGAGCTAACCTTGTGGCTTAGACCACTTCAGCATGCGATTGCGGTCCTGCTTGTGTTGTACTCATGTACTGACCATGAGGTGAGAGGTCGTGGAGTCCGGCTCTTCCATTGACCTTGTATGGCACCGACTTGGGTTTCGTAACCAAAGGTTGTAATTGAACGGTACGGTTCAAATCCTCAGGGCATAATAAAATGTAATACAGCCGTTTAGTATTTACTGATCAAATCAAATATGAAACATTGGTTGAGGCCTTGTTTGTGTAATATTCCGTTATACCTTGCAGGTCATGTGGTAATCTACCTTATCTTGATAATCAGGTTATGTGACATTATATTCTGTTCTAATAATCCTGTTACATGTTGATATACCTTATCTTGATAATCATGTTCTTTTGAAAGACATCTGGTTATAAGTTTTAGAACAACGGGTATGCTTGCTGGTAAGAATGATCTTGCTATGTATATATATAACTGCTTCTGATATATCTGCTCATGTTATAATTGTTGTTATAGTTTATCTTGTTGAGGTTCTATAGTTGCGGTAGGGAGCTATGTTTCCCGCTGGGACAATTGTTCAATTGTCTCACCCCGCTGGTTTTCACCCTTTTTAGGTGGTCGAGGTAGACGTGGTCGTGGTTGTGGTGTTGCGGACGAGCAGCTTGAGGAGCAGTAAAAGGCAAGCGTTGGATATGCTGTTGTTTTGGATGTTTTGTAGTAGAGTCTAGAGTCATCCATGTACTCTCAGGTCCTTGGCAGTGTTTTGACGATGTTTCACGAAGATCGTTCGATGATATCTGTATATCCTGCTGTTGGCCGGATGTGGGCCTTTATGTATATATGAACCGGTGGTGAACTCATGTGATGGATGGACAACTGTTCCTGAGCTGTGGACACGTGTCAGATATTGTGTATATACATATTTATATGACATGTTTCTGTACAGGATGAGGACTGGAAAGTAATAGTTTCACAGTTTATCAGTTTTCCGCAATCGGTTTTAATTAACCCGTGTTTTTGATAATCTGTGGTTATGGTGTTTTCCGCACGTTTTCGCGTAACACCTCGTTATCTGTGTGATAATGGGATGTGTTTGCCACAAGCTTGGTATCAGAACTTTAGGTTCGCTGAGTCTACAGGGATCTAGGACTAGGTTGAGTCTGTTCTTATGAGTTTTCCAGGTTATCTTACAAAAATCTTCTGCCCTCAGCGGTAGAAAAGCCAAGATGTCTGGAAACCATGAAGAACATGCTCCTGAGTATAGTGATGCTGCATCGGTTGATGGAGCAGATAGACGGGCACATGAAGATCGGGTGCCTGAGGTCCCCCAACTAGACCCAGCCATACTTGAACACCCTGCCTACCAACAGCTTATGGGGCAGTTAATGGCTACGATGAATCTCATGGTTGAGCGATTACGAGTGCCTCCTCCGCGAGCACAGGTTCCCCATGGAGAAGCATCGGGTATTGGGAAGACCTTTGAGCGGCTTCGCTGAGTCGGAGCTTCAGATTATGCTGGAACGGCTGATCCAGCGGATGCAGATATGTGGCTGACAAGTCTTGAAAAGGCTTTCCGGATCCTCGACATCCCCGAAGCAGACAAAATAAAGCATGCTGTCTACCTTTTGAAGGGTAGTGTTGGTCACTGGTGGACCATCGAGGAAGAGAAGCGACCTGGTGAGGTGATCTGTTGGGAAGTGTTTCGACGCGAGTTCGTCACCAGATACTTTCCGAAGACGTGCCTGGATGAGAAGATCAGTCAGTTTGAGAAGTTGCGGAAAGGAACGATGAACATCACCGAGTATGAAGCTAAGTTTATGAGGTTCTGTCCTCACATGGCAGCAACAGATGATGAACGGATCAGACGTTTCGAGAAGGGTTTGAGTGCTGAGTTGACAACCCCTGTGTCTGCGCTGGAAAACCGAGAGCGGTTTGCTACGTTTGTGGAATCAGTTCGACGGATCGAGAGGACAGTATGGGAGAAAAGAGAGTCGGTGTCTCTTAAAAGACCTGCTCAATTTCAAGGACGAAGGTTTGGTGTCTTCAAGAAACCCAGGTTTTCAGCACCGTCAGTGATGAGAAGTGTCGGTGTACCATCTCAGTGGTCTCCGAGTAAGGGAAAAGGTTATGTTTCTTCACCGTCCAAGGCGCACAGTTCAGCTTCGGTGGCAGTGACAGGGCCATCTAGGCCACGAGTTGACAATAGAGCATGTCATCTTTGTGGACAAGTCGGGCATTGGAAGTTCAATTGCGCAAATAAAGATGTTGAAGTGACGCAACAACCGAGGCAGAGTTTCCAGAATTCTGAGAGACCACAGCCCAGTGGTAGCAGAGGACGAGGACGCGGTCAAGCGTCTCAAGCTGGATCGTCTGCTCAAGGGAGCAGAGGTCGTAGACAGCAAGCTACGGCTCGATTCTATGCCATGAATCAGCCGGAGGCGATAGTCAACCCGCGAGGGGTGACAGGTCAGATGGAGTTATTTCATTCTGATATGTCTTCTTCTTGCTTTATATCTGTTCTGGTTGACCCGGGTGCTACACACTCTTTTATCGCCTATAGTATGCTTGAAAACTGTCATCTACCTGTTAGTTGTAAGAAGGATAGCTTGTTGCTAGAAACCCCTCTTGATGGTTCCTCTTTGCTTCGAGAAGAGTGTCCATCTTGTGTTTTGTATTTTTCGGGACATAGCATTCAAGTGGATCTCATACCGCTTGATATGCATGGTTTTGATGTTATCCTTGGGATGGATACCTTAGAGAAGTATAAGGTTGTCTTGGACTGTGGTTCCAAGCAGGCGGTGTTTGATGTTGCTGGAGAGAAGTGGATCTTCCAGGGAGATAGGAAGATTCTTCTGACGTGTCTGGTGTCAGCCATGGTGGTAGATAGGTTGTTACGACAAGGATGTGAGGCGTTCTTAGCTCACATTGTGGATACCGTTGTGGATACCAAGGCGAAAGGCCTTAACCTTGAAGAAGTGTCAGTGGTCCGAGAGTTTGCAGATGTGTTTCCTGAGGAGTTTCCTGGTGTTCCTCCACCCCGAGAGATCGATTTTGAGATCAATCTGGTTCCGGGAACGCAGCCGATTGCACAGACACCTTATAGGATGGCTCCAGCAGAGATGGTAGAGTTGAAGAAGCAGTTGCAAGAGTTGTTGGAGAAAGGTTTCATCTGACTGAGCACGTCACCTTGGGGTGCTCCTGTGTTGTTCGTTAAGAAGAAGATGGTTCAATGCGGTTGTGTATAGACTACCGGCAGTTGAACAAGGTCACGATCAAGAATAAGTACCCGTTGCCGAGGATAGACGACCTGTTCGATCAGTTGCATGGTGCTACAGTGTTTTCGAAGATCGATCTACGGTCTGGATATCATCAGTTGAGGATAAAGGCGGATGACATACCAAAGTCAGCTTTTAGGACGAGGTATGGTCATTTTGAGTTTGTGGTTATGCCGTTTGGATTAACCAATGCACCTGCTGCTTTCATGGACCTGATGAACAGAGTGTTTCGTCCGTTCCTAGATCAGTTTGTTGTAGTCTTCATAGATGACATCTTGATCTATAGTCGGAACCGGCTAGAGCATGAGCAACATCTTCGTCAAGCGTTGACTCTCCTTCGTCAACATCAGTTGTATGCTAAGTTTAGTAAGTCTGAGTTCTGGTTGGATGAAGTGACTTTCTTAGGTCATGTGATATCTGCTGAAGGAATCAAAGTAGATCCGAAGAAAGTGGAATCCGTTGCGGATTGGGAACAGCCTAAGACGTCGACGGAAGTTCGTAGTTTCCTTGGCCTAGCAGGATACTACCGGAGGTTTATCAAGGACTTCAGTTCGATAGCTCTACCGATGACGAGGATGACCAGAAAGGATGTACCTTTTGTTTGGAATGATCGATGTCAACAAGCTTTCCAAAGTTTGAAGGAAAAGCTAACCAGTGCTCCAGTGTTGATCTTGCCAGAATCTGGAAAAGGCTATGTTGTTTTCTGTGATGCGTCCAAGAAAGGTTTGGGTTGTGTGCTGATGCAGGAAGATCATGTGGTTTCTTTTGCTTCGCGACAGCTTAAGAAACACGAGGAGAACTATCCGACCCATGACTTGGAGCTGGCAGCAGTGGTTCATGCGTTAAAGATTTGGAGACACTATCTTTATGGGAAAGTGTGTCAGATCTTTACAGATCACAAGAATCTGAAGTACATCTTCTCACAGCAAGAGTTGAACATGCGACAACGTCGGTGGATGGAGTTGATCAATGATTATGATTGCACTATCGAGTATCATCCTGGTAAGGCGAATGTGGTAGCGAACACGCTTAGCAGAAAGTCTTCTACTCCCAAGAAGGCACAGATGAGTTCTTTGGTATGCCATAGGCGGGACATGTTAGTCTCCTTACGGCAGATGAACGTACAGATGGAGGTTTCCTCGTTAGCTGGACTTTTAGCACAGATGCAAATCAAGCCCACGTTGAGACAGCTATTCAAAGATGCACAACAAACAGATGATACAGTACAACTAATCAGATCAGAGTTTGGCAGCGAAAAGCGTGATGGGTTCCATGAGTCCGAGGATGGAGTGGTTTGCTATCATAATAGGATGGTGGTTCCAGATGCTGATAATCTGAGGAAGTTGGTGCTCGAGGAAGCACACACGTCGATGTATGCTATGCATCCAGGTGTCACCAAGATGTACCATAGTCTGAAGGACTTGTATTGGTGGCCCGGCTTGAAGAAAGATGTAGCTGAGTTTGTGGCTAGGTGTGCGGTGTGTCAGCAAGTCAAGGCTGAGCATCAAAAGCCGGCAGGTACGTTGCAACCTCTACCAATACCGCAGTGGAAATGGGATCATATTACCATGGATTTCGTAGTTGGTCTACCCAGGACAACTAGGAATCATGATTCCATTTGGGTGATAGTGGACAGATTGACGAAGTCTGCCCATTTCTTACCTGTGAAAACCACGTATACAGCTGAAAAGCTCGCTCGAGTATATGTAGATGAGATAGTTCATTTGCATGGTGTGCCAGCGACGATAGTTTCTGATAGAGGTCCTCAGTTTACAAGTCGTTTTTGGGAACAGTTGCACAGGGCGATGGGAACACAGTTGAAGTTCAGTACCGCTTTCCACCCGCAGACAGATGGACAGTCTGAGAGGACTATTCAGACTTTGGAGGATCTTCTTCGTGCTTGTGTTTTGCAGTTCCTAGGCAGTTGGGATGTACATCTCAGTTTGATAGAGTTTGCCTACAACAATAGCTATCAGTGGAGCATTGACATGGCTCCCTATGAGGCTTTGTATGGGAGGAAGTGCAGATCTCCTTTGTGTTGGTATGAATCAGGTGAATATCAGCTTTTGGGTCCTGAGTTAGTACAGCAGACGACGGAAAAGATCAAGGTGATACAACAACAGTTGAAAGCGGCACAAGACAGGCAGAAGTCTTATGCAGACAATCGCCGACGACCTTTGGAGTTCCAGGTGGGAGACAAGGTGTATCTTAAAGTCTCTCCGTGGAAAGGTGTGCTGAGGTTTGGACGGAAAGGTAAGTTAGCTCCCAGATATATGGGGCCTTACTCAGTCATAGCATGTGTTGGCAAGGTGGCTTATGAGTTAGAATTGCCTCCAGAGTTGCACAGGTTACATCCAGTGTTCCATGTCAGTATGCTGAAGAAAAGTCATCCGGATACAGGAATAGTGATACAGCCAGTTGAAGTTGAGCTTGACAAAGATGTGACTTATGAAGAGGGTCCTATGATGATCCTTGACAGAAGAGTCAAGAAGCTGAAGAGAAAGGATTTGGTTCTTGTGAAGGTCCTTTGGCATCACCGTGGCGTTGAGGAAGCCACGTGGGAGCTTGAGGAAGAGATGAGGAGGAAGTATCCCTCGCTTTTCTCTTCGGATTTCTGGGACGAAATCCTTTTGTAGAGGTTTATGGCTGTAAGGACCCTGACCTGCGTTTAGGGTTTACCCTGTTTGTTTTGCTTGATCTTGGTGCTTTGGTGCTTGCTAATCACCTTTAGTGGTGATTAGGGTTTGGTTGTGCTTTGTTGAGAGTTCGAGGGGCTACTTGCAAATAAACCAAGTTTAGGGTTTTGTGGGCAAGTTTGCCATCTTGTGAGATGTTTTTCCTCTTTTCTTCCTCTAGGGTTGAGAGGAAGGCTTGGGCTTGTTGTTTGAGTCCTTTGGGCCTGAGTTGAGCTTGTTTGGGCCTTGGAGTTCCTTGTTTGGGCTTGCTTGAGCCTTGTGTCGCCCAGGGCAGGTGGTGTGTCGCCCAGTTGAACTGCTTGTTGTGTCGCCCATGCTGCTTGGTCCAGCTTTGACCATGTTTGGTGGGCACTTGGTGCCTATCTTGGACAAGTGTCTCTTGGCTTGCATGAGAAGTGGCTTGAGTTGGTGGACATGTGTCCCTTGGGTGGGTGACACATAGCATGGTTGTACCTTGGTTTCTCCTCCCCTTCTTCCTATATAGGTAGCTCTTCTCCTTGCCTTAGTCTCCTTTTCTCTTTTGGTCTCCCCTCCACCCTTGGTGCACGATACCCCTCTCCATCTTGCTTGTGTTGGCCGATACACTTCCTTGGAGCTGAAGTGGTGGCCGATACACCTTCCTGGAGCAGCCTGGTGGACGATAGCTTTGGACCCTGAAGTGCTTTGGAGCTTGGAGCTTAAGGCGGGTTGCATAGTTTCTAACCCTAACTCTCTTACCTCTAGCTTTAACCTTGTTACATGTTAGTAGTCTAGCTTAGTTCCTTGCTTGTACATCTTGCTTATGTACCTTAGTGGCCGATATCCCTATCTAGGGTTTTAGGGTTCCTTTGTATACCTTTGCTTTCTAGGGTTTGGGGCTTCCTTGTGTTGAAGGTTGAAGGTGACCTAGGGTTGGGTGATACCCCTTCCTTGTGAGTGTGTTGGGCGACACACTTGCCCTTAAGTTGAACGATATGAGTGTTCTTGGGTTGAGCAACACCTTTGTTCTTTGTGTTGGCCGATATGATGATTTAGGGCTTGAGCTCCTTGAGTTGGAGGTCGATAGGTTGACCTAGCTTGAGTGTTGGCCGACATGGTGACCATGTTGGGCGACATGGTGCTCTCTTTGGTGGCCGACATGGCACCTTGGTGGACGACATGTTGAGCTCTTGAAGTTGGCCGATACCCTTGCCCATGAGTGGGCGATAGGGTGAGCTAGGGTTTGGTTGGCCGATATGAAGGGAGACATAGTGATGTTCTTTGTTGGCCGATATGTGAGTGCCCTTGGAGATGGGCGATACTCTCTCTCTCTCTCCCCCTCTCTCTTATTGGGCGATATGGTTCCCTTGTTCCTCTCTTGAACGATAGGCCTTAGTATCTTGGTGATCTTTGTGGTGGAAGTTAGGGCCAAGCATGGCATGGCATGTTGGACGATAGGCTATGTGCCCTGATGGCCGATACCATGATGGCCGATATCTTGATGGCCAATAGCCATGGTGGACGATAGCCCTGTTGGGCGATACCCTACTCATGTGCTGGTGTGTTGGCCGATAGGGATGGTGGCCGATATGGTTGGTGGTGTGTTGGCCGATAGGGTTGGTGACCGATATGGTTGATGGTGTGATGACCAATAGGGATAGTGTGGTAGTCGATACCCATGTTGGGTGATAGGCTTTAGATGAGGGTTGTGAGGCTATAGTGAGGGTATGAGTTTCTTTAGTGACGGTCCCTCATGTGATGGAAGTGGATGCTTATCCATTAACCTATAAAACGATGGTGGTGTTTGTGATACCATCAATATGTAATATGTTGCCTTGCAAATAATAAGGATGCTAATGATAGTAATGTATATGATGATAGCCCTCATGTAATAGATGCATGATGTGACCTGTAATGCTTAATTGTTAATGATAATGAGAATGATGATAACTACTCTAGTAGTTTGTTTAATGATCATAATGTTGGTAATAATGATGCTAAGTGACAATTATGTTAAAGGTTGCCTCATGATAAAGATGACAATAGCTGATGGCAACAATAATGACATTGGTAATAATAGTGTTAGTTTTGTATACATAACATGATCTCCATATACCCTCATTGTTTGTATAATCTTGAGATAAGGGTAAACATCAGTATGGTTTGTTAATGATGTATTTAATACACTTGGTTACCAAATAAGTGTAATATTGATAAGAAGATTATCTTGAATGATATTTCATGATAGTGAGCATATTCCTTATGTTGAATCTATGATTATTGTGTACCCTAACCATGCAGGTGATGACTTAGCCATGAAAGGGCTATGTGACATATGTAATGAGTAACATTATTTTGATAATTGCTCTATAATATTATGTATGTGATGTGTTGGTCCCATGATGATGATGTGGGCCTTAAGAGGCAGTGACAGTACATGATGAAGGGTTGAGACCCTGTGGTATGTGATGATCCTTGAGATGGATCTGGATGGTTGGCAAGAGGCCAAGTGGTAACATGTGATGTTGGATCCTTGAGATGGATCAGGTTGATGTGATCAGATCCTAATATAATGTTCTTTACTTTCTATTATATCTTGCATGTTATACACCTTGGTTGAATCTTGCAATCCATCTAAAAGATACTAATTAATCACAGTGAAATATATCATGTAGTTTGCCCTGGCCATAGATCCATCATCGTCAGGACTTGGTGATGGTGAAACAGGTTTTCCTACGGGTTAACCTAGAAGCGCATATTGTTGAATATGTGTAGGTTGCTCCTAGCCTGAAAATGAGGAGGTAAGAGTGTAACTTCGGTTGCAGACTCAGATATGTGTGTAGAGCATGGTGAACAGGCCCATGGCTCAGGATATGTGATGTATGGAGCATGAATGCGTTCATGGCTCAGAGCACGGTGATCAGGCCCGTGGCTCAGTTTTACTAGCGCCATGACATGTACCAAGGCGGGCTAGAGAATGGGTAGCCTATGGAGCTAACCCTGTGGCTTAAACCACTTCAGCATGCGACTGCGGTCCTGCTTGTGTTGTACTCATGTACTGACCATGAGGTGAGAGGTCGTGGAGTCCGGCTCTTCAATTGACCTTGTATGGCACCGGCTTGGGTTTCGTAACCGAAGGTTGGATTTGAACGGTACGGTTCAAATCCTCAGGGCATAATAAAATGTAATACAGCCGTTTAGTATTTACTGATCAAATCAAATACGAAACATTGGTTGAGGCCTTGTTTGTGTAATATTCCGTTATACCTTGCAGGTCATGTGGTAATCTACCTTATCTTGATAATCAGGTTATGTGACATTATATTCTGTTCTAATAATCCTGTTACATGTTGATATACCTTATCTTGATAATCATGTTCTTTTGAAAGACATCTGGTTATAAGTTTTAGAACAGCTGGTATGCTTGCCGGTAAGAATGATCTTGCTATGTATATATATAACTGCTTCTGATATATCTGCTCATGTTATAATTTCTGTTATAGTTTATCTTGCTGAGGTTCTATAGTTGCGGTAGGGAGCTATGTTTCCCGCTGGGACAATTGTTCAATTGTCTCACCCCGCTGGTTTTCACCCTTTTTAGGTGGTCGAGGTAGACGTGGTCGTGGTTGTGGTGTTGCGGACAAGCAGCTTGAGGAGCAGTAGAAGGCAAGCATTGTATATGCTGCTGTTTTGGATGTTTTGTAGTAGAGTCTAGAGTCATCCCTGTACTCTCAGGTCCTTGGCAGTGTTTTGACGATGTTTCACGAAGATCGTTCGATGATATCTGTATATCCTACTGTTGGCCGGATGTGGGCCTTTATGTATATATGAACAGGTGGTGAACTCATGTGATGGATGGACAGCTGTTCTTGAGCTGTGGACACGTGTCAGATCTTGTGTATATACATATTTATATGACATGTTTCTGTGCAGGATGAGGACTGGAAAGTAATAGTTTCACAGTTTATCAGTTTTCCGCAATCGGTTTTAATTAACCCGTGTTTTTGATAATCTGTGGTTATGGTGTTTTCCGCACGTTTTCGCGTAACACCTCGTTATCTGTGTGATAATGGGATGTGTTGCCACAGTAAGTCTAGATTCAACTCTTTACCATTATTGTGTATGTTCATATGCAGACAGAAAATGGTTTGGTAGAGGCAGTTGTTGTTCTTGTTTCAACTATGCCTCAGATGCGACCCGATATACCATTTGGAAAACTTGGGCAAAGTCACAAAATAAAGCCAAATTTCATAAAGGTATAAGTAATTTTGGTTCTGTGGCCACGTTATTGGTAGTTGCATTTGTTGTTATTCTATGTCATATTTATAGTCTAAACTTTTCTTACACATAAATGTGTGATAGGTCTCAGAACTTCTTTGAGGATTTCAAATGGGAGAGGCAAATGGGAGAGGGAGGTGGGAGGGTAGAAGTTGGAATTCAATATGAATTTGCACATAAATGTAAGTCTAGATTCAACTAAATCTTTGCACATAAAGGTATGTCTAGATTCAAAAAGGTATGTCTAGATTCAACTCTTTACCTTTATTGTGTATGTTCATATGCAGACAGAAAATGGTCTGGTAGAGGCAGTTGTTGTTCTTGTTTCAACTATGCCTCGGATGCGACTTGATATACCATTTAGAAAACTAGGGCAAAGTCACAAGAGAAAGCCAAATTTCATAAAGGTATAAGTAATTTTGGTTCTATGGCCACGTTATTGGTAGTTGCATTTGCTGTTATTAGATGTAAGATTTATAGTCTTATCTTTTCTTACACATAAATGTGTGATAGGTCTCAGAACTTCTTTGAGGATTTCAAATGGGAGAGGGAGGAGGGAGGGTAGAAGATGGAAGTCAATATGAATTTGCACATAAAGGTAAGTCTAGATTCAACTAAATCTTTGCCAAAATTATATATCTTCTTATCTGGATAAATTGCTTGCTTTGAGTTTGCTATATGGCCTTCTAAAATTTGTTTCTGATTGTATGTTATGTGAAATCTAGCTTCAATGACTTGATATCAGATTAAGGGTCCTTGATATGGTGTATTTACTTTTTTCAGGTTTTACTTTTTACTTGATTAGGCCAATTGCTTCAATGACTTGATATCAGATTAAGGGTCCTTGCCAATTGCTGCTACAAATTGTTTGTCTATGCTCATATGTTTTACTTGGGATGTATTATATAAGCATATGGGAATCTATGTCAGGTAAAGTTGTGTGTAATAAAATCCTAATGGATGATTATATTAAATTTTGTTCTTAGGTTTCTATTTTTTGTTTCTTTTTAGGTCTATTTCTTAATTGTTAGTTTGTACTCTAAACTGATTTCATAAAGGTATAAGTAATTTTGGTTCTGTGGCAACACTATTGGTAGTTGCATTTGTTATTATTCTATGTCAGATTTATAGTCTAAACTTTTCTTACACATAAATGCGTGATAGGTCTCAAAACTTCTTTGAGGATTTCAAATGGGAGAGGCAAATGGGAGAGGGAGGCGAGAGGGTAGAAGCTGGAAGTCGATATGAATTTGCACATAAAGGTAAGTCTAGATTCAACTAAATCTTTGCCAAAATTATATATCTTCTTATATAGATAAATTGCTTGCTTTGAGTTTGCTATATGGCCTTCTGAAATTTGTTTCTAATTGTATGTTATGTGAGATCTAGCTTCAATGACTTGATATCAGATTAAGGGTCCTTGATATGGTGTATTTACTTTTTTCAGGTTTTAATTTTTACTTGATTAGGCCAATTTCTTCAATGACTTGATATCAGATTAAGGGTCCTTGCCAATTGTTTCTACGAATTGTTTATCTATGCTCATATGTTTTACTTGGGATGTATTATATAAGCATATGTGAATCTATGTTTTGTAAAGTTGTGTGTAATAAAATCCTAATGGATGATTAGATTAAATTTTGTTCTTAGGTTTCTATTTTTTTGTTTCTTTTTTGGATGTATATTTGATCTCTCAATGTGGGTCTATTTCTTAATTTTTTGTTTGTACTCTAAACTTGTTCTAGATGAACATGTTTGGATTGGTACTATACCTTTCCTTGACAAATTATTTTCTATTTCCATATTCTAAATTCAACTACCTTGTAATAGGGATTTTTTTTTTCAAATGTGAGACACTACTGCTAAGCTCGAGATGGTCTTCTTATCTGTATATTCATCTAGACATAAGGACCATAAGCTCATTGTCCAGTCCATGGGGTCAACAACTTGAACTATTCCTCCACCATGTTCAGAAAGCTAGAAGCACCAATATAATATGTATTCAAGCAATATTTACATCACCTTGTTAACTATTATCTCTTTTTTCTTAGATTAAATTATACTATAATAATGAAAATAGAAATGTATAAATAGCACATTGCTCATTCTATTAAATGTGTTATTTAGAATTCATGACAACATGATACCATAGTTTATGCATATCTTGTTGACTGTATCACTCATGCTCATTAGTGATACATAGTATATATATGCAAGACTGTCACAAATTATTTGTCTTTGCTTATATGTTTTACTTGGGATGTGTTATGTAATCACATGGGAATTTATGTTTGGTAAAGTTATGTCCTTTAAATGTAATAAAAATCCCAATTGTTGATTAGAAATTAAAACGTAGGACATGTTACACAAGCATCTTGAAATTTTCTATTTGAGATTTAGAGAGACCCTTTGCTACTAAGTTTTCTATGCCTAGAAAATATTTCCCTACATGAAAATCCATCAAGACACAAGACCATGATATCACTATAATAGATACTGAAGCATTATTTGCACCATGTTCTTAAGTATCATTGTTTTTTTTTCCTCAGATCAAATTATAGTATATATATGAAAATAGAAACTTATAACTATTTGTAAGAAAAAGACATCCAATATTTTGTAAATTAATTAAAACTATTTGTTGAATAAAATCGACACCTGGAAGTATTTTCCTCGGTAGTAGGATCCCGAAGAGCAGCAACAACAAGATATTTGAATCCAATAGCTGATATTGATTGTTGTTGATTGTGGATCCCTCAGTAAGATCAATACGGTCGCCGACTCTATGATTAGAAAGTGTGACGATTAAGGTGAGAACACTCCTATCAAATGCATAAGATACCTATGTGATGCAATTTTACCTAAATCTATTTTCTTCTAGGAGAAACTTTCATGGATAGCTGCATTTGTAAGAATTGAGAGTCTCTGAAATAGTGTAGTCGTATCTGCTATTTAGGTCACTGCATGAGGATTGAAAAGGTGAGAACTCTAATAATCATTGGCATTTGAAGAGGATTGACGTAATATATTTATTAATACTAAATCTCACCTTCAAATATTTTTCTTCTAAAATTTGGCTTTCTGGATTGTAGTAGCGACTCTAAAAGTAGTGTTGTTATCTCTGTTTTTCAGGTTGTAGTAGCGACTATAAAATTGATGCAGCTATCTCTGTTGTTTAGTAGGGGCTGAATAGGGAAGAACATTATATTGAACGGTAATAGATGCACACAGTATAGATATATGTAAATATTAAATTTAATCTTTGGTATTTGTTGCTTCAAAAAACAGTTTGTGTTGATCGCAGTAGGACCTCTAAAGCTGCGATGCTCTCTCTATTGTTTAGATTACTGCGTAAGAAATGAGGAGATGAGAAACACATAAGAGTAGATGATATTTAATCTATGAAAGACATATGTTAATTTTAGATATCACCTTAGTGTATCTTCTTTGAACAATATTTTCAGATTGAAGCAACAACAGTGGAGTTTGTAACATTTGAGAAGCTCAATGGGGTGGCGTCTCTGCTGAATATGTATGCATAATGTATCTTCTTTGAACAAGATTTTCAGATTGAAGCAACAACAATGGAGTCTGTAATTTTTTAGAAGCTTAATGGTGTGGCGTCTTTGCTGCATGGGTATGCATAAAATAGTTTTCTAATCACTAAATGTCTCACATGTCGAGTAAATCTTACCTGGAAATCTTAGAACATGCTTTCTATACTGCAGCAACAGAAAATAAATATGAAATATGCTCTGTTCTGGTTTCTGCGACTCTTGAATATGACCAAAGATGTTGGTGGATCTCCTGATTACGCCTATGACATGAGGATCTAGGAGGTGAGAAATCTTATATATGCATAGTATATGTGTAGTGACTAAATATATGACATGCTAGTGTTTTCTTTCCACTGCAGTGAAGTAAAGCTTGAGGAACATGCTTCGGAACTCAGGAACAACAAAAGCTATGTGCCAATATCTGGTTTCCCTAGCAGTGGTGTCGCGTTGGGAGTTAAAAGGAGTGGGCAGTAATGTTAGACGTCGTGTTTGACGTGGCTGTTGGACGTGGTGTTGGGCGAGGTTGTTGCAACAAACTCGGTTTTGTATTTGAGTTATATGTATATTTGAGTTATCTGTAAAGATTTGATTAATTCATTGTAATTTGACGTTAAGTTAATTTGAATGTGAGTGAAAATTATCTAATGAGGAGATTTTTAGTGAACCAATTTGACGTGGAATGCTGAGTGATGCCGCAACTGATCCTGTTTGCAGTTAGCGGGAATACTGTTTGACCGAGCAAACAAATGTGTGCGTAAATTTTTGATTTAAAATTTGAACTGGAATTTGAATGGTGGGAACTTGACACAGCTGTCAACACGTTCACCTATTAAAAGATGGGGAAAAAATGTGAGAGCAGCTTGAGTGAAAGAGAGTGCAAGCTTTTGCCACGTTGGCAAAACTGTGGTATGTGATTGGTCAATATGACTTTGGGCGGGTGTATTTGAACTGCCTGCAAAACTTGCTCTTTTTATAGTAGTATAGATTAGTAAGTTGTATTTATTTTTAAAATGAGTTTTTTTACTCAAAACCCTCCTCATTCTTTTCCTTTAAAATTCAATTCCAAATTACTCCCCAATTTAACTATCCGACACCCGCCGTTAGGTGCACTCACGCCTTTTTCAGTATTACTATCTACTAGCGGGATGCACGTGCTAAGCACATGAATTCCAACTAAAAAACTCATCAACTAAACTGTCATATTATATATAACTATTAATTTTGTACACCATAATTGACATTTTCATAAATCTATGTTTGTGTTTAAATCACAATGTATACATTAATTTAGTATGACTACTATTACAATCTACTAAAGTTATTTTTATAGATTGCTGGAGTTTATCTTACCAGATGTATCATACTAATATATACATTAATTTTATACTTAATTCCAATTTGATACATAGGTGACACGAAAAGTATACGTACATACCACACACGAAAATGAGTGCTCATCAAATTGACGATAACCATTATATTATCGAGTTGCATATACGTAAAAGTCTTAAGAAAATTACGCATGTGCCACTATCAAAATTATATATGATATCCTTATTATTCAAGTGTCTGTTTATAAATAATAGATATTTAATAATCACGATAGTTTACATATAACATAATAAAATAACATTCCAATTGAATGTATTCTGTGTGTATGATTGTTAAAATTACCCCTGCTCCTTAAGTTATACAGTAAGAACTCATAAATTCTCTAAAAAAATTGATTAATTACCAACTAACTCCTTCCTGTCAGTGGGATTACAAAAATTAATCAAATAAATTCGACTACATGAATACTTGGTGTACCGCTTTTAGAATAAAAAAGAAAAATCAAACTATTTGAATAAGAACTGCACATTTTGAGATATGACTATTTATTGGCACATGTCTGGTCCAAGGTTATTAATGTGAAATGCACCTGATAAAACTAATACACGTTAATTACGTACAACTTAACCTTGTAAACGTGTGAATCTCGTAACAAACAACTAAATCAAGTTAAGAATATGATTTGTGCACTGCCCAAACTAATAGTTGTACACCGTCATAGCTATAACCAGGCGTTTCTCTAAATATGGTGGGAATATGTAACTCTATCAAAATGATAGCTCCACAACAAACGTTTCGCCATACGTTCGTGGCAGTACAAAAGACGGGCAAAGACATGCGAGCAAGCCAACGAATAACCGAGCTATGGAGGAAACAACTTTAATATAATATGATTCAGTAAGTGCGGAGGAAACAACTTTAATATAATATGATTCGGTTAAGTTAACAGGTGAACCGCACAAAGCATCTGCTATCACTGAAACGCGTAGCTAGCAGGTGGACCACACATAGCAGCTGTTGAACCAGAGAAACGTGTAGCTAGACCGACGGGTGAAACCGGCTCCTCTTATAGTCCCGCCTTACGTTCGCGGCAGTAGAAAAGACAGGCAAAGACATGCGAGCAAGCCAACGAATAACCGAGCTATGAAGGAAACAACTTCAATATAATACGATTCGGTAAGTGCGGAGGAAACAACTTTAATATAATATGATTCAGTAAGTTAGCAGGTGAATCACACAAAGCATCTACTATCACTGAAACGTGTAGCTAGCAGGTGAACCACACATAGCAGCTGCTGAACCAGAGAAACGTGTAGCTAGACGGACTGGTGAAACCGGCTCTTCTTATAGGAAAGGTAGATAAGTGCGGAGGAAACAACTTTAATATAATATGATTCGGTAAGTTAGCAGGTGAATCGCACAAAGCATCTACTATCACTGAAACGTGTAGCTAGCAGGTGAACCACACATAGCAGCTGCTGAACCAGAGAAACGTGTAGCTAGACAGACTGGTGAAACCGGCTCTTCTTATAGGAAAGGTAGATACTATGACCAGGCTTTTTTGCTTTTTTTTCAGTATAATCACTCTCTCACCCTACATTTAGTACTTAATATATATAACATATTATATTTTTAATTATAATGTTTTGTAAATATGATATTAATAAATTAATGTAAGTCAATATTGGCCTGACTGCTAAACTCAGTTTTATGTTAAATTGGAGACGAAGCGTTCGGTTTTATTTTTGGGATTAATTTTACGGAGAAATATACCATGCAGGAGCACCAACTCGGGGCTAGTCTGACGACATTGTCGTATGTTATTGATTATGACACGGGGGTGATTTGTCATGATGAGTCTGGTCATGAGGTTTATTTGAGATGAGTCCAATGTGGCCCACGTTTGAGAGGTTTTACATCGAAAATAAAATAATTTATCACTAACTATTATCTAGGATTACGAAAAAAAGATCCCCCCCTCCGATGTCTATGGTGGAGACCGAAGTCTTAAAGGGCGGTAAATCAAGGCGGCATCTATTATCACTGATGATTATCAGTTATAAAGAATGTATGTATGAGGTTCCGCATGCGGAGCTTTATTGGATCATTCCTGTAGAGGATTGCAGGTTTTGGCGTAGGTTGAAAACTGAAGACATCTACTGCGTAAAAATCATGCAGTAGCAATTGTACAATTTTGACTACTACTGATTATTTCAATAACACCGGAAGCAACAATTATTCAACAATCGTGTATGGGTATTGCAAAGGCTGTGAAGTTGATGCATCTTCTACCTCACTTGGGTGATCCCCAGAGTGAGCTTCTTTTACTCTGATCATGTATGGGTATTACAAAACTGTTATTTGGCTTGAAGACTTGTCAACCTATGTACATGGAGGAGGCAACAATATTGTTTGACAGAGACTTACGAAGGTCTATTGAAGACATTGTAGTTTGTGGAGGTCCCTTTTTAGGAGACCTCCAATGGAGGGTGGCTTTATTGCCCATTCGGCTTGGTGGATTGGGACTATATTCAGCAATTGAGGCTTCCTTGTACACTTTTGTGACATCTAGGGCCCAATCT
The DNA here is from genome assembly GCA_963693085.1 of Alisma plantago-aquatica. Lineage (NCBI taxonomy): Eukaryota > Viridiplantae > Streptophyta > Magnoliopsida > Alismatales > Alismataceae > Alisma > Alisma plantago-aquatica. Next base: position 299,819,085 of record OY856410.1, on the reverse strand, counting down.
TGGGTGCTTCAGGATCACATCGTGTGAGATAGCGAGATTAATAGCATGGACTCTGACTTTGATTATGCTCTATATCGTCTTTGTGTCACGATTCCCTCCTTCGAACTCAGTTATTTTTCTAGAAAAGACACCGTCCCCTCAAAGACTCAAAATACTTTGGCGAGTGCCCTTTTTAGTAAAATAATTAAGGACATGGAGGTTAACTTTGACATGACCGTTAGACAGAAGGCAGTTTTTGGGTGTCTTCAAGCTGATCATGCTCAAGATTTTCTCCTTGCTATTCCTATTGATGGACTTGGTCTGCACATGTCACTAGTGGAGTATCATAATATCCTCATATATCGTCTCATGATTCCTTTCTTTTCGGTCAATGAAATATGTCCAGTTTGTTATAAGGCATGTTTGGACACTTTTGGAGAGCATGCGGTTCATTGCAGGGAGCTTTTAGGTTTTAAGTACAGGCACGATCTTGTTAAAGACGTTCTTTTTGATGTACTCAGACGTGCAGATGTTGTTGCTAAGAAAGAGACATCTGTAAACTTTTTAACTGATCCACAAGAGAGAAGATCCACACTTAGACCTGCCGATATTTTGATTTTTGGATGGGTCAAGGGAAACATGCGTGTGTAGATTTAACAGGAGTTTCTCCGCTGGTGGGATTGAAGAGTGGGGCCTTTACAGCGGGACATGCTATCCTTAAAGTTGTTTTGCCAAAGTGGTCAAGTATGAGAAAGCGTGTATTGAGAATCAACACGCCTTCATCCTTTTTAGATTTGATACTTTTAGATTCTTAGCACCAGAAGGTGTGGAGCTTCTGAAGAGGGTCCACAAAGTTATGAATAGTAAAATAATGACTCCTAAGTGTATGGATGTAGTGTTTCAAGAGATTGATTTTGCCACCCAAAAAGGATTAGCAGCCGCAACTTGTTGCCCATTTGTCTTCTATTTTGATGTAAAAAAAATATATTGTTGTCCCTTTCTCTTTCAACTATAGAATCTATTGGTGTCACTGCATCCATGTTTAGGCTGCCCAGTCACCTATCGAAGCTGTCCTGGCGTTGTCGGTTGCTACACATGTGTTCCTCAACGGACCATAGCCTCATAACCATACTCGTCTCAATAGCCTGGGTGGTATGCCCGTTATGTTGTTTTTCTCGGTATGCCCGTTATGTTGTTTTTCTCCTTAAAATTCCTCTATGAAGGGAATCGAACGCATCATCCCCGCTTGAACATACCAGTTAAGCTAACACTAACTTCTAATAAGTTTTTCATTATATAACTACAAAATGGCATATTTAACACACACACATATATATATATATATATATATATATATATATATACTACTACTACTACTACTATAAAAAGTGCGAGTTCACACTGCGCTCTCCTTGATTTTCTCTCTTCTCATATTTTTCTCAACTTTTTTATATTTATTTAATTTTATATTTTCTCTTTTATGATAAAAGGGTCATTATCCTTTTGAGCAGTTATGAGGATTATCATTATCTTTTTGGGAAGTTTTATTTTTTAAATGTTTAATGTAAGATAAACATGTTTCAATGGGGCACAATTACCATTATCCTTTTGGGAAGTTTTATTTTTTTAATATTTAAAATAAACATGTTTAATGAGACATATGTATATGCACGTGTGTGTTGCTAGTATATATATATATATATATATATATATATATACATATATATATACATATATATATATATATATATATATATATATATATATATATATATATATATATATATATATATATATATATATATATGATCTGGTGTGTACTGCGCAATGCTGCAGACACACCACGCAATGCTGCGGACGGGCGATTTTCTCATGCTCTCCCTATCCCCGCTGGATTGGTGGGTTCACGTTCTAACTATTACACGCTTTTTATTTCATCCCGTTCTTTTTGTTGTATTTATTTCACCTAATGTCGTGATTATCGTATCCCTACCCTACATTATGTAGCATATAGTATCAAGACACCACTAATTAACAAATAGCAAGGATGTGTGAGTAACGCATGGCTGAAGATTTCAAAGATTATAGCGTTGTGTCATAGCGTAAAGTTCAAGTGAAGAATTGAGAACTCGTTGCCGGTAGGAACCGATAGCTAGTGTATATGTCTGAACTGAGAATCAAGAACTAATGGTATTTCCGACCTGTAATCCCAGGATCCATTAACATCACCAGTCACTGATTTCGTCTCCGCATCTCTTCACTTCTTGGCATCAAGACTACTGTGAAGGATGTCGCTGACTTCAGGCTTTCGTTGCTCCTAGCCCCTGTTTGGTTTCGGACTAAAACCGGACTGAAGGCTGTCGCGTAGCGATAAGTCAGTATTTTTGGATCCGGATCGGTGCATTTGGGCATTTGGTTCAACATCCCGGAACAGTCCCGTTTCGGGGTTTCGTAATCCTAAAACCCGGACCAACTCAGTCCCGGTCTGAGCGGGATTTCATTTGCAACCCGGTTTCAATCTCCCCCCCCCCCGCTCCCGACTTTCCCGTTCCGACACTCTCCTCTCCTCTTTACTCCGTCTGAGCATAGCTGCTCGAGGAAGACGATAACTGGGTCTAGGAGTAGGTGTAGGTCGGCTTTACCTGTTCCCCGTCCACTCAAATCTGTCCCGGCGCCGGACGTGTGGTGGTAGCAGGTGTTTTGAGAATGCATCTGGTAGTAGGGTGTCACCATGGCAGTGCTGCTGGGAGGCGTTTCATGGGGCGAACAGGAGGGCGTAGCAGACGATGAATTGAAAGCAGGTAAGGGCATTGTGTTGTCCAATCTCTTCTTCCCCCTATTGCTGTCACAACGCTCATCAATTTTACAGGACATTGACCTTCGTGGAGCAGCCCCAATCGAGGAAAAGACAGCTCTGCTATAAATTTGGGGTAGTGGTCGTCCAACTCCTCCCGTTTCACCTTGTGAGTGTCGTCAACCTCCTCGCAGTCGCCTTCGGTTCCGACCATTTTTGTAGCTGCTCGACAACCTGCTCGGATCCAACACCAGTCCTTCCACGGTAAGTGCATTGTGTTCTTCCGTTGTTATTCGTTTGTAGTTGTGTCTGTGTTTCTTGTTATTAGTAGATACTAACTAACCAGTGTGTTTGGTTTGTGTTTCTATTTTTTTGCTGTTGTGGTGTGCGTGGACGATGACGACACTGTGGTGTGCATGGATGGTGACGGCACTGTGGTGTGCGTCGACGGCGATGACACTTACGGTGTTCAGGTATTCTCTATGACCCTCTCACACCATGATCATTGCCACTTTTTGCTGTTGTGGTGTCCGTTTGAGGGGCACGACATCCCTTCCTTCTTCTCTTTTGATCCTAGCCCATTCCACCTTAGTTTGAACAATGCTTTTTTTCATTGTTGTGAGCTTTGTTCAAACTGAAATACAATTCAACCTTGATAATTTGATTGTCCATTGGTTTTTGTTTAATCATATATACTATTTTGGATCCGTGCAATAGTGTTTATCTGAAATGAATTCCCTATAAAATGTAAATGTAACAAGATTGGAAAAGCAAATACAAAGGAACACCATGTTTGAGTCAAAACAATATCTGCCTAGCTTGGGCAGTCAGTTGACATCTATTTATTTTTTACTTTATCATATTTCTTGGATAACTATTTCAGTGTATGTATCAGCCAGTTGTCATTGATATGTAGTCGAAAAATTTATGTGTGTTCCCCTGTTTGAATATGAGCTCATTGAATGTGAATATATAATTACTACTCACTGAATGTGAATATATAATTACTACTCACAATAGTATTCATGCATGCCTTACTAATTTTGTTTTTATACAAATATGCTTAAATGATATCATCATCATTTTTGACAAAGACTAAAGTCTACAAGGACTGTTACTTGGCCTTGAGAGGGCCTTATGATCCATGTCTACTATGTGTTCTAAGGAAGAACAAGAGTGACTATTTTTTATTGTGGGAGAAAACTAGGGTTTAATTTGGGTACTTGAGTCTTGATTCGGTTGGGATTGGTATCACTTGTCGATTTGTATAATAATTTGGGGTAAACATGAGAAATCAAGGAAAGGAAAAATTACAAATGATTTGTATAATAATTTGGGGTAAACATGATCCATTCCCTATAGTTCGTACTCACAATAATAATTACATATGTTTGATGTGTTGAAACAATGACACCATTATATATCAAACCATTATATATCAATCCATTCCCAATAACAATGACACCATTATATAATTATAGCATGGGATTATTAATATTACATGTTCTTGCTTATTAACCACTAACATATAGTTCGTACTCACAATAATAATAACAGAACTTATTAAAGAGTCAACTCAATTAACTTCTTCAGACTTGTAGCACATGATTATTCAAATTACATATGTTTCTTATTTTAGACATGTATTTGTTGATGTTTATGTATAAGTAGAAGTACTACAAAATTTACATGCAACTTGCTAAAAACTTGATTGAATTATCACTTGACTCCCTTCAATGCTTGTCGATTGTTAATATATAATCAATAGTCACAATATATTAAAAGAATCTGGTCTCCTGCCTTATAGGTAAGTAAGATAATATATAACTGAAATAATTTAATTAGCTATTATGTAAGCTTGGGAATTGAATTGACATGTGTAGAATAATATTTGAATTGTACAATGAGTTAGACGTCTGTATTGTTCAATCTTTTTGAAATTGAGTATGATATATACATAAGGATTAATATGAGGTGGTTACATTCTATTATTAGGGAAAAGCTGAGAATGAGTAGATGAATATAAGAACCTAATTGTAACACTGAAATGATAAGGTAGATGATGCTAATAAATGCTAACTCAATTCAGTGATCAGAATGTGGTACATGTATGCTTTGTAATCTGCATGTGGGCTATCAGATTTTTTCATAGTAGGATGCATGCTATATAAAATGCATCTTAATTAAGCCGATAATGTAATGAAGCTATACTTGCATAGGCTCGTGTTGTTGCAATTAGGGCATTCCCCAAGTCTGAAACCTGAATTTCAGACATTTTTTTATTCCATTTACAGAATGTCTGGACATAATTGACCAAATGTAAATAGGTAAATGTATAAGTTAACATTGATGGTAGAAAATCCTGCTTAAATAAAATGGAATATTTATATATTTCTTATTATATATTTATACATGCTATAAACACCGCTCACATTATTTATATATTGCAGCACATACGGGAGTATGTCTTCCACTGACCCAAAATTGTGTTTTATATGGTCAAGAGACAGTGACGACAGTTTAGTTTCAACACTGAGATGAAAACTACTAGAGGGGGGTGAATAGAGTTTTATAGATAATTTAACAATTATTGAACTCAAACAACCACAATGAAAATATTGGACAAGGAGACACAAGGTTTAGAGTGGTTCCAACTATAGCAAATACTATAGCCGTCAATCCACTACCCGGTTGCTTACCCAATCGGGATTTGAAAAGAAATTTATTTTATTACCTCTTCAAGGAATTTACATAAAATACAATCTCTTTTCCTAAACCCTTCAAGCAGCCTTCACCTAGAAGTAATCGCCAACCTTGAAGCAGCCTTCCCTTGAAGTAGATGCACCAACTCCCGTTGCACCAGCCTTCTGAAGTAGCTTCCCTTGCGATAGCCTTCTTGAAGTAGCTTGAAGTCCCCTTCTCCACCTGAGAAGTCAACCCTCTCCAATCCGCAGCCTCCAACCCTAGGAGTAGCAAGGAGAGTACAAAAGATAAACAGGAACAAGAAAGGAAAAGGAAATTACAACTTATCCTTTAAGCCCGAGGCTTGATATGCCTAGATCAAGCGTAAGATCTCCTAGCCAAGTATGTGAACTTGTGATTGCTGTGGGTAGGAGAATCTAGCCTATAGGACACGAGATTGAGCTAAGATGAATGTAGGCCAATGATCACAGTGCTCAAATTGCTTGCAAAAGATTGCTCAAGTATGCTCAAGTGTATTCTCAAGTGTAACAAGTGAATTCTAGTATCCTATGGCTTGTCCTATTTATAGGAATGTCCTAAGTATGCTTAAGGACGTTCTAGACAACTTCTAGGGGTTTCTAAGTGCTTAACTAGCCGTTAGGTACAAAGTTGTTGCTTTAACAACGGCTAATTAATTTATTCTGCAGTTGCTGTCAGAGACCATCTCGGTCGACAAATGGTCGACTGAGACACCTACTCGGTCGAAGTTTTGTTGACCGACATGCTCTCTGGAACAAGTGATTTGCAACGTCTTTCTTCAACTACCAACTAACTTGTCTGTTGTGTCTAACGGCTACTTTGGATCTTTCTCGGTCGAGAAGATTGTCGACCGAGAGTGTCTCGGTCGAGGAGTTTGTCGACCGAGAATGATCCTGTTTCAAGGTTTCAATTTAAGCATTAATTATATGTGTGAGTGTGCAAAGGTGATCCTAATAAAATGGGATGACATGTCTAACTATGGTGTTTGGCTAGGGAAAATCTAACGCTTGATTTACATGCAATTCTAAGTACTTGTACATTATATATTTGTACAAGTTTTACAACATTGATTACATTGCATGAAAATATAACTAAGCTCTTGGATTTTCCCTTGCTACTTTGTCATCCTGCACACTCAAGTAGCTCGTTAGATTAATAAGAATGAAATGTTTGTCATCATCGAAACAAAGGGATTTTTAGATGTCCATTTAGCCAACAATCTCCCCCTTTTTGAAGATGACAAACATTTCCAAAATATGAAATAAGGAAATATAAAGCATGTGAGTTTCATACCTGAAAATTACCTTTTGTAGCCATATAAAGCATGTTATGAAACTCATTTATATTTTTGATTTTTATATTCTTTCTCCCCCTTTGTCATTTCAAAAAGATATCCAAGTTGAATATTTTATTTTTCTTCTCCCCCTTAATATTATGCTCCCCCTTAAATAGATATCCATGGATTTTTGTCTAATTTATCCACACTTTGTTTCTCAATCATTTGCAAAGGATGTTAAGCCTTGAAATGATATGAGATTCCCTTAAGATCCTCTAATCTTAGAGTACATAAAAATGTCTCCATCCAAATGCAAGGGATGTTAAGCCCTGTTTTGGGTAGAGAATTCCTTCAAGTACAAGATACCATAATAAATTCATAAATTTCTTTATAAACAATGAAAATTTTCAGCTACACATGGTGGTTACAATGTTTTTGTAAGCTTCTTCAATCAAATGGTCAAAGTTGTTTTTATGATCTCCCCCTTAGTCTTGTGCTTTGCTCCCCCTTAGATAGATATCTCAAATGAAAGTTTGAGTACTAAGTAAATATATAAAATGTTGTAGATGATCTCCATGATTTAACAAAGATGTATGCAACTATATGTCAGTCTGGAAAACAGAAACCCGGTCGGTCGACAATTGCTCGACCGACAGTGTTCTCGGTCGACTAGTTGCTCGACCGAGGATGTTTCTGGAGAACTGTTTTGTCATTTGTCAATTTAGCCACAATTTTAATAGTTGCCTGTTTTAATTATTACTCCCCTTATTTGTTATGCTCTACAATAATGAACTTATAATCCATATTTTTTGAAGATGTCTCATATGCTTAAAAAAATAACCATTTGAATCAAGCAAAGATGGCAAACTTCATTCAATAGCTTGGAAAATATTACAATCATATAGAAATGACCAATTTATTACAATCATTGTCATTACAACTAGTACAACTTCAACACTTCACTGGAAAGATTTAAGAATTACATCGATGTCCGGATCTTTCCCAAGGAATGGCTCGGCTCCATAATATTTGACCAGAGTTTGCCAATCCAAAGCACCTGTCGTAGTTAACGCATATGCTTCCAGAAATGTGGGAACTCGGTCAAATCGGAAGTGAGCAGCTATATCTTGCAATTGCATGGAGGAAAATTGAGTATGTGCAAGATCCATTGATGGTGGAGGTGGAGTTTGATAGTAGTTGTATGAAGGGTTAAATGGGTTGAGCATGCCAGGATTTAAGGAATGCGGATATTCATCGGTTTGGCTCGGAGAAAGATTTTGCATTCTTTGATTTAAGTATGTCATGGCATGGTGGGTATAGTTGAGTTGGTTACTAAGATGATATTGAGATCCGACAAGATAAGTGAGAGTATTTTGGATGGGATCAACAGAAAGATTAGTAGGAGGAGGGGGTGGTGGTATATCTTGATGTGATGATTCTCCTTCTACTCTTGCCCTTTTATGACCAAAGTCAATCCCCATCTTCTCTACGGTATTCTTACTTATCTTTGGTGGTCTACGCTCCCATGTATACCCCATATCTTCAATTTGTAACTTAAGACAATGTTGAGTGATCTGGCATACAAAATCGGCATACGGTGGATTGCCAGAAAACTCAAGCATATTTTTAAGTATTATGCGAATGAAGTTTATAGGAATTTCTTTTATGATAGCATAAATTAGACACATGCGGAAAATAGGGACCTCAGATTTATTGGCTCTAGGATGTATGTTTGTGGAAACAATGAGGTTTACTATCCTACATGCAGGTTTCAGGTTTATTGCATAATAGGTTCCCCTATCTTCATGACAAGTGGTATTGGTTTGAAATATGGCTCTTTTTATATCACTAAGGCTAGTGGAGTGGTCATCATGGGATAATAAATTTAGTGGATTGCCGGTGGTAAGGTCAAGGAAATCTTGGTATTCATCTATATCAATTTCTAGCATATCAAGAATATCCCTTTCGGTAAATTTAAAACTACACCCATTGACCATGGTGTAGAAGAATGTGGTTTCATTTTCGGTGTGGGATAAGAGATTGGCATAGAATTCGTTGACTATCTTAGTGGAATAGAAAGGAAAAGAAGGATTGATGAAGTCCTTCAACTTTTGCACTCCAAAGAGATTCTCCAGATCGACTATGTTGATGAAGTCCATAGCTTCGACCGAGCGTCGGGGAAGAGGAGCTTTAGAGGAAAGCCGTAGATATCGATCTCCAGCATCTCCGTCGACGAAGGCGATGTCGTTGATGATCGTCAGTGGCGGAGTGGCTTCCCGATCTTCTCTTCTTTTTCTTCCGGCGACTTTCTTCTTTCCACGGACAGATGAGGATGAGGCCATTTGTGTTTCTTGAGTGTGGAGAAGAAGCAAGGAAGATTGGAGGATAAGAATGCTAAAGGGTTGCACGAAAATACACTAGAGATGGACTATGGAGGCAAGGAAATGCAAGTGTGAGTAAGTGACTCGTTTTTGCTCCTATTTATAGCATTCCAGTGACCTGGTCGGTCGACGATTCGTCGACCGAGCGTCCGCAACGGTCGAGTTGCAGACGCACCACTTGGTTCCCCAACGGTCAAAAATGGTCATAACGGTCGGTTTACAACGGTCTTATCCAACGGCTATTTCTCGGTCGAGCACTTGTCGACCGACGCTGTCTCGGTCGAGCATTAGTCGACCGACAGTTCGTCCAATATTGAGTCTGTTTAGTATTTGTCGGTCGAGAGAGATGGGCTGACCGAGAGGTTCTCGGTCGACGAAGTCGTCGACCGACAGACTTACTGAGTACATCTTTTAAAGCTGATTTTTAAATGCAAATGGTAGATCATCTTTGTAGAGCATATATATGGATATTCTAAGGGAGTAATATTGTTTTCTTATTTTTGAAATAATTTAAAGCTTCTAAGATTAATTACAATAAAATGATATCCAAATAAGCAATTTTTTTTGTCGAAGCTTATTTTAGGTCGCCCTTGACTACGACCATAGCGCCCCTTAGTCAAGTTTTATTTTGACCAAGAGGCAAATTTTGCAGATATTTTTCAGATTTGAATATATTGAGTCTAATATCTGCATAAAATTTAAATATCAAGTTGAAGCATACTACTTAATTGGAGACATAATTAATTATTTCAAAAATACTGAGTTAGAGATTTTGTTGCAAGCAATAACATATAACTAATAAGTTATTTTGCTGTTTGCATACAATGATAATTCCATTATAATTAGTATATGAATAGACCAGAAAATATTTTTACGAAAAATTATATGAAAATAGGAATTTTCTTTTCATTTGACTTAGACTTTAAATCATCTAGGGAACAAACTAATATTAATTTCATTTATATTTGTAATTATGTTGAGTTGAGATAGACATAGAAATATGCAACTAATGTCTTTGGTCATATCTCAACTTGATTTTGTTCATTTAGTTTGGAGGTTTTGGAACCCAAACTAACTCTACATCTTTTCTCTTATAAGGACATGAAAATAAATAGTGACCAAGGCGCAAACAGTAATGACAACATATTGAGTCAACTTCATATCTTTTTCTATGGTTGTGTCCTATGTTGTCATTGGGTGAGGATGTCCTTTTAGGTACATATATAGATTGGGTTTGTGACTTTCTCTGACTAGGTTGTTGATGAGATTTTCCTTTAGGCTTGTAACCTAGTCCCCTTCTCCCAATTTGTTGATAGGGATTATCTAGAATTTGATCAAGAATGCCATGGTTATTCAAACTACGAACTTGTTGTTGTAGCTTGGCAATCTCATCCATTCTTTTCTTAATGTCTATTTTTGCTTGGTCTAGATTGGATGACAATAAATTTCTTTCTTTAACAATAGTGTCATAATCTATATGGGTGCATAATAATGGTTGTTTTTGAAGATCGTTTACTTGAGTCTGTAAGTTTGAATTTTCAACAGAAAGGAGCTTGCAATCGGCTTCCATAGATTTTAACTTAAGATTAGAAAATTTATTTCCCTCTTTAAGATCCTCATTTTCAGATGCAAGAGCAAGAAGTTAAACATTTAGATCATCATTTTCCTTATTTGATTTCTTTAATTTCTTTTTGCACTCAACATATTTATTATGTGTTTCTTCAATAATAGCAACTAGTTCTTCTTTAGATAAATCAAAAAGACTTACCTCTTCTTCTTCTTCTTCTTCTTCTTCTTCACTAGTTGTAGCAATAAAGCATTCTTTGTGCTTATCCTCTTCCTTTGATCTCCATGGGCATCCGGTTGTTTTGTGGTTTGTTCCTAAACACCAATTGCAGCATGTAGTGGTTTCGTCCAAGCACTTTTCACCATTTCCCTCCATTCTTCAAGACCTGGTTAGGGTTCCTTGAAGCCTGCTCTGATACCAATTGAAAACTACTAGAGGGGGGGGGGTGAATAGAGTTTTATAGATAATTTAACAATTATTGAACTCAAACAACCACAATGAAAATATTGGACAAGGAGACACAAGGTTTAGAGTGGTTCCAACTATAGCAAATACTATAGCCGTCAATCCACTACCCGGTTGCTTACCCAACCGGGATTTGAAAAGAAATTTATTTTATTACCTCTTCAAGGAATTTACATAAAATACAATCTCTTTTCCTAAACCCTTCAAGCAGCCTTCACCTAGAAGTAATCGCCAACCTTGAAGCAGCCTTCCCTTGAAGTAGATGCACCAACTCCCGTTGCACCAGCCTTCTGAAGTAGCTTCCCTTGCGATAGCCTTCCTGAAGTAGCTTGAAGTCCCCTTCTCCACCTGAGAAGTCAACCCTCTCCAATCCGCAGCCTCCAACCCTAGGAGTAGCAAGGAGAGTACAAAAGATAAACAGGAACAAGAAAGGAAAAGGAAATTACAACTTATCCTTTAAGCCCGAGGCTTGATATGCCTAGATCAAGCGTAAGATCTCCTAGCCAAGTATGTGAACTTGTGATTGCTGTGGGTAGGAGAATCTAGCCTATAGGACACGAGATTGAGCTAAGATGAATGTAGGCCAATGATCACAGTGCTCAAATTGCTTGCAAAAGATTGCTCAAGTATGATCAAGTGTATTCTCAAGTGTAACAAGTGAATTCTAGTGTCCTATGGCTTGTCCTATTTATAGGAATGGCCTAAGTATGCTTAAGGACGTTCTAGACAACTTCTAGGGGTTTCTAAGTGCTTAACTAGCCGTTAGGTACAAAGTTGTTGCTTTAACAACGGCTAATTAATTTATTCTGCAGTTGCTGTCAGAGACCATCTCGGTCGACAAATGGTCGACCGAGACACCTACTCGGTCGAAGTTTTGTCGACCGACAGGCTCTCTGGAACAAGTGATTTGCAACGTCTTTCTTCAACTACCAACTAACTTGTCTGTTGTGTCTAACAACTACTTTGGATCTTTCTCGGTCGAGAAGATGGTCGACCGAGAGTGTCTCGGTCGAGGAGTTTGTCGACCGAGAATGATCCTGTTTCAAGGTTTCAATTTAAGCATTAATTATATGTGTGAGTGTGCAAAGGTGATCCTAATAAAATGGGATGACATGTCTAACTATGGTGTTTGGCTAGGGAAAATCTAACGCTTGATTTACATGCAATTCTAAGTACTTGTACATTATATATTTGTACAAGTTTTACAACATTGATTACATTGCATGAAAATATAACTAAGCTCTTGGATTTTCCCTTGCTACTTTGTCATCCTGCACACTCAAGTAGCTCGTTAGATTAATAAGAATGAAATGTTTGTCATCATCGAAACAAAGGGATTTTTAGATGTCCATTTAGCCAACATGAGAAGGCAGTATGATATGGGTAGGTGTATCGATGGATAGTTTACTAGGGATGCATGGAGGGAGACGGTCCGTGAGATGCAAAATAGGATGTCGAGGCCGGACTTAACAATGGACCATGTGAAAACTAGGTGGAAGAACCTCAAGAGGGACTATGTCAAACTTAAGCTTGTAATCAACAAGAGTGGCATCAGATGGGATGAAGTTAGGAACAAGCCAAGGCTGCCCGACACCCCTGAGTGGAAGGAGAGCCTTGCGGTACGTACAATAAACTTACATTGACCCAAAACTAGTCCTTGCCACATTTAAATATTGGTATCGTAATAAACATTTTTTCTTTCAAATTTAGGTAAACAAATATCTTGCTAGGTTGGTTAATCTGCCCTTTCCCCACTACTACGACATCGAGTTGATGGCGGGGAGGAACATTACTAGAGGACATCATGCAATGTCTTCTACAGATAGACAAATACCATCTGACGTCACCTCCGAGGAAGAAGTTGATTCCGACCTAGATTCATCTAATACACCAATGCCCTCATAAACGCCCATTGCGGAATCGGACTTAGGCGCACCTGAGATGCAGAGTGAGGCCAACACCGGGGGAGGTGGCACAGATTCCCAGGGTGTTGGGGGAAGGACTCCTCATAGCCACAGGCACAGGAAGCGGACATCCTTGCCACACAAATGATGCACCCTTTCTAATGAAGTGTTATCTGAATTCACACAAGTGTACACAAAGGTACACGAGTTTGGCACAGGTGTCTCCAGTAGAGCCATTGAAAAAGAGGAGTTTGCAACAATTTTACAACATTTCAATGACAATTTTCCCGAAGCCCCTACACAAGTGTTTACAACTCTTATGAATGCCATCAAGGATTCGACAAACCGTACGATCTACCTCAGCCTCACCGACACCCCATAGAAACTAACTATATGGTTGCATGATCTTTGGGAAAGGTCACACATAGGCAGTGCACCGGCCCGACCTTCAATGGCATCTGATTATGTGCCATCTCAGCAAGGATATGCTTCACAGTCACCATCATCAAACTTCAATGGCACGACAAGTATACCATCAATGTGGTATACTGGAAGAAATGCTGGTGGCACTAGTGGGAATAACACACGTCCTTCAACATCATAACTTATAGGAGGGTTCAGGTTGTGGTTTGCTTTCCAGTATCATTTATCAATGAACTTCAAGATATAGTTTGTGATGATGGTTTATTTGATTACGATCAGGAAAACCATTTCGTTGTTTTAATAAATACGATGCATCAGTACATTTGTAGCGAGTCAATTTTATTCGTATTTAATGTTCATGTTGTTCAATTTCATTCACATATATCATATTATGATCATGTTGCTACTCTTTTTAATGTACGAATCATGAAAGTTTGAAATTGTTTTGGTTGTAGGCATCATGTCTGGTAGTGGGCATACAGAACCAATAGACCTCCTACCACAAATTATAGATATCGTGACTAGTACAGCAAATCGTGTTACTGATGCAATAGCTGAGTCAATAGCTAACTCCATCATGGATGATATTTCTGATGATGATGACATACCTCCTTCAATACCTAGATCAGTTAGTATTAGGAGTGGGCACCAAAAGGTGCTAGAAATAATGTTTGGTCATGAACAGAGGTCTTATGACCTATTCCGAATGCGTCCACAAACTATAAATACCCTTATAGACAAGCTTGAGGATCGTGGGTTGTTAAAGAGTAGTAGAGGAGTCTCATCAATTGAGGCTGTATGCTACTTCTTTTAGATGGTTGGCCATGGCCATACCAATCGTGCTTTGGCAGAGGACTACATCCACTCTGGTGAAACCATTAGCAGAAAGTTCAACGAAGTATTGGACGCGGTGTGCGCATTGTGCAATGACTATATTGTCATGCAAACCACAAACACAAACACACATCATCGTATATCAGAGAACCCAAGGTTCTACCCTTACTTCAAGGTAGTAATAGTCATCCCCTGTAGTATTTATTATTGTTCAGTTTTTTTGTATGTTGAAACTCAATTATGGTATTGTAGAATGCCATCGGTGCTATTGACGGGACACACATCCCAGTCTTGGTAAGATGTGACAAGCAAAATTGTTACCGAGATAGAAAAGGGAATGTCTCCCTAAATGTCATGGCTGTTGTAGACTTCTCAATGGAGTTTACATATGTACTCACTGGTTGGGAGGGCTCGGCCACTGACCAAAGGGTCCTACAAGCAGCAATGACTACATGTAGTTTTAAAGTCCCTGTAGGAAAGTATTACCTAGTGGATGCATGATACGCAAACACTCGGAAATTTCTTGCACCGTATCGCAACACAGCTTACCATATATATGAGTATTGGGGTAATAGACATTCCTACAACAACAAGAAGGAAATGTTCAACCACTGCCACGCTCAGTTGCGTAATGTCGTCGAAAGAGCATTCAGAGTGCTTATGAGGCGGTTTGCCTACCTTAAAAAGGAGGCGACATATCCTATTCATTCACAGTGTTGCCTCATAATGGCTTGTTGTATCCTCTACAATTTCATACATCGCCAAAATGATGGTGACGCTATTATGGAAGAAATACTAGACAATAGTACAACATCTGTCGTCCCACCCAGTGGCGTCGATCTAAGTTCGCTACACCGAACAAATGCGACAGATGCAAGGGAGGGTGATGTACAATGTGAAACTATTTCCACTTTTATTTGGGATACTCATTGAACTGACTTTGTAGTTATCCTCATTTCTATACAATATGAAAACTCATGTACGAGTTGACATGTGTTGTGCCCCTCTTTATTTAATAACAATGTTAACGTTTGACTACTGATGTATGTTTCACATGTGTTCTCTAATTATTCTAGCCCCTCAACATTTTATATGCCCCGTAATAAAAAATATCACATTTTGTTTGATTAGGTTGTCAGTCTTGAAATGGAGAATGGAATGCCACAGTGTACATGTGGGCTCCAGTGCACCGTATGAGTGTACATGGATGCCACAGATGTGGCAAATGGCCGGTTTGAAGACAAAAACCCCCACAGGTGATATTTTACATGTGGTAGGGGAGTTGTTCCAAACAGATGTCACATGATGTTGCCCGCGCACCGCATACAACATACACTTGCCACGTTAACTGCAGTTAGGGATGCACTGGTAACACCACTTGCATATGCAGGAAATGAACGCAAGACATGGTCAGAACAATGTGACTTTGTAAGTTCTACTAGAGCAGACACAGACCGGCTAAGAGCAGAAATTGAAGTGTTGCGGGGGAGGCGTCTATATCTACGCGAACGACTCCACCTCCCGAGTGATAATGACTCTTCAACGGAGGAAGAGGGATACAATACATCATAGATGTAATATAATTATATGTAATGAAGTGTGGCTTCACTACATGTTACAACATTCAACTGCGACTAACGAACTACTTTCAAACCTAAGTCTCATATAGAGACATATGTTTTGAAGCCAAGTTTATGTTACTAATCATTAATCATGTTTTAGATGTCGATGAATCTATCCAAAGTTCCAAGGTGTGATTGTGGTCTGGTTGCAACATTGCGAGTTAACACAGAGGATGCAGGGTTATATGATTTTGGCATTCTGAGTCAAAGGCCGGGAGAAATGTATTATATATGTCCTTCTAGAGAGGTGCGCTAGTACAACCACAAATACTCAGTTGCACTAGCTAAGTAAATGGTGAATTTGTTGTTTTTAACTTGAATTTGGGAAATATTTTTAGGGAAAAGACCGATGCAAATACTTTCATTGGGCAGTCGATCTCCCCCCAACAACTGATTCACTGAAGGCTGAAATTACGTTACTAACTTATGAGTGCAAGTCAGTATGGGGCCAGGCGATGAACATGAAGGATTTGTTGAAATCCATCACGACTTCCAACATGTTTACACCTCTAAACAATACGAGTATGAACTTTTACAAGCCTCCATTCGGAGGTTGTAGGACAGTTGTACTCTACTTTTGGATACTCCTTCACCCCCGATGACTCCATAAAGTTGTTGTTATACTTACATCGCAAACTTTGTATTTTTCTTAATTCTGTTCGATTCTTATGTATGTATCACATTTTATGCCATATGTTATTTGATCACAAAATCCTAACATTCGAATTATATCTGCAATTATGTTATTTTCTTAATTATGTTCAATTCTTATGGATGTTAATTGCAATATTATATACATACAGAATTTTGTAATATGGCTGCACAACAAACTACGACGTATGTTATATGGTGTAGAGAGCTTGATATGGTTCTCAAAGGTTTGATGAGAACCCAATATCACATGGGGAGATGTGTGAATGGAGTATATACTGCTCAGGCTTGGAGGGAGGTGTGGCGTCACTTTCTTCACATAACAGGGGGGTCTTACATTTCTTTGAGCGAGCTGCAACTGCGGTGGCAGCACATCTTGAGATAGTTCATAACAGATAATCTTTTCATTTTAGGAGATTTAGTGCCTCCCCCACCATTGGCCATGCAACACGACGTTCAACGCAACTTTATGACTACTCGTCGCACCTATCCACCAGCACTTGCTGAGTACCTTACGAATGACGAAAACAACAATAACGCATGAAGTTGTAACATAGTAGCTCAAATTTGTATTTGTTTATGTTTGGTTGTCTCCAATTTCTATTTCTTTATGTTGTACAACTTATGGGCACAATCAGTTTTTTTTCCATCGTTTGATAAAACATCTACTTTAAGCTTTTGATTACAAGACTTACATCGCGTTAAAACTTGCATTTGTGTATGTTTGCTTGACAACTTATATTTTTAATTGTGTCATTGTGTGCTCATATTTTTATTTTTTTTATTAAATATAGATGCCGCCATCGAGATCAAAGTCACCAGCAAAGTACGAAAAGATATTGATGTCTCCATCAAAGATAAAAAAATATGTTAAAGAAAACCTTATATGCAAAAAAAATGTTGCGAGACTTCACTTAATGGGGGCAAATCTGGGAGACAGGAACAAGGAAAGGAAGGGGTCAATCACCCTGTTTGTCATCTGCCATTGTTGTTTGACTGGACAAAAGACGATGTCAAACAACAACCCATTCAGCCTGTGCAGGAAGAATGTCCCGTTTCATGGGACGAATATGATGAGGCCCTGAAGTGGGCCAACTTGGATGGTCCTACCTGGGATCAACATAAATCATCGTTCACACCGCCATCTTAGCATGTCTGTATGGATGTGTAGAAGTAGGCCTAGGCAATGCCACTCATGTTTTTTCCGCTCTTCCTTCGTTCATGATGCATTTGTCCAGGTTCAAATTATGCTATTATCCCTTATTTTGGGCGTTATTTAAGTTCATATGAAAACTTCTTCACTTTGTCATTTATTTTATTATTATGGAAGAATTATATGTAACTGTGGTATGGACATGTTTATATTCAAATGGCTATGCTACATGTGCGTAATTTTATGTTATATCATTACAATTTCAATTATCTTATTAGTTACAAATTATTGGATCGAATACGCATAATTATATACATAAATACAAGATGCCACACAAGACAAGACAGATGTATATTATTTATTTAAAATAAGCATACTCATCTTATATCCATACCACTAAATAATAAATAATATCATCCACATTGTGTATGGACAATTTTTTTCCAAAATTTTTACTTGTATTGTAGTGCCATCACAGCTTCACATATTGTGTAACTTTTAAGTCATTTATGTTAGAAGATGACAGAATAGACAAATCCTGACTAGGTTGCCAAACAAAATCAGACTGCAGTCAGACTGATAACCAAACAGAATCAGACTAAAACCAGACTCAAACCAGATCAACTGACCAGAATCAGACTGGGTTACCAAATAGAATTAGACTGGATCCAGACTACACCAATCCAGATCTACCGACTAACCCCGCCCAGTGCAATCCAGACTACGGAATCTCAGTCTCAAACCAAACAGGGGCCTAGTTGCTGGCTATGCAGCTGCCCGCAAATCACATATCCAACCAGGCCGACCACAGATACGAGGAGATGGGGAGCGTGAAGTTCCGTGATTGGTCAGTGTCGTAAAAGTGAAAGGAAGCAAATTATGACCAAAACACCTATTCTACAGGTAGTCTGTAGTTCCCCAGGACTGGACTGAGGATGTTGTCGCAATTCGGCAAGCAAACCACCGAGTAGTGCACACTGTCCCACCACTTGCACTTTTTTAAATTTTTAGGAGCAAGAAGAATGGACGTACATTGAACTAATGTACTGTGGCAGCCGCGGGCATGCACGGAGGCCTCCAGAGAACAGGTTTAGAACCAGTTGTACAAAACATAGAGACTGCACATGCTATGTTGTCGTGGCGGTGACATGCACCCATCCTTCCTAGTAAGAACAACTCGGAGAACCGCCTGACTATGAAACATATGGCATGTGTCCTACTCGTCGTTAGTCATCAGGGCGGAAGTGATGGGTCTGGAGATTAGGTCGATGTCGCTTCAAATTTTTCTCTAAACCTTGATGTGGTGCATGCCCACAGGGAAGAGATGGACAACACACAAACTCCAAAGCAGCGGCGTCCTGTTATGTACAATGCTATTCGCGGCTATATTCACCATCACTGAAGGCAACAAGGTGGTCGTGGCACACATAAAGTCATTGTTCAAAATCTTCTCTATCTTCAATTGGTTGGTCGTTGTGGTTCGGATCACACTCGTTAGACACAAGACCAATTCGAAAGGAAAACCATGAAGGTGATGGGTCTGGGAACTAGCCAACTAGGTCAAAGCTACTCTAGGTTTTCTTCTGAGAATGGGGGATAGCAGTGTAAGCGGGCTTGTAATGTCATTCTTGTCATATGAAATAAATACCGCAAAAAGAATGGGATGAAATAAAAAGCAAGTGTGTAATAGCACGAGAACGCGAAACCCAGCAAGCCAGTGGGGATACGGAGAGCATGAGAAAACCGTCCGTCCGCAACAGTGCGCAGTACACACCAGATCATTTCCCTATATATATGTATATGTATATATATATGTATGTATATATATGTATGTGTGTATATATATATATATATATATATATATATATATGAGCCCATCTTTAATACCTGCTCCCTATTTTGGTTACTTTTTTTTAGTTTCTTACTTTTGAAATGTAGAGGGTTACTTTACCTTGCAAACTGCTAAGTTTCATACATAGATAGTTACGTTTGTAACAACATATTTCAAAACAAGATTACATATATATCTGCTGTGTATTCTTCCCGGTTTTACTCTTTTAGTCGTATAAGTACTTTGTTAGAAAATAGTTACTTTTTGATCCTTCCAGTTACTTTTTTTGCCATATAGTTACATTTGGGATTTGGGACTGACGGGTAGCGAAAATCTAGGCTACCAGCGCAGGTATTAAGGAAACGATACACACACACATATATATATATATATATATATATATATATATATATATATATATATATATATATATATATATATAGGGCGTTCATTCAATACCCGCGCGGGTAGCCTGATTTTTCACTACCCACATGGGTAGTCTGATTTTTTGCTACCCACACATCCAAAAGTATAACTATATGGTACACAAAAGTAACTCTAAGATCAAAAGAGTAACTGTATTGATAAAAGAGTAACTATATGACTAAAAAAGTAACTGCACAGAAAATATACAGTCAGTAAATATATGGACGTATTTTTTAATTTTGATGGGGCAAATGATATTATTTTTGGATGAATTTTTTTGGGGAGCTAGATAAAATGTCCTCTACAATTGCGATTTTTTTTATAAAAAAAGTGTCAGGAAGGGTGTGTGGGTAGCTACTCGCGCGGTTATTAAAGATGACATATATATATATATATATATATATATATATATATATATAAAGTATGAAATGTAGAGTGGGATAGTGGCTAAATTGAACAACACAAAAAAATCCTCATCATAACTAGAAAAATCGAAAGAGAGGCGTCATTTCACCTAAAGGTGGGTGACGGAACAATTAAGCTTGGGGGTAATTTGGAATTAAGTTAAAGGAATGAGGAGTTATTTATGAATTTTGAGAAAAAAGGTGTTAAAACAGCCACCGCATTCATCTTTGCATAGGACATTTGGACTCTATCTTCTAACTATTGGTATTTATATGTAAAGGATAGTTAGTCTTATGATCAATCATTATGTTCTGTATTTGATTTGGTATATGTCTTAATATATTGGTGAGATATAAATTGTGTCATCTTAATATATTGTTGAGATCTAAAATTATGCCATGAACATTGTCATCAACTTTCTGCCATGTTGCTCATAGTTTTCTGAACACTACCTGGTATTTTGTACAATATGATTTTGTTACTTACAATTGTTATGCTCTCAAAATCACATCTCATATATGTATAGAATTACCTGAATTTTCAAAATTAGGATCTAAATGGACCCTGAGATTTGTTTCTCAAATCTCATGTGGGGTATGAATAAAATAACATACTTCAGATGCATAAGAAGATCACAATTTAAGTTCATAGAACTCTTATCCCAATAGTATGGCATTCATCAAACTTAGCACTAGGTCGTACCAACTACCTAGACATTTGATGCCTCCCAGTTCTGCCTCTAGCCCCCATTATTAGTAGCAATTTTCATCCAACCATAACCTTTAACCTATTAAATGAGTAGTGTCATGGGATGATGGATATTTTAGTATGTGTCATCGAGCTTCATTCTACTCGATCTTTGGTTTTGAGAGTGTGGTATTTGGAATGTCCCTTTAGGTGAGGTGCAGGGAATTCTTTGAGAGACTGAAGGAAATGATGGTCAAGTTGTATGAAGGTTTTCTAGACTCCTCATGTGCAACCATAAAGAATAAACTGTTGGTATGTATGTCCTGAGAGCCAATCATGGGATGATTGGTGGGATACATTAAGATTGATTTGATAAGCATCAAAGGCAAGCTTCCAATTCTTTTTGGTTCAATCATATGAGATAATGATATAACAGTCAGATTGAATGTCTAGAGAATGACAATACTCAATGACGTATGCTTTCAGGTTCATGACCTGAACGATGAGATCATACAGATTCTAAGAGTTTGTACATTCTTATTATGTCCCTAGTCGGATGTCATTATGGAAGGTGGATAGACATCAATGACACACAAGACTAGATTGTGGTGTTGGTTGATGACATAATCTCGTTAGTCATGATATGGAGATATCAAATCAAACACATGGGTACTTGTTAGAGAACAAGTGTACCAGACAGACCCACCGTGAGTTTGACACATAGAACCATGACATGGTAGTCACAGTCAGTTCTCACAGTGATGGTGGTGAGTGTGATTCTTTGACCTGAAATCACTACACTCAACACATGTTGTTGGGCACACTTTGACATCATCAAACGTAGTCCTGAAACATGGGTTGTTATAAAGGTGATGATTGGGTGGCTTTGACACATGGCACTTTTGAGGGGTGAGTGATAGATATGGGATTTGTCCCTCCTGAGGGAGTTTGATATCCATGGCCACTTGATGAGTAGGATTGAGATAGGCATGCACGCATGTGTGAATCAGTATGTGATATTGATGTCATACATATCTCCTCCAATCTACTATGAGATCAAGAAAGTGAATGAACGTTGAAAGGATGACTATTCCGTGCCTTGAGTTCATTCGAGACATCAATGACAAAGGAATTATACATTCACTGTAACACCATTCATAGATTGTAGGATTGAAAGTTGTTCTCCAACTTTCCTTTTCACTTGGGTAGAATTGATGTGCGACTAGGCACCGCTCTTTGCTTGTGAAGTTATAAGTGTTATGGACTTTCACTGCCAACGTGAAATGGACCTACAGGGTCACACACATAGGATTTAACCTGGAAGAGGAGTTTATCCACAAATGATGTTTAGATTGATTACTAAAGGCATTTAGTAGTTCAATTAAATACTCAATCAATTGATAGCTCAATATCATAGTGTTTAAGGTGTTGGACCAATTGAATAGAGTATCGAATTGATTGAAACTGCAATTGACTGATTTGCACAGTCTGTTGCTCCAACCGATCAGCTCACAGGGTTGAACCGATCGACTCAGGTTGATGAACTGATTGGCTCAAGTGGTGAGTCAATCGGCTCATGTGTCAATGAGATGATCGGCTCAATTTTGAACCGGTCGATTCGTGTGACCAATCGAGATCGTTTGGAAAGTCAAAAGACTATTTGCAAATACAATTTGTTTCACTTGTACAAATTTGATTTGGATAAGGATTAATATTTGATTAGTTGGAAACAAATATGAAAGTCAATTTGAGTTGGATCAAGATCACGAACTGATCGGCTCATGCATGAACCGATCAGCTCAGAGCACCAGACGATCGACTCAGGTCCCAAACGATCGACTCAGGGCCCAAAATGATCATTTCAGGGTGTGAACCGATCGATTCAGCTGACGTAGAGTGGTTGTTTTATGGAAAATTCTGAACCCTTCTACTCCTACTTTAATCCCGCATTGCCTGGGGTAGAAAACCCTGACCCATGACCCTCCTATATATAGGGGTATTGGGGGCTTCTCAACAACAACAACTCAGAACACCAATTGCTCTGTAAAGTTGCCGTTCTCTCTGGTTGTGGTAACCAAGAGAGCTCGAGCAAGTGCTACCCGATAAGGGAGGCACAATAAGGGAAAGACAACTGTAGAAAAGTGACTGGTAGTAGGAGAGTGTTTCGGTGACTAGTACGCCGATAGGAGGGTGTGACTCCTTCCAATTCCTTGTAGGATAAGGAGATCAGAGTTCTAGGTGGTCCGTGTGGACTACTTCAGAGGCGGGAGACTTCTACCGCTCGGAGGACAGCTATCAATCGTGACAGTCCCAGTAAGACCAGGAGATGCATAGACACCGTCCAAGACTGGAGGTGAAGACCGTACAAGCCGTGAGGTAACGTCGCTGAGCAAGCCTCAGGACAAGGTATGCCTCTACAAACCATCTTTCCTATTGTATAGACGTTGACGCGATTCCTTTATTCTGGATTTGGGAGAAGAAATTTTTTGTTTCCGTTGCTTTCTCTGTCTCCCCTAAAATCCAACAGTGGTATCAGAGCCACATCAACTGCTCTATACTTTAGGATTATCAATGTGATCGATTTTGGTTTGTCGCCTTTATTTATTGCGTACGATGCGAATAAAATTGGCTTTTTGCATGTCCAATCCTAAATCCACAAATCCCAATATAAATATATGATATGTAATATGAATGCACTCGATACACGTTGCCCTTAAATGAGTTTTATGGTGGATGTATAGCGTGGTTATGGCCAATAAACCCTATGTATGTGTGCTTGGTTGTATGTGGTTGCTTGCATCTCGGTCTGCGCACCGATTCTCTATCTCTTTTTCCTGATGTAAATCGAGATAACTTGAGATTTCTTTCCTACCTTTGCTCCCCCCGAATGTAAATTAGGGTTTCCCAATTCAAAATGTAAAATAAGATAGATCTTTTATTTCCTGTTATGTCAAAGAACGGAGGACAATCTGACGACGCTAAGATGATTGATTCAAGGTGTGAACCGATCGGTTGGCGATCTAGATGACTGGTTCGAGGAGCGAGATGATCGGGTGGTAGCCATGAGAAGATGCACGATGACCAGGTGAACAGATCGGTTGGAGGAGCCAATCGATTGGCTGGTGGCACCCAGATGACCGACCAGGGTGAGCAGATCATTCATGTGATGAGTTGATCAACTCGGACGACTATAGCACTTCATCATGGACAAGTTGCATGTGATGTAGACCTAGATGACTGTGATTCCTCTTGGCTTGAGGAATCACATTAGGATGGCCATAATCATCGCTTTTATCATTTCACATGTTTTCTATGGGATATAGCATGTATATGATACATACTATATATTGTGGTGATTGGATATGTATATGTACCTATAAAAACCAAATCCCTCATTAAATATTAAAGTTTTAGATGCCTTCCAAATGCGATACACGTGAAAAGCTTGATCGGCCAAGTGTGGGCACGCCCTAGTGTGGTACACCGTCTATCTCGTGGAAGCATGAAGGATGGATATATGGGTCTGCCCTAGCAGGGTACATATTCATCATGTTGGCTTTGGGTCAGACTTAACAAGGTGACCTAGATAGGATCTAGCACCTTGAGGCATGGAGGTGATCATGGCAAGGAGTTGCATATGACATCTTTCAAGAGTTGCATATGATGCAATTGGCAAAAGTTGCCTACCTGGAAGATCTAAGTTGTGGGTGATAGCCCTAGCTGGTCCATGACTTAGAGGATTTCAGGATCTTGACCCACTAGAAGATTGTACGTTGCAATATTCCGAATTGATGGTGAGGGCTATCAATTTGAACAAAAATAGTGGGAGCGATAATTAATTAAAGTCCTAATTATATTGTTAATTTTCCAAATCAATCAAATAAGTCAAAATTGAGTTTTGGACTGAATTGCATATATTTCCTTTTGTAGTTCAAATGACAACAAACAACAATCACTTTTCGTTGTGATCGGTCCTTGAAAAGGACAAGCTGAATGGGACTAACTTCCACGATTGGTTTAGGACATCGAGAATTGTTCTCACTCAAGAGCGAAAGCTCAATGTCCTGGATACTCCAATTCCAGAGGAACCTTCTCCTACCGCACCAAAGGCAGAAAGGGATGCTTATAAGAAACATTTTGATGATGCCATTGATGCAAAGTGCTTGATGTTGTGCTCCATCAACCACAAGTTGCAGAGACAACATGAGAACATGGGTGTCATTGAGATGATTCGGCATCTTAAGAATATGTATGAAGATCAAGCATGACAAGAGAGATATGATGTCTCCAGGGCACTATTCAAGTGTGTCATGACAAAAGGAGATCCAGTTGGTCCTCACACGCTCAAGATGATTGAGTATGTGTAGAACCTGACGAGACTGGGATTTCCCCTGAGCCAAGAGTTGGCTACTGACATGATACTGCAATCGTTGTCAAAATCCTACAGTCAGTTTGTGATGAACTACAACATGAACAACTTTGACAAGCCATTGACAGAGTTGTTAGGCATGTTGAGGACAGCCGAGGCACATATGAAGAAGGACAAGCCTAAGTCTGTGATGATGATCAGTAGAAAGAAAGGCAAGTCCAAGCACAAGGGCAAGGGCAAAGCTAAGAAAGGTTCTAATGCTAGCCAGCAACCCAAGTCGACTTCAACTCTCAAGGCCAAGGGAGGCGTGACCAAGAGAGGCAATTGTCACCATTGTCAAAAGCCAGGACATTGGAAAAGGAATTTTCCACTCTATCTGGAAGAACTAAAGAAGAAGGAGGTGACAAGCGTCTCCACTTGAAGGTGTCATGAAATAAACTTGTAACATTTTTGAGGTATATGATACCAAGATATAAAATGTAAAACACTCAATAAATGGGGCAAGTGTTTCCACCATAGATAGGAGTACTTTAGTTTATTTTCAGCCTTAAAGGCATGTAATAGAGTTATGAACTACTATTTCATATTTGCCAATGGATAGAAACACATTATTTTTTGCATATTGTATGACAATGATAGTAATTAATAAAGTTGATGTTTCAAATTCAAAAGATATGATCTTTGTAGCAATGCCTTGTTTATCTTGTGATACTTGGTATGCATAAGATAAAATGATACCTAAAAGTTATTGATAACTCAAACAATCAAATTGACATAAATCATGAGAAATTCATTTCTAGTTTCCATATGATGGATAAATCTAGACTCTCTTCAGTTAGAGAACCAATGAGAGACATGAATCTCTTAGACATGATTAATCAATCTTCACTAGTGGTAGTGGGAGAATGATTATCCTATTAGGTATAATGCATGAGATGTATTTACATACCTATTAGAGTTAATGCCAATACTTCAAACGATGTTTAGAGAAATACCAATTTGAATATCTTGAAGTGTTCAAGAATATCATAAATGAAGTATGAATTTGATAAAGTGTTAATTCTTGATGAGATCAATGAATGAAATACTTGAACTAAATGTTTGAGATCCTTATGAGTGATTATGACAATGTATCATAGTGAGCTCGTGATTAAGGCATGGTGATGTCTAAATAAAAAAGGAGTCATACTCTAAGGAGTTAGAGGATGATTATTAAATAACTAATTTCTTATTAAATAAAGAATACCCCACACTAATAAAGGACATTAAGAATCACAAGTTGTGAGTTCTTATATCCTTGATAGAAACACCTCAATTATCTATGTGATGAGTTGATCATGTGATGAGTCAACTATCTAGATGATGAGGAACTCAATTTTGAGTTATGATTTATCACCATTACATCCTAAATAAACTTCCATGTGAACCATAAGGTATGACCTTGATGGTAGCACCCATTGGGATGAAATCCAGAAGTGCAAATGAGTCTTAAGCATTAAGACACATGGATAACATTTTAAGAAGGATGATTCTTGTTAATTGCAACTTAATGACTAAGAGTTTTGGCATACGGATACTGAAACTGCATTCCTGTAAGGAATAAGACAAGGATGTGTACGTGACATGTTGATGTGAAATGGATATGTTCTAGAATGGAAATCCAAAGTGGAAATTATCTTTAAGGAAGACAGAGACGTTTCCTATGTGATAGGAATCTATAGAGATAGTTCTCAAAAAACCTCTTGACCTAAAAGGAGAGAGCATACATTGGCAATCTATACTGAAGGGTTCAGTATGCACAAATTCAGTGGGAGAAAACTTGTCCATGTTACATGGAGTTAGTGTCCCAAGGCCAAGTGTCCAATTATTATGAAGAATGGGAACACTAAGAATAGATATGTATCTATCATGTATGTAATTATCCCATTATCTTGCATGTATGGACATAGCAAGAATAAAATGCATTCATCATCTTGTATGTAGGACATGACAATATGATATGCTCATCCTAATAACTCGTATGTGGGACATGACGAGTGGGTGTCTGTCTAGTTCCTGTAAAGGTTACTGGAATACCATAAGAACTTGATAAGTACTTGAGAAGTGCTAGTTCTATGGAAATAAGGAAGGGTGTTGGGTTTTAGGGGAGGCAGAGAAGGCAGCGGAAACAAAAAAATTTCTCCTCCCCAAACCCAGAACAAGGAAACGCGTCAACATCTATACAATAGGAAAGGATGGTTTGTGGAATCATACCTTGTCCCGAGGCTTGCTCGACGACAATACCTCGCGCCTTTCACGGTCTTCACCTCCTGTCTTGGACGGTGTCTGTGCAGCTCCTGGTCGCACCAGGACTGGCGGGATTGAAGGTTGTCCTCCTAGCAGTAGAAACCTCCCGCCTCTAAAGTAGTCCACATGGACCACCTGGAACTCCAATCTCCTTGTCCCACAAGTAATTGGAAGGAGTCACACCCTCCTGTCAGCGTACTAGTCACCAACACATTCTCCTGCCACCAATTGCTTTCTGCAGTTGTCTTTCCCTTACTGTGCCTCCCTTATCGGGTAGCACTTGCTCAGGCTCTCTCTCGATTACTAAAACTAGAGAGAACGACAACTTCACAGACCCACTGGTTGCACTGGGTTGTCCTTTGAGAAGCCCCCAATACCCCTATATATAGGAGGGTCTGGGGACAGGGTTCTCCATCCCGGGCCATGCGGGACTAAAAGCAGGAGTAGAAGGGTTTGAGATTTTCCACAAAACAACCAACTCGCAACCTGAACTGATCGTTTCACAACTGAAACAGTCAGTTGGGGACCTGAGTCGGTCGGTTGACACCTCAACTGGTCGGTTCATTTCTGAACCGGTCGGTTTGTGGTCCTGGTCAGTTCCTGATTGACTTTCCTTCTTTTGTTTCTAATTGGTATCGAATACCAATCCTTGTTCCAATCAAATTGGGCAAGTGAAACACAAGGAAAATTCTCACCAATCCTACTTTCCCAACTTGCTCGGTTGCATCAGTTGAATCGATCATTTCAATACTTGAAGCAATCGTTTCACCCTGACTATGAGCCGATCGACTCACGACCTGAGCCGACCGGTTCACCAAGCTGAGCCGATCGGTTCATCTCATGAGTCGATCGATTGGGAGTGTAGATTGTGCAGAATCAGTCAATTGCGGTTTCAATCAATCTGATACTCCAATCAATGTGTCCAACACCTTGAACATTATGAAATTGAGCTATCAATTAATTGAGTGTTTAATTGAACTACTAAACTCCTTTAGTAATCAATCTAAACATTGTTTGTGGACAAAACTCCTCTTCCAGGTTAAATCCTATGTGTGTGACCCTGCAGGTCCATTTCACGTTGGCAGTGAAAGTCCATAACACTTATGACTTCACAAGCAAAGAGCGATGCCTAGTCACACATCAGTGCTACCCAAGTGAAAGTAGAAAGTTGGAGATCAACTTTCAATCCTACAATCCTGAATGGTGTTACAACGAATGTATAATTCCTTTGTCACTGATATCCCGAATGAACTCGAGGCATGGAACAGTCATCCTGTCAACGTTCATTCACTTTCTTGATCTCAGAGTAGATTGGAAGAGATATATATGACATCAATATCACATATTGATTCACACATGCGTGAGCACGCCTATTTCAATCCTACTCATCAAGTGGCCTTGGATATCAAACTCCCTCAGGAGGGACAAATACCATATCTATCACTCACCCCTCAAAAGCCCCATGTGTCAAAGCCACCCAATCATCACCTTTATAACAACCCATATTTCAGGACTGCGTTTGATGATGTCAAAGTGTGCCCAACGACATGTGTTGAGTGTAGTGATTTCAGGTCAAAGAATTACACTCACCACCATCACTGTGAGTACTGACTGTGACTACCATGTCATGGTTCCATGTGTCAAACTCACGGTGGGTCTGTCCGGTACACTTGTTCTCTAACAAGTACCTATGTGTTTGGTTTGATATCTCTATATCATGACTAATGAGATCCTGTCATCAACTAACACCACAATCTAGTCTTGCGTGTCATTGTTGTCTATCTACCTTCCACAATGACATCCGACTAGGGACATAATGAGAATGTACAAACTCTTATTATACATATGATCTCATCGTTCAGGTCCTCAACCTAAAAGCACACGCCATTGAGTATTGTCATTCTCTAGACATTCAATCTGTTCTATCACTATCTCATATGACTGAACCAGAAAGAATTGGAAGCTTGCCTTTGATGTTTATCAAATCAATCTTAATGTATCCCACCAATCATCTCATGATTGGCTCTTAGGGCATACATACCAACAGACTCCCACTTGCACTGTGAGCCAATCACCCTTGAATCATATTCATAGTGATCTTCAAACATGTCCCACATGTTACTGTGCTCTAGTGCGAACATAGTGAGTAATGGCAACACCTTACCAAAGTCAGTATAAATTGCATGTCTCTCATCTCTTCGTTGTACGTCACACGTATGAGATGGAGTTGCCGTAATATGCGATCTAGTATTCCTTTGCTAACCTTTAGCCACATTGCATGATCAAGGATTCCATACATGTCATCAATGAGCGAAATATCTATAAATTCATCTTATGAACTTCCAGATCCATATAGTATCCACTGTTGTTCTCTAACACATAGATACTCAGCATTTCCTTTTAAATGGTTTTATTGGAACACTTCCAATTATCAACAAACTTTCACTTTTATATATCCTATATATATTTTGCGATTAATTTTCTATCCTTTCGGAAGTTCGCATCAATGTAACTCTTTACATTGAACTCTTCCTTATCTCCATAGAACTAGTACTTCTCAAGTACTTATCAAGTTCTCATGGTGTTCCAGTAACCCTTACTGGAAGTAGACAGACATCCACTCGTCATGTCCCACATACAAGTTATCAGGATGAGCACATCATATTGTCATGTCCTACATACAAGATGATGAATGCATTTTGTTCTTGCCATGTCGATACATGCAAGATAATGGGATGATTACATACATGATAGATCCATATCTATTCTTCGTGTTCCCATTCTTCATAAGAATTGGACACTTGGCCTTGGGATACTAACTCCATGTATCATGGACAAGTTTTCTCCCACTGAATATGTGCATATTGAACCCTTCAATACAGATTTCCTATGTATGCTTTCTCTTTTCAGGTCAAGAGGTTTTCGAGAACTATCTCTATAGATCTCTATTCCTATCACATAGGAAACATCTCTAACTTCCTTAAAGATAATTTCCACTTTTGGATTTCCATTCTAGAACATTTCCATTTCACATCAACATGTGGAATGTGAACACGCTCCCACTAAATCACAGATCCCTTCTTTATCTTTGACATATCAGTCAAACCCTTTGACTATATCATCAAAGTAAAGATCCAATTCTGAGTTGCTTATACTCAATCAATCACATTGATTAGTCCATTGTAACTTATAGACTTCATTTGCATTAGTGGATTCATAAACCTTATAGGTTGTGTCACATACACATCCTTGTTTTATTCCTCATAGGAATGCGATTTTAGTATCCATATGCCAAATGTCTTAGTCATCAAGTTGCAATCAACAAGCATCATCCTTCTCAAAATGTTATCCATGTGTCTTAACACTTAAGACTCATTTTCACTTATGGATTTCATCCAATGAGTGCTACCATCAAGGTCATACCTTATGGTTTAAATGGATGTCATTTAGGATGTAATGGTCATAAACCATAACTCAAAATTCGGTTCCTCATATTCATCTAGATAGTTGACTCATCACATGGACAACTCATCACATAGATAAACGAGGTGTATCCGTCAAGGATATAAGAACTCACAACTCCTTGTGATTCTCAATGTCCTTTATTAGTGTGGGGTATTCTTTTATTAAGAAGAATTTAGTTATTTGATAATCATTCTCTATATCCTTAGAGTATGATCCCTTCTTGATTTAGACATCACCATGCCTTAATCGTGAGTTCACTATGATACACTATCATAATCACTCATAAGGATCTCAAACATTTGGTCCAAGTATTTCATTCATTGATCTCATCAAGAATTAACACTTTTACCAAATTTGCACTTCATCTATGATAATCTTGAACACTTCAAGATATTCATATTGGTATTTATCTAAACACCATTTGAAATATTAGCATTTGTTCCAATAGGTATGTAAATACATCACATGTATCGTACCTAATAGGATAATCATTCTCCCACTACCATTAGTGAAGATTGATTAATCATGTCCAAGATATTCATGTCTCTTACTGGTTCTCTAACCAAAAGAGTCTAGATTTATCCATCATATGGAAAC
Organism: Alisma plantago-aquatica; assembly: GCA_963693085.1. Classification (NCBI taxonomy): domain Eukaryota; kingdom Viridiplantae; phylum Streptophyta; class Magnoliopsida; order Alismatales; family Alismataceae; genus Alisma; species Alisma plantago-aquatica. The sequence continues at coordinate 299,787,249 of OY856410.1, read as the reverse complement.
TAGAAATGAATTTCTCATGATTGATGCTAATTTGACTGTTTGAGTTATCAATAACTTTAGGTATCATTTTATCTTATGCATACCATGTATCACAAGATAAACAAGGCATTGCCACAAAGATCATATCTTTAAGATTGAAACATCAACTTTATTAATTGCCATCATTGTCATACAATATGCAATAATAAAGTGTTTCTATCTATTGGCAATATATGAAATAGCAGTTCTCAACTCTATTTCATGCCCTTTAGACTGAAATAAACTAAAAGATACGGCTATCTATGGCAGCAACACTTGCTCCAATGATGGGTACTTCTTTCTTGGTCCTTTCACAAAGGCTATCACTTCTTTGCGGATCTTGCATATCATATATGATAGATCCATATCTTGGTATCATATACCTCAGAAAAAGAAGCGGTTCATTTCATGATACCTTAGGTGGAGATATCCATCCCCTCCTTCATCTTCTTTTGATCTTCCACATATAGAGGGCAATTCCCTCATACACCCTTTCCCCATGTGCCTTGAGGCTGAAGACGGCTTGGATTGCTGGCTAACATTAGAACACTTCTTTGCTTTGCCATTGTCCATGCCCTTAAGATTTACCTTTTATTTGATCACATCAAAGATTATGGTTTGTGTTTCTTCATCTTTGCCTCTACTATCCCCAACATGTCCAACAACTCTGTCAACGCTTGTCAAAGTTGTTCATGTTGTAGCTTATCATGAATTGTATGATTCTCGCAACATTTGTAGTATCATACCAATAGCCAACTCTTGGCTCAGAAGGAATCCTTGTTTGTCAGATTTTCCACATACCCAATCACATTGAGTGTGTGAATACCTTACTGGATCTCCTTCTGTCATGACATACTAGGACAGTGTCTTGGAGACATCATATGTCTCATGTTGTCTCTGCAACTCATATTTCAGAGAACACAACATCAAGCATTCCTCATCAATGTCTTCCTCAGTATGCTTCCATAAGCATACTTTCAACCATTGATATAGTGGGATCGAGTTCATCTGGTTCTGGTATAACTAGGACTTAGAGCTTTCACTCTTTGATTGAGAACACTTCTCATCATCCTAACCAGTCGTGGAATTTTCCCATTTAATTTGTTGGTCTCAAAGACCGATCGCAAATAAAGTGATTATTGTTGATTAACCATTTATTTTAACAAAAGGAAATATATGCAATTTTAGTCCAAAACTCTTTTGACTTATTTGATTGATTTGAAAAGTTGACGATAAAAATTAGGCCTTTAATTAATTATCGCTCCCACTATTTTAGTTCAAATTGATAGCCCTCACCATCAATTCAAAAGATTGCAGCGTACAATCTTCTAGTGGGCAAGATCCTAAAATCCTCTAAGTCATGGACCAACTTGGGCTGTCACCCACAACTTAGATCTCTCAGGTAGGCAACTTTTGCCAATTGCATCATATGCAACTCTTGATGAATGAACATGCACAGCACCTTGCCATGAACATTCCTTGCCTCTGGGCTTAGACGCTCTAAGAATCACCAGTTAAGTCTAACCCAAAAGCCGACACGATAAACATGCACCCTGCTTTGGCAGAACCTACATGTCTACCCTTCACACTTCCACAAGATAGACGGCGCACCACGCTTTGGCGTAACCTATGCTTGGTCGATCGAGTTTTTCATGTGTGCCGCTAATGGAAGGCATATAAGACTTAATATTTTAATGAGGGATTTGTTTTTATATACATATACATATCCAATCACCACAATACATAGTACGTATCATATACATGCTATATCCCACAAAAAACATGCAAAACAATAAAAGCGATGATTATGGCCATCCTAATGTGATTCCTCGAGCCAAGAGGAATCACGATCATCTAGGTCTACATCACATGCAACCTGTACAAGATGAACTCTGTGCTTTGCCTTTGTGGGTTTGATCAACTCATCACATGAATGATCGGCTCTCCATCAGGCCGGTCGACTGGGTGCCACCAGCCGATCAGTTAGCTCCTCCAACCGATCAGTTCGCCTGGTCGTCATGCATCTCATCATGGCCACCACCCGCTCATCTCGCTCCTCGAACCAGTCATCAACCAATCGACTCACTCCTTGAACCGATCATCTCGAACGTCAACTGATTGGTTCACGCCTTGAACCAATCGTCTCAGCTGTCATCGGAATGTCCTCCGTTCTTTGACATAACAAGAAATAAAATCTATCCTATTTTACATTACAAAAAGAGAAACCTCGAGTTAAATTTGAGGGGAGCAAAGGTAGGAAAGAAATCTCGAATTATTTTGAGTTACATTAGGAAAAGAAGAAGGAAGATTGGTGCGCAGACCGAGATGCAAGCAACCACATACAACCATACACAGATAGGGTTTATTGGCCATAACCACACTATACATCCACCACAAAACTCATTTAAGGGCGACGCGTATCGAGTGCATTAATAATACATATCATATATGTAAATTGGGATTTGTGGATTTAGGATTGGACATGCATAAAGCCAATTTTATTCGCATCGCATGCAATAAATAAAGGTGACAACCCAAAATCGATCATATCGATATTCCCAAAGTATAGAGCAGTTGATGTGGCTCTGATACCACTGTTGGGTTTTAGGGGAGGCAGAGAAGGCAGCGGAAACAAAAAAATTTCTCCTCCCCAAACCCAGAACAAGGAAACACGTCAACGTCTATACAATAGGAAAGGATGGTTTGTAGAATCATACCTTGTCCCGAGGCTTGCTCGGCCACAATACCTCGCACCTTGCACGGTCTTCACCTCCTATCTTGGACGGTATCTGTGCAGCTCCTGGTCGCACCGTGACTGACAGGATTGAAGGCTGTCCTCCTAGCGGCAGAAACCTCCCGCCTCTGAAGTAATCCACACAGACCACCTAGAACTCCAATCTCCTTGTCCCACAAGGAATTGGAAGGACTCGCACCCTCCTGTCAGCGTACTAGTCACCAACACACTCTCCTGCCACCAATTGCTTTCTGCAGTTGTCTTTCCCTTGTTGTGCCTCCCTTATCGGGTAGCACTTGCTCGGGCTCTCTCTCGGTTACCAAAACCAGAGAGAATGACAACTTCACAGAGCAACTGGTTGCACTGGGTTGTCCTTTGAGAAGCCCCCAATACCCCTATATATAGGAGGGTCATGGGACAGGGTTCTCCATCCCGGGCAATGCGGGACTAAAAGCAGGAGTAGAAGGGTTCGAGATTTTCCACAAAACAACCAACTCGCAACCTGAGCCGATCGTTTCACAAATGAAACGGTCAGTTGGGGACCTGAGCCGGTCAGTTGACACCTCAACCGATTGGTTGGGACACCTCAACCGGTCGGTTCATTTCTGAACCGGTCGGTTCGTGGTCCTGGTCAGTTCCCGATTGACTTTCCTTCTTTTGTTTCTAATTGGTATCAAATACCAATCCTTGTTCCAATCAAATTGGGCAAGTGAAACGCAAGGAAAATTCTCACCAATCCTACTTTCCCAACTTGCTCGGTTGCATTAGTTGAATCGATCGTTTCAACACTTGAAGCAATCGTTTTACCCTGACTATGAGCCGATCGACTCACGACCTGAGCCGACCGGTTTACCAAGCTGAGCCGATCGGTTCATCTCATGAGCCGATCAGTTGGGAGTGCAGATTGTGCAGAATCAGTCAATTGCGGTTTCAATCAATTTGATACTCCAATCAATGTGTCCAACACCTTGAACATTATGAAATTGAGCTATCAATTAATTGAGTGTTTAATTGAACTACTAAACTCCTTTAGTAATCAATCTAAACATTGTTTGTGGACAAAACTCCTCTTCCAGGTTAAATCCTATGTGTGTGACCCTGCAGGTCCATTTCACGTTGGCAGTGAAAGTCCATAACACTTATGACTTCACAAGCAAAGAGTGGTGCCTAGTCACACATCAATGCTACCCAAGTGAAAGTAGAAAGTTGGAGAACAACTTTCAATCCTACAATCTGTGAATGGTGTTACAGCGAATGTATAATTCCTTTGTCACTGATATCCTGAATGAACTCGAGGCATGGAACATTCATCCTATCAACGTTCATTCACTTTTTTGATCTTAGAGCAGATTGGAAGAGATATGTATGACATCAATATCACATACTGATTCACACATGTGTGCGCACGCCTATTTCAATCCTACTCATCAAGTGGCCTTGGATATCAAACTCCCTCAGGAGGGACAAATCCCATATCTATCACTCACCCCTCAAAAGCCCCATGTGTCAAAGCCACCCAATCATCACCTTTATAACAACCCATGTTTCAGGACTGCGTTTGATGATGTCAAAGTGTGCCCAATGACATGTGTTGAGTGTAGTGATTTCAGGTCAAAGAATCACACTCACCACCATCACTGTGAGTACTGACTGTGACTACCATGTCATGGTTCCATGTGTCAAACTCACGGTGGGTCTGTATGGTACACTTGTTCTCTAACAAGTACCTATGTGTTTGGTTTGATATCTCTATATCATGACTAATGAGATTTTGTCATCAACCAACACCACAATCTAGTCTTGTGTGTCATTGTTATCTATCTACCTTCCACAATGACATCCGACTAGGGACATAATGAGAATGTACAAACTCTTAGCATTCGTATGATCTCATTGTTCGACTCCTCAACCTGAAAGCACTCGTCATTGAGTACTGTCATTCTCTAGACATTCAATCTGTTCTATCACTATCTCATATGACTGAACCAGAAAGAATTGGAAGCTTGCCTTTGATGTTTATCAAATCAATCTTAATGTATCCCACCAATCATCTCATGATTGGCTCTCCGGGCATACATACCAACAAAGGGTTCACTGTAAAGAGTTACACTGATGAGAACTTCCTGAAAAGATAGAAAATTAATCACAATATATATATGGGATATATAAAAGTGAATGTTTGTTGATAAATGAAAATGTTCCAATAAATTTGTTTTAAAAGGAAATGCTGAGTATCCATGTGTTAAAGAACAACTGTGGATACTATATGGATCTAGGAGTTCATAGAGATGAACTTATAGTTATTTCGGTCATTGATGACAAGTTAGGAGCACTTGGTCATGCAATGTGGCTAAAGGTTAGCAAAGGAATACTAGATCACATATTATGACAACTCCATCTCATACGTGTGACGTGCAGCGAAGAGATGAGAGACATGTAGTTAATACTGACTTTGGCAAGGTGTTGCCATAACTCACTATGTTAGCACTAGAGCACAGCAATATGTGGGACATGTTTGAAGATCACTATGAATATGATTCAAGGGTGATTGGCTCGCAGTGCAAGTGGGAGTCTGTTGGTATGTATGCCCTGAGAGCCAATCATGGGATGATTGGTGGGATACATTAAGATTGATTTGATAAGCATCAAAGGCAAGCTTCCAATTCTTTCTGGTTCAGTCATATGAGATAATGATAGAACAGATTGAATGTCTAGGCTTTCAGGTTCATGACCTGGATGATGAGATCATACAGATGCTAAGAGTTTGTACATTCTTATTATGTCCCTAGTCAGATGTTATTGTGGAAGCTAGATAGACAACAATGACACACAAGACTAGATTGTGGTGTTGGTTGATGACAAAATCTCGTTAGTCATGATATGGTGATATCAAACCAAATACATAGGTACTTGTTAGAGAACAAGTGTACCAGACAGACCCACCGTGAGTTTGACACATGGAACCATGACATGGTAGTCACAATCAGTTCTCACAGTGATGGTGGTGAGTGTGATTCTTTGACCTAAAATCACTACACTCAACACATGTCGTTGGGCACACTTTGACATCATAAAACGTAGTCCTGAAACATGGATTGTTATAAAGGTGATGATTGGGTGGCTTTGACACATGGGGCTTTTGATGGGTGAGTGATAGATATGGGATTTGTCCCTCCTGAGGGAGTTTGATATCCATGTCCACTTGATGAGTAGGATTGAGATAGGCATGCACGCATGTGTGAATCAGTATGTGATATTGATGTCATACATATCTCCTCCAATCTACTCTGAGATCAAGAAAGTGAATGAACATTGAAAGGATGACTGTTCCATGCCTTGAGTTCATTCAGGACATCAGTGACAAAGGAATTATACATTCACTGTAACACCATTCACGGATTATAGGACTGAAAGTTGTTCTCCAACTTTCCTTTTCACTTGGGTAGTACTGATGTGCGACTAGGCACTACTCTTTGCTTGTGAAGTCATAAGTGTTATGGACTTTCACTACCAACGTGAAATAGACCTGCAGGGTCACACACATAGGATTTAACCTGGAAGAGGAGTTTATCCACAAACGATGTTTATATTGATTACTAAAAGAGTTTAGTAGTTCAATTAAACACTCAATCAATTGATAGCTCAATATCATAATGTTCAAGGTGTTGGACCAATTGAATAGAGTATCAGATTGATTGAAATTGTGAATGACTGATTTGCACAGTCTGCTACTCCAACCGATCGGCTCACAGGGTTGAACCGATCGGCTCAGGTTGATGAACTGATCGACTCAAGTGGTGAGTCGATCAACTCATGTGTCAATAAGATGATCAGCTCAATTGTTGAACCGGTCGATTCGTGTGGCCAACCGAGATCGTTTGAAAAGTCAGAAGACTATTTTGCAAATACAATTTTTTTCACTTATATAAATTCTATTTGGACAAGGATTAATATTTGATTAGTTGGAAACAAATATGAAAGTCAATTTGAGTTGGATCAGGACCACGAACTAATCAGCTCAGGCATGAACCGATCGGCTCAGAGCACCAGATGATCGGCTCAGGTCCCAAATGATCGGCTCAGGGCCCAAAATGATTGTTTTAGGGTGTGAACCGATTGATTCAGCTGGTGCATATTGGTTGTTTTGTGGAAAATCTCAAACCATTCTACTCCTGATTTAATCCCGTATTACCTGGGGTAGAGAACCCTGACCCATGACCCTCCTATATATATAGGGGTATTGGGGGCTTCTCAACAACAACAACTCAGAACATCAATTGCTCTGCAAAGTTGTCATTCTCTCTGGTTGTGGTAACCAAGAGAGCTCAAGCAAGTGCTACCTGATAAGGGAGGCACAATAAGGGAAAGACAACTGCAGAAAAGCGACTGGTGGCAGGAGAGTGTGTCGGTGACTAGTACGCCAATAGGAGGGTGCGACTCCTTCTGATTCCTTGTGGGATAAGGAGATCGAAGTTCCAGGTGGTCCGTGTGGACTACTTCAGAGGCGGGAGACTTCTGCCGCTCAGAGGATAGCTATCAATCCCGACAGTCCCGGTGAGACCAGGAGCTGCACAGACATTGTCCAAGACCAGAGGTGAAGACCGCGCAAGCCGCGAGATAACGTCGCCGAGAAAGCCTCGGGACAAGGTATGCCTCTATAAACCATCCTTCCTATTGTATAGACGTTGATGCGATTCCTTTATTCTGGGTTTGGGAGAAGAAATTTTTTGTTTTCGTTGCCTTCTCTGTCTCCCCTAAAACCCAACATAAACAATATTGACTTGAGTGGAATTTTGCCAATGTCCTGCAAGTGTGGGTTAGTCTATCCACTCCCTTCTTCAACTATGATTGGTAAGTAAAGGTGATCACAAGGTCAGAAATAGTAAGAGTCGATCAAATTTGAGTCATTATCTTCATATTTTGCAATTTTCGGAGCTTCTTAAATCTTGGTAGGGGAACCTGTAGGGGCTAGTGGCATGGATCATGTGTGCCAAAAAGTAATTTTGTGTTGGTATAGGAAGCTGACACTAATGTCACAGTGAGTTAATTAAGATCAATGGCCACATGTATTCCTTCTTCTGAATTCAATGCCTTCTATGGGTATAAGGCTAAACAAAGGTGTGTGATATGAGTGGAGCATATGTTGACCAAAAGGTTTACAACATATCTTAACCATGGAAAATATGTCACCTTATGTGCCTAACTTGTCTATGTATGTGTTGTAGGTAAATGTGACACATTATGTGGGGAGGATGTGCAATAGATCCATATGTATATGTTAATTGTGTGCATAGTGTACTTTCACACTTGACTGACTTATTGGAGGTCACATATGCTTAATTTTTTCCACAAATGGCTCAGAATATCTTAATTAAGATTAAAAGTAGTAAGGAAAAAAAGATAAATTCTCATATTTAAAACTCATTTGTTTATTTTCTTTTTATGCACCAAAATGGGCCTAACATGTCCAAAGTCTGCACCTACCTTTTCCACACCCCAACAAGTCAACAATGACCCAACTATGGTGGCCATATCAAATATGTCAGTTTAATTATAAAAGATTAGTGTGGCCTTTCTAGGACCCCTAGCTACCAATGGCCTATTTTAGGCAGAGTTCACACATGTTGGGACCATTAGTTGGTTAAAAATTCAATGGTCAAGCATATATATGGCTCATCATGCATAGCAAGTCAGTCTCTAGTGAGACATTCACAATAAGCTACTCAAACCTCTTATAATATCAACGAAAGTATCAACACATCCCCAAAAAAATAACAAAATACACGAATACCCCTCGTTAAACCATTGGGAAGCACCTAGATATCAATACACATTCCACCCTTGCAAAATAACATCTACCTACATTTTCCCTTCATAGACCTCCATTTCAATTGTATCTCGAGATTCCACATCAACTCCACCCTTTGATTCCTTCCCTAACCAATCTGTTACACCCACATCTTATAATAACCACTAATCATGATCTTAGGGCATAAATTTGGGATTAAACATAATAAAACATCACTCTTAACTTTTTTGATTTCAAACTCTTTGTTTTCTCACATTCAATCGCATAAAATAACTTTAAAAGGGAATTTAAACCTTGATTTCTCCAATCTAAGTTCAATAAAAGAGATACATATCTAAACATTTATTCCAATTCTCATACTTTCATGTGCACAATCTTGATAATTAGATACATATATTGTTAATTGAGAAACAATGTTACACATCATCATTTACAACTCTCTTATTTTTTTACAAAGATCTAGAGTAGTAGAGACTGACTGAGCTTGACTAATCTCATACTTAACTCTTGCTGCAGATCTACTCTGATGCACTGACATCTTCAATCCACATGGTTTCACTAAAAATTTGTGAGTATAGGGGTGAGCCTACTCGCTCAATGAATGAGAAAAATAATAAAACATTCCAAAGTAGTGAATTATGCATTTATCATTCTTAAATAATTGAAATAAAAGTAAAGTAATGATGCATATTAAAAGTCTACCTATACATAAATATGAAATTAACATTTTAGCATGCACCGTTAGCAATATACAAATAGATAAAAAATCCTCATATTCTCTTTCTGATCTTTCATTAACCCTAACTTGACTTGACTACTAAACTGGCTACTACTGTGTTGGACAATTGAACATAATCGACAGGTTTGACTACTGAACTCTTTATCTAAACTCAACTAAACTCAATTAACTTTCTCTATTACTTTTCACCTGAACTCTCTTGGATTGTACCATCCAAGAAAAAGTCACAACTACGTGACTCATTATACAAGTCTTAAGGTAAACCTGGAGACCTTAATACTTCTAATATTGCCTCTGCATCGAGGGAGCCTCACAAGGGCTGGCGAGAACTAAACATCTAGTTGTATAATTGTGGTCCCTTGTCCTTGGTACTCAGAAGGGGTGCCTCTAGGCTAAAAAATCTTTTTCTCCATGTAATGTGGTTCCTCAAGAGCTAATGCACAATATGGGGTAACTTCCAGAAGGAGTAGGTCCGCAAGGTCTATGTACTCCAATTTACAGGTATCACTGGATCTTTAGTTATTGTTGGATACCCCTACTACTGAAATAGTACCACTGGGATATCCAATTATTGTTGGGTACTCTTCTACTAAAATAGTTCCATCGGGATCTCCAATTTGTTGGGAACTTTACTACCTAAATCGAAGTACCACCAATGCCCAATTGGTTGGTGTTTGATACTCAGTTTCGAGCTACTTCTTCCTATATCTGATAGTCCATAGTCCTTTTCACCCATCTCGCTACAGACATGCAGGGAGGCCTCTGTGACATTCAGGGCATCTACTACTACTGTAATTTTCTAATGATATCTTTTTCATAGACCGATATCTTTTAACTCTTTATTTTAGTGACTACTTGGACTACTAAACTAATTTCATTAATGTTTGTTCGTTGAATGTATAACATATTGATCACCATTCCCTTAGGGTTTATCATTACTCAAATGCTTAACATACTCTTCACCCTTCTCTTAGGGTTTCTCGTTGCTCATGCACATATAACATTTCTCATATATTCAAACATACATCATGTCTATTGATATAAATACTTTCATTCAACATTTCTCATATTTATACATGGCATCAATGACATCCCTATCTAGAAGAATGTCATTTCTATTTACTTGCAATATCCTAACAACTTATGCATTTCATGCCAAGGATCTGAACCACAATTTTTTTTTCATTACACAAATCAAAATGTATATGCATATAAAATAATATTCAGATACAGACCTGATGTATCACATGAACCATTTCAATCAACCATTTACTATGAATTGAATATGTACACGTTTAGAAGCAAACTAGATTAGGTTTCCATCACAAATTACTTGCTTTTCACAAGATACATATTGTGGAAATTAGAAAATCCACTTATCCACATATCAAATTAAATTGATAAAACATATCCAAAAAAATTATAATAATCACATAAGCAAGACCATATAGAGATTTATCTAAATTTCAAGTATATTATTGTTCAAACACCCAGACAATTAAGAAATTTGGATTTCTAAAAAAGTTCAAATAAATTTCTAAATTCTCTAGTATTCAAGATACATTGAATTTTTGTATCCATTTTGTCACATAAATAATTTGATAATATATTTGGAACACGGAATGAAATATTCTATAAGATGAATTCAAGAATAATAATATTTCATTTATTATCATCTATGGAGAAATCAAGAATTTGAACTAGAATCATCTAATTAAGTGTAATTCACTAAAAGATTCCTTTACCCACTCACCTAAGGTGTTAAACACCTCAAAAACATAACCCAACAATTGATCACCTTGAATCCAAATCAAACTTTGAGAAAGCAATCATTTTCTTCCTCCCTTCAACTTAAGAATCCTAGAAATAGAGATTGGAGAGAAAGAAAGAGAAAATATGGTGACTTTGATATATTTTTTATATAAATAAAAGGAGGGATGGAATTTATACATAGGAGAGAAGATTCACCATGAAGACCTATATAAAGAACATTAACTTACTTGATTTCATCACTTTTATGAAGATAGAATTCGAGATCAACATGTCTTCTCCTTTCCTCCTCCAAACCCTAACTCTCCTTCTCTCTCTCTAAGATTTCATTTCTCTCAGATGGATTATGAATTATAAGATCTACTAGGGTGTTAGTTTATTTATATAGATCAATTGAGGTGCTTGAATATATTTTAAAGAATCCCCAATATTACATTGTATGTTATTTCAATACAACCTTTTGTTAAAAAAGTAAACTGATATGTTAATGTTTCACCCCTTAAATGATATCCAAAATTCTAAAAATTTAGTATGATTTTTAAAATATATGTTCAACCTACATCACAAAATTAATCCAATTCAGACTTACTAATGAAATTACAAAAATAATTACTATATTGATAACATTTTAGTATTTTAGTATGCTCAGTTGAATATTTGTTGACAAAGTCAACTGATAAATAGATTCATCCCTCCACCTAAAATCTTGAAAATTTTAAGAGATCCTGACATAAGATTTATATTATATAGTTCATATTTTCAAAATAATTTAAACTACCATTATAATACTAAAAATTATACATCTCAGTACTATTCTTATCATGAATTTCTTATCATATTTTTAATTAATATGGTATCGATGTTAGTGCTTTGATCTTCTACAAGCTAAAAGTATTGTACATTAGAATTTCCAATAAAATCCCACATATTTCCAACTATGTATCTGAATAAGGATCATGCACAACTATATTTTATATTAAAATTCAACTAAACATTTTAAAAATAATATTAGGTTCTTATAACCCTCATTTTTCTACTTATAGGAGCATGGTCATTACAATATCCCCCCCTTAAAAAGTTTCATCCTCAAACTTATAAATATAAAGATATTGGAACATTCAGAATATCAATTTCCATTATGAATTCCAGTATTTCTCTTATTCTCATATCTTTTATCTATATATTTAATTCTTTATTTTTATTTCATTTCTAATCACCTTGTAGTGAATCATTTCAATATCAACAAGAAAACATAGATTTCATGATCAATTTCTACTAATGCACTTCTTCCAGCATGGTACATGCTCTTGAAGTTTATTCTTTACATGTATTGTGTCATGTACAATATTTTAGCAACTACACAGTTATTTCTCTACTATTATTCTATAGCATAATTGAAAATACTAAAGAAACTATTTTGTTGTTGTAGTATCTCAATCATAAAAGCCCTCATAACTAGTAAGATCAGAATAATCCACAAATCTACTACTGAGCTGAAATTTAGATTCTTGAGTAATAGGGATCACAACCTTTCACTTAATTAGCATACATGCATAAACAATAAAAACCATATATACAAAATCTACTTTTCTTGGAACGCCTTTTGGAAGCTATATTTTCAGAAAATTTTGAGCATCCCTAAAGAAAAATAACTTGCTTCATTAATTTGTTTCTTATCTATCATTACTTATCTCTTCTAATTTATCTTTAATATTTCACTACATTATGAGAAGATGCTTGACTATGAATATTCTAACACTCACAACTTAGCATGGACTTCTTGTATTTCCTGACTTTTATTTAACTTACATCTATTATATTTTACATTCATCTATTATTATTTTATCTTAGCCATCCCCTACTATTTACTCACTTTTTAAATCATATCTATTATGCTTCAAATTACTTATTAGTAGTTACTTAACCTTTATATGTATTTATTTTCAAGTTTCCTCATATAACCATGGTGTTATTCAGGTCAAGTTGCCATGGACTAGCCTTGAGTTACCAAGTCCCATACATCCTAATATGTATCTTTCATTTGTATCTTATCCTCTTTCAGTTATTCATTCTTTTCAAAATTGGAAGTTCATTCATCTTTTAAAATCCACATTTATCCTACTTTTCACTTATGATTTCATTTTCTTTTCCTTGTACTAGACTTTCTCTATTTTTTCTAATACAATATTATAGCTTGTGATGTATCATCACTATTCTTACATGAGAAATCTCTCATGTATTCAAGCTTCAAAATAATGATTTCTTCATATTTTATTGTTGTGAATTTAAACTACTCATCATTATGATCACAATTATCTAAATCTTTACTAAGACTCAAGATACAAGTATACATTCATATGGAAGACAATACAAACATCTCAAAAATCTACAACATACAATTTCTTGACCATCAGTCCTTTGATGGAATCCCAAATTTTTAGATCAAGTTATTTTCCTCTCTTAGGATATGTGGCCCATCAATTTTACATACCCATTTTCTTGCACTAGTGAGGGATTCATAAACCATTATATGCACATTACCTATTTGGAATTCATATATTACTTTTCTCCATTCTTATCCTTTTCCTATATTCAAATACCTTTATGAATATCCTTCTTACTTGCATATGTTTTCATTTCCAATACGGATTCCTCCACATTTTACTTTCACATAAGAAAATATAGAAGATGACTAGAGTTCAAGTATTTCAAATGTTGTTCTTCAAATATTCATTGAATACTTCTTTCCTAGCAACTTAGTATTATTATCTTGTCTGGATCTAATCATTTCTTATTAAAAAAAAGCTCACTACTAGAAATTTTTCTTCTACTCATATTTTCCTTATTATAATTTAAATATGAATTTATCATATGTATATCATTAGTGTCTTGTTCATCATCGTTTCCTTTCTATGCAATATTTCTTTCATATACTACTAGCCTTCATAATATCTTATTGATCAATTCTCATAGACATATCTATACAAATTCATAATTTTGTAATATGTATTGTTCTCATTATGCCTTGGATTTATATATTGAGTCAAAAATTTTGTATTTAGCTTTACTTATTAAACTTAGTACATGATTGTCTCTTTATTTTAATTCATATTTCTCATGCAAGAGAAGACATGATTCTTAATATTATATCAATTCATATGCATGCGACTCATTAACCTGCTGGACATCATCTTCGTCTTTCATGGACTTATCCGACCACAAGTAACTATATAAGCGTCTTAAGGTAAAATCAACCAATCACTTGATAAATTCATATATATGAAATGGAAACAAGGATGAATGCATTAGTTTATCTTGAGATATATGTTTTTGTATACTCGTCTTATCATACATCACTTTCCTTTATACTGTGATAATTGTTTTTCCTTATTCTTGATATTTCATCAAAATTTATAATCTTTGACTCACATTTTACTAGTGTTGGTATAGTATGCCCAGAGAGCCAATCATGTGACGATTGTCATAGCATATTACATAAAGGATTTATTTAATAACCATAAAGGCCAACTTACAATGCGTCATGTTTCACTCAGTTATGAGATAATGAGGAAACATTGTAAATGTCTAAAGAGTGGCAATACTCAATGACGTATGTCTTCAAGTACGTGACTTGAAGAATGAGATCATACATATGCTAAGAGTATGTACATTCTTATTATGTCCCTAGTCAGTTGTTACTGTGAAAGGTAGATAGACACCAGTGACACTAAAGACTAGAGTGTGGGTTTGTTGATGACAGAATCTCATTAGTCATGATATGTGATGTCAAACCAAGCACATAGATACTTGTTAGGGAACAGTGTATCAGACATGCCCACCTTGAGAGTGACACATGGAACCATTTCTAGGTGGTCATAGTCATCTCTCATAGTGAAGGTGGTGATTGTGGTTGTTAGACCTGAAGTCTCTACACTCATCACATGTCATTCAGTATACTTTGACATCATCAAACGTAACCCTGAATAAGGATTGCCATAAAGGTGATGATTGAGTAGTTGTGACACATGAAGACTGACTATAAGTGATGTAGATGGGATTTGTCCCTCCTACTAGGAGTTATATATCATGGCCACTTGATAAGAGAGATTGAGAAATGCATGCGCATGTACATGTGAATTAATACATGATATTGAGGTCACATATATCTCAGACAGTTTGCTCTAGTTCAAGAAATATGGATTCAATATTGAGAGGATGATGTTTCCATGCCTTGATTTGATTTTGGATATCAGAGACAAAGGAACTATACAATCACTGCAACACCTTACACAGATTATAGGTCGAAGTTGTTCTTCAACTTCCCATCCACTTGGGTAGCACTGATGTGTGACTAGGCACCACTCTTTGCTAGTGACGTCATAAGTTAGTTATGGATATTCATTACCAATGTGATATGGGACCTATAGGGTCACACACATAGGAACTCATATAGAAGAGGAGTTTAACCATGAATGATGATTGGATTGATTACCAGACTATTTGGGTATTCAATTCAAGCAACAAATCAATTGACTGGACTGTCAATCGACCGGTTCAAGTGTTGAGATGTCCATTTGGAGTGTTAAGTTGATTAGAGCTGAATTGGCTGATTTCTGCACAAATCAGGGCACCAACCGATTGGCTCATTGGGTGAACCAAACAACTCAGATTGGGTGAGACAACTGATTCACCTAGTGAATCGATCGACTCAGTCATGCCAACCAAAGGTTCCAGAGACTTTCCCAAATTTGTGAGAAAAGTTGATCATTTCACTAGCTCAATTTGATTGATGCAAGGAATTAATGTTTAGCATTAATTGGAGACAAATTGTCAAATTCATATGCAATTAGGAAACAGGAAAAATGACTGGTTCACATGGTGAACCGATCAGTTTGCATGTGAACTCACCGGTTTAGTTTTCAACCAACCGGTTCAGTGCTCACAGGTTGTGAAAATTTATGATCTTCTGGCCCCTTCCACTCCCACACATATTGGGAAAGCAGATCCTAACCCCTCCTATAAATAGAGGGGTACTGGGGGATTCCCAGAACACAACTTAATTTCCTTTGACAATTGTTGTCCTCTCTGGTTGTGGTAATCAATAGAAAGCCCGAGAAAGTCCTACCCACTAAATGGAGGGATAGCAAGGGTGAAACAATTGTGGGAGAGCAAGTTGGTGACTAGTACACCAACGGGAGGGTCAACTCCCTCTTGTATGTTCTACTAGAACAATAAGAGTTCTAGTTGGTCCATATGGACTTCCCTAGAGGTGAGGTGGCCTTTTCCTTTCAAGGAGGGCAACGTCAGCCTGCAGACCGTGGCAAGAATAGGAGTTGCAGACGTTGTTCAAGTCTATTGTCCATGGGGAAGACCAGGAGATGCACAAATGTCGTCGTCCAAGAGAAACTAGAAGATAGTTGCATTGTGATGATTTGTAGTCACTGGACTTTTTCTAAGACCAGGTATAAACTCATTCAACCATCTTCTTATTTCATAGTAGTTGAAGCAATCTTGCTATTTTGGGGAATACATATACATAAATATTTTTTTATTTCTACTTTCTTTTTTAATCCCATATTTCCCAACAATGCTTTCGAAGCCACGCCAATTTACTATGTTTTAGGATATTCGATATGGTCGGAATTTTAGTTTTGTCATTTGTTTATTGCATACGATGCGAATATTTAAATTGTTCTATATGCATATTTGATCAAAGACCACATTATCCCAAACTAATATATATATATATATATATATATATATATATATATATGATGTGATATATGATGTATATGCAATTGAAATGCGTCGCCCTAAAGTGAGTTTTGATGATGGATGTGTAGTGTGGTTATGGCCAATAACCCAATATCTGTGTGTGGTTGGATGCATGTTTTATTCACGTTTTATCTCAGTTTTCATACCAAGCCTCAACCTCCTTCTTCCCAATGTAAAGTTAAATCTTTCCTACCTTTTCTCCCCTCAAATGTAACTTGAGATTTCTCTTTACAATGTAATAAGTTTAATAGAAATATGATAGTTTCCTTTCTTACAATAATGAAGATGATGATCAGCGTCAGGCGAGCTAACCATTTCAAATGACGAGCCGACTGGATGTAGGACCGAGGAGGATAGACCGTAGGAGCGAACCGACTGGATGGTGGACCCAACTGACTATCTAGAGGTGTCCAGACATTGGCTGAACTATAGGCCAACTGACCATTTCAGGGAGCCAACTGACTGGCTGAGAGGCAAGACGACCGATTCAATGGTTGAACCGTACAACCTGGATTGGCAAGCACACATCTACACCAATATCAACTTCATGCATGTGATGTGATGTTGACCTAGGTGGTAGTAATTCCTTGTGGCTCTAAGGAATTACATCATACATGACCATAACCATCATTTTTTGCTTTATATTGCATGTTTACATTATGGGATATAGTATGTATATGATACATATTATATATGTGGTTATTGGATATACTATATGTATATGAGATATATTAAATCCCTCAATCAAACATGTTAAGTATAAGATGCTTTCATTAGAAACACACATGAAATTCTTGATTGAATAAGCATAGGTTACACCCAAGCTTGGTGTGCCATCCATCTCGTTGAAGTGTGATGGTAGTAATGTAGGTTCCACCCAAGCAAGGTGATTTTATTATCATGTCAGTTTTTAGGTCAGGCTTAACTGTGTGTACTTAATGGGATTAGTCACCAAAAGCATACATATAATTATGGCAAAGATTTGTGCATATTATCTATCCAAGAATTGCATATGATGCAATTGGGAAATGTTACCTACCTTAATGATTGATTATGCACGTTGACGTTGGCTAGGTTATAATTGAATCATTTTGGATCTTGACTCATTAGAAGATAGTTTGCTACAATCTTTCAAATTGATAATTGAGGGTTGTCAATTTGACCAAAATAATGAGAGCAATAGTTAATTAAAGACCTAATCAACATCGTTAAACTTTCAATCAAATCAATCAAAAAATGATTTTTTTTACAAAATTGTAAATTTTTTTGTAGAATCAAATGACAACAAACAACAAGCAATTTTCTCTGTGATTGGTCCTTGAGAAGGACAAGTTAAACATGAACAACTTTCCTGACTGGTTCAGGATGTTGAGAATCATTCTCACACAAGAGCGCAAGCTCTATGTCCTAGAGACACCAGAGCAAAAAGAGCCCCTTCCCAATGCACCAAGGGCTGACATGGATGCTTATAAGAAGCAACTGAAGATGCCATGGATGTCAAGTTTCTGATGATATGATCCATGAACTATGAGTTGCAGAGGCAGAATGAGAACATGGATGTGATTGTGATGATTACACATCTTAAGAACATGTTCCAAGATCAGGCAAGACAAGAGAGATATGATATCTTTAAGGCATTGTTCAAGTGCAACATGTAGAAGGAGATCTAGTAGGTCCTCATGTACTCAATCTCATTGGGTATGTGGAGAACCTAGAAAGACTAGGATTCCCCTTGGATTAAGAGTTGGCCACTGACATGATTCTGCAGTCTCTGCCAGAGTCGTATAGTTAGCTTGTCATGAACTACAACATAAATTACTTTGACAATCCATTGACATAGTTATTGGGCATATTGAGAACAGCTGAGGCACACATGAAGAAAGACAAGCCCAAGTCTGTGATGATGATTAGAAAGACAAAGGGGAATTCTAAATGCAAAGGCAAAGATAATAAGAGTTCTAAGGCTGGCTAGAAGCCCAAGTCTTAATATCTTAAGGCAACGAGAGGAGTAAAGAAAACAGGCGATTGTCACCATTGTCACCAGTCTAGACATTGGAAAAGAAATTGCCCTCTGTTTCTGGAGGAATTAAAGAAGAAGAAGGAAGGCATTGAGTCCTCTTTAGGTATAAACGTTATAAGATAAATTTGATTACTTCTTCATCTTGGTATGTGATTTCGGATAGAGATTTGACACTTGATGTGCAAAATCTGACAAGAAGTAAAGCCTTTATGAAAGGACAAGATGGACTTGCAGAGCAAGAGTTGCTGAAGATTTAGTTGACATTTAAACTTATATTATCCCATTGGACATGTAATAGAGTTAGTTGAACTTCTATTTCATTATGCCAATAGAAACATTTTTTATGCATCTTGTATGACAAGGATGACAAATCAATAAAGAGTTGTTAATGTTTCTATTTCAAAGATATGATATTGAATGGCAATGCCCAAACGTCTAATGATCATTATATGAAAGAATCTAAAGATGGATTTTTATGAAATAAACATTAAAGATTATAATTGTTAACTCAAAACAAATATTTAGCAAAAGTTATATTGGGCATACATATAAAAAATTCATATCTAGAATATACATTGATGTCAACATAGATCTCTTTGGTTATTGAACCTAAAGGAGACATGCAAGTCTTACTTATGCGTAATGTGACATAAAATCCTTCACTAAATGTAGTGGGAGGATGAGGATTCCACTAAACCTTATACATGTGAAGTATGAAGATCTTATAGAACGAATTCTATAGATAGTTGTTTATATTTCAATTTATTTACTAGTAATATGATGATATGTACTCTGTAAAATAGGAACATGAATCTCTTGAAGTGTTCAAGGAGATACTTTGGTAAAAGTATTAAGAAAATTTTATATGATCAAATGTTAAAAAACATTACATAAAGAGTTTGAGGTCCTTCTAAAAGGCAGTGGTAGTGTATCACAAATTGAATCCATCTGAACATGATGATGTGTCAAACAGAACAAGTTACACCTCCATGATGTGATCATCATTTAATCTAATCTTCTAATCTCCTCATGAATACACACTTTACACTAAAATAAGTACTATCTTAAATGGTTTTAAAAGACATCATATGTGATATGATATGGGAATGTCCCAATATGATTGAAACTTACACAAAGAAAGTTGTTTCTTTAAAAGGGCTTATCCACAAAACTATGATTGTTGAAAACTAATTTTGACCCTAATCCAAAAACAAAGTGTTTGTTGTTAGGAGAACTAAATTCCAAAAGAATAACTAGGAGTAAAAGTAGAACTCAAAATGCTCGAGGCCAAAAAAGAGGTATAATGAGAACAAGTGGGAATCATAAATTGTTGTGGAATCTCAAGTTCCTCATGTAACACAGAATCTCATAGTTCTAGTAGAACACTTATGAGATTGAAATATTGTGAATATAATAACTCACATGGGTTGTTCATATGATGATGAGCCAACAAATCAACTAGAAGCTATTGAGAACCATAATCTAAGAAATGGCTTAAGGTCATTAAGGAGTCCATGTAAACTAACAAGGTAGGACCTTACTAGTACCACCTGAAGGGGGTGAAACCCATAGGGTGAAGTTGGGTTTCATTGGAAGACCAACATGGATAACCTAAAAGGACATATTGGTTTGAAATGTTTTCAAATCAATTCAAAGTGTTTGAACATAATGAAGCTCCTATACCAATTGTCATGCTTGTCGTTGCAGCTAGTATAGACTGTAAGATTTGGCATATGAAGATTAAAATCGGATTCCTTAAAAAAATATTTGAAAGGAAGTGTATGTGACACAGTCTAAAGGTTTTATAGATTCAAGAATGCAAATAAAGTTTATAAGCTACAAAGTTCAATCCAGACATTGGAACAAGCATCTCAGAAATAGGATCTTTTGACTTGACAAGATAGTAAGAGTGTTTGACTTGAATTAAGATAGAATATGAAATCTATGACTTGAATCTTTTGACTTGACAAGATAGTAAGAGTGTCTGACTTTATCAGAAATGCTTTCGAGACCTGTCAATTGTGCCATACACATTTGATGGGAATCTGCTATATCAAATTGATGTTTTCGGATGAATCCTTGTTCAACAGTTTGAAGTATACTTCTGCTGCGGTCTGCAATCTCCGTTGCTATTTGGAGTTGATGATCCTACTTTTCTAATAGTTGCTGGAGTGGATCAACATTTTCTTGGAGATGAGGAGTTAAACAGGAGGTCAATGCATTGACACTTACTTCGGCTAGCTTCACTGCTCGGATCAACTCTTGATCACACGCCAATGCGGAAGTTGAGGGCTGATATGCCATCTCCTTTGTTGGAATTTCAAAGTATGATGATGGTGGAGGTGAGTATAGCTCGACTAGCTATAGAGCATGACCTTCAATTATCTGCCAACAGTCGGAACTGTGAAAAAACTCACGAGGAGGGGACAGGTGGACAAGATGACCTGCCTTGCTGAAGCAAGGTCCATGGCTGAAAAAGTATGAGAAAAAGAAAAGAAAGGCTATTTAGTATATATGAACAAGTATGTGTAAAACAAAAGAAGAACTATGCATATATATACAAGCTTATAGATGACAGAACAAAAATCTTTTAGGCGTGCAAACATGGAAAACCACATTCCCGAAAGCAGTGCCAAAAAGTTGATTTGCCTGAATCACGTGTCCGAAAGGGAAGGCGAATTCAGAAGGAATCAAACTTTTAAATTTATAACCTGAAACCTTCAAGGACACCCGCAACTTTATTACATGGTCGAAGTAGATATACGGGGTCGAACACAGGGACGTGGTGATGTTTAGGATGCTTGAGATTTCGTTCTTAAGTCTGATAAGCCAAGACGATATTTGAGGAAGGATAAGGGCTAGAATTAGTCTAGCGAGTTGTCACGAATTAAAACAAAACAAAGAAAAGAAAATAGAACAGAGTCTGTAGGATTCTACTAAACTAGAGAGAAGGAGCTATTGGCTATGTAACCATAAGTTGGGCAGTCTATGCACCCGTTCTCAGGCTTAGACAACCCTCAAACACCCCAACAAGCAATCTACATCCAAACCTGGTGTGCACTGTGGTATTTGTTCCTGTGGGGTCATCCCACTCGCTCTCATGTAGCATGGCTAAACCCATCTATGGTATGAAGCCTCTCTCGAGGATGACAAACCAACATCCTAGAATATACTAGATACCTTCTCAGGTCTAGATTACTCTAGGATGTTAGGAACAGATGACCTTGAACCGCCCTTCTTTTAGATTTTGATCCAAACTATCTTCTCTTGTCTATTTCCATAACAAATCTCTCGATGTAGGCAGAAATAGCAGTTCAAGCAAGAAAGAGATCAACCAAACTAGAAATCATAACCAGAAAGAGGAGATAGAACATAAAACGTGCTAGATCTAAAATAAAACTACTTGCTTAAGGTAAAAGTACATAAATATGCCCAAAATGGGATACATAGCCAAGAAGGAGCTCAACTAGCCATGGACAAGCATAGTTGGCACCGAACAAAGATGAAAGAACATCATTTGTACAGAAACAAAGTGGAACAGTAGAAGAAAGGAGAAGAAGAAGAGATTTAGCCCGTAGAGGAGTGGTGGCTCTCGCTCCCTAGCCTCCGTATAGGCTGGATCTCATCTTTTGGGTCGTCCTCCTTGATCTTTTGGGCTCCTTGGCCTCCTTACTCTCTAGATCTGCCCCGAACAATAGCTTGGTTGGTGAATGGGGGTGGAAGATGATGGTGTGGACGTTCTCCTTCTCTCTCGAAGATGGATCCTCAATCTTCTCTCTCCTCAGCTTCTGCCTTTGGAGATCTAAGACTGGAGGTGGAAGATGGTGGGGAATGGAAGCACGTTGAAGAGACAGGTGTAGAACGAGCACTTCGACCTTCTCAAACCTCCAGACACTCCCACAGGGCTCTGGGAACCTCACTAGGTCAGAACAACAAAGTGGAAAAACTCCCCAGATTGGAACCCCTCTCCAGGTTGCAGGGGGTGTGTATTTATAGGAGAAAAGGTCGAGGTACTGATCTAGACCACGGTCTTGCTCGGTCGCGGTGCACCCCGCGGTCACGGTCAATCCACAGTCGAGATGTAGGCCTTGGTCATGGTCACGGTGCACTCCACGGTCACAGTCAATCCTGCAGTCACGGTCATGGTTTGGATCGCGGTCAAGGTGGATGCCTCGATTGCGGTCTCGGTGCAGGTAGATACCACGGTCGCGGTTGAGGTGTATGTGGATACCGCAGTCACGGTCGTAGCTGAGGAAGATGTACCTTGGTTTTGATTGAGGTTACTTCATCTTGGATGCGGTCGCATTCCAGGAGGATGTACCTTGATCACGGTTGAGGTCACTTCTTCTTGGCCGCGGTCGTAGCATCATGGAATGAACCCACCATCTCCTAAGCTAGTGCACATAGTGCGATGCTTAGTCCACCGCGGTCATGACAGATGGGAGTCTAGCTGCTGCAAAAATCGTGTGTTGGGAGAAATTATGGAGAATAAATGTCTTTTCAGGTTCGGTGCCTGCAAATCCCAAAATTGGCTAGTTGAACAACTTTATCTAAGAAAAGACATAAATTACTAAAAGATAAGAAACATGGGTTATTTTGGGCATATTAAGGCTATAGTGACACAAAACCATAAATAAATGCTTAGTATAAATGCATTAATTTTGGTGTTATCAGATACCAGATAGAGATCTGACATACTTGATGTGTAAGATCTGACAAGAAGTAAAGCATTTATGAAAGGATAAGATGGACTATAAAGATCAAGAGTTGGTGAAGCTTTAGTCTACATTTAAACTTATCTTAGCCCATTGGACATTTAATAGAGATATTTGAACTACTATTTCATTATGCCAATGGAAACATTTTCTATGCATCTTGTATGACAAGGATGACAAATCAATAAAGAGTTGTTAATGTTTCTATTTAAAAAATATGATCTTGAATGGAAATACCCATACATCTAATGATCATTATATGAAGGAATGTAAAGATGATTTTTTATGACGTAAATACCAAAGATTATAATTGATAACTCAAAACAAATCTTTAGCAATAGTCATCTTGGGCATACATATAAAAATGCATATCTAGAATACATATTGATGTTAACCTTGATTCCTTTGGTTATTGAACCTAAAGGATACACACAAGTCTTAGTTATGTGCAACATGACATAACATCCTTCACTAAATGTAGTGGGAGTATAAGCATTCAACTAGACCTTATAGATGTGATGTATGAAGATCTTATATAATGAATGCTATAGATAGTTGTTTATATTTCAATTTATTTACTGGTAATATGATGATATGTACTCAGTAAAATAGGAACATGAATGTCTTGAAGTGTTCAAGGAGATTTCAAAAGAAGTAAAACTTTGATAAAAGTATTAAGATACTTTTATATGATCAAATGTTAGAAAAACTTTACATCTAGAGTTTGAGGTCCTTCTAAAAGACATTGATAGTGTATCACAAATCGAATCCATCTGAACATGATGATGTGTCAGAAAGAAGGAGTTACATCTTCATGATGTGATCATCATTTAGTCTAATCTTCTAATCTCCTCATGAATACATACTTTACACTAAAATAAGTACTATCTTAAATGGTTTTAAAAGGCATCATATGTGATACAATATGGGAATGTCCCGATATGTCTTAACGATTGAAACTTACACAAAGAAAATTGTTTCTTTAAAAGGGTTTATCCACGAAACTATGATTGTTGAAAACTACTTTTGATCCTAATCCAACAACAAAGTGTTTGTTGCTAGGATAATTGAATTCCAAAAGAATCAGTGGGAGTAAAAGTAGAACTCAAAGTGTTTGAGGTCAATAAAGAGGTGCAATGAGAATAAGTGGGAATCACAAATTGTTGTGGAATCTTGAGTTCCTCATGTAACAAAAAATCTCATGGTTCTAGTAGAACACATATGAGATTGAAATATAGTGAATCTAATAACTCAGATGGGTTGGTCATATGATGACGATCCAGTAAATCAATTAGAACCTATTGAGAACCATAATCTAAGAAATGGCTCAAGGTCATTAAGGAGTCCATGTAAACTAACAAGGTATGACCTTACTAGTACCACCTAAAGGGGGTAAAACCCATAGGGTGAAGTTGGGTTTTCATTGGAAGATCAACATGGATAACCTAAAAGGACATATTGGCTGCAAAGGTTTTCAAATCAATTCTATGTGTTTGAACATAATGAAGTTCCTTTACCAATTGTCATGTTTGTTGTTGCAGCTAGTATAGACTATAAGATTTGGCATATGAAGATTAAAATCGGATTCCTTAAAGAAATATTTGAATGAATATGTATGTTACACAACCTAAAGGTTTTATAACTTCAAGAATGCAAATAAAGTCTATAAGCTACAATGTTCAATCTAGAGATTGGAACAAGGATTTCATAAATAGGATCTTTTGACTTACAATATAGTTAAAGTGTTTGACTTGAATCAACTTAAAAGATGAAATCTATGATTACAAAAGATTTAGTGGGAGCATACATAAATGTTCCACATATTGATGGGGAATAATATCTCAATTTTTTAAATATTGAGACCTAGCATGGAAAACACCTTCAGTAATGAAGGATTAGGTAAAACATCCTATGTGATAGGAATTAAGATCCATAGAGATAGTTCTTGAAAGTTTCATAACCTAAGTAAGAGCACATATAGATAGCAATATATTGAAAGAGTTCAACATACAAGATTCAACAAGAGAGAATCCAAATTAGTCTCTCATGAACCCTATGTTGCTATTCTTGTGAAGAATCAAATGACATGAGTAGGATGCCATATGCACTAGAAATTGGATCTATCAAGTATGCTATAAATGTATTCATCCCATAATCTTGAATGTATTGGACACGACAAAATGATATTAGTTTCCAATAAGGGTTATTGGAATGCAATTAAAATTATCCATTAGTACTTGAGAAGCACTAAAGTATAAGTTGCTAGAGGATAGCAAAAAGGAAGAGTTGAGTATAAAGGGTTACACTGATGCAAGCTTCCAAAATAATAGAAAGCAATCACAATGTAAAATGTATTTAATTTAAAAGAAAAGAGTTGAAAGATGGAAGGGTTCTAAACTACAAGCCATGAAATTTATTCTACAAATAGAAGTCGAGTATCTTGGTATTATGAACACATGAGAGGACATATATGGATCTAGAAGTTCATATGATGAACTTAAAGATGTTCCAACCATTGATAACATAGTAGAGATACTGCGACAATTGTGGAACTACCAGTTAGTCAAGGAATATTAGATATCGTATTACAACAGTCCTGTCTCACACAAGAAATCATACAATGAAGAGATGATGAACATGCAATATACCAACTATAGAAAAATGTTGCTAACTTGCTGGATTAACACTTGCACAGCAGAAACATGGTGGACATGTTTAGATCACTAAGAATATGATTCGTTGGTGATTGGCTCTAAGTGCAAGTGGGAGTCTGTTGGTATATTATGCCCAGAGAGCCAATCATGTCATGGCATATTACATAAAGGATTTGATTAATAATCATAAATGAAAGCTTCCCATTCATCATGTTTCACTCAGTTAGGAGATAATGAGGAAACATTGTGAATGTCCAAAGAGTGACAATACTCAGTGATGTATGTCTTCAAGTACGTGACTTGAATAATGAGATCATACAGATGCTAAGAGTATGCACATTCTTATTATGTCCCTAGTCGATTGTTACCGTGGAAGGCAAATAGACACCAGTGACACTATAGACTAGAGTGTGGGTTGGTTGATGACAAAATCTGATTAGTCATGATATGTGATATCAATCCAAGTACACATATATTTGTTAGGGAACAACGTATCAGACAAACCCACCTTAAGAGTGACACATGGAAACCATGCTAGGTGGTTATAGTCATCTCATAGTGATATGGTGATTGTGATTCTTAGACCTAAAGTCACTACACTCATAACATGTCATTTAGTATACTTTGACATCATCAAATGTTACCTTGAATAAGGATTGCCATAAAGGTGATGATTGTGTAACACCAGTGACACTATAGACTAGAGTGTGGGTTGGTTGATGACAAAATCTGATTAGTCATGATATGTGATATCAATCCAAGTACACATATATTTGTTAGGGAACAACGTATCAGACAAACCCACCTTAAGAGTGACACATGGAAACCATGCTAGGTGGTTATAGTCATCTCATAGTGATATGGTGATTGTGATTCTTAGACCTAAAGTCACTACACTCATAACATGTCATTTAGTATACTTTGACATCATCAAATGTTACCTTGAATAAGGATTGCCATAAAGGTGATGATTGTGTAAATGTGACACATGGGGACTAACTGTGAGTGAAGTAGATGGGATTTTCCCTCCTACTAGGAGTTTGATATCCTAGACATTTGATAAGCAAGACTGAGAAACACATGTGCATGCACATGTGAATCAATATATGATATTGATGTCACATATATCTCAGACAGTCTGCTCTAGTTCAAGAAACATGGATTGAACATTAAGAATATGGCATTTCCATGCCTCAAGTTCATTCTAGATATCAGAGACAAAGGAACTGTATAATCACCACAACATCTTAAGCAAATTGTAGGTTGAAGTTGTTCTCCAACTTTCCATCCACTTGGGTAACATTGATATGTGACTAGGAACTGCTCTTTTCTTGTTATGTCATAAGTTAGTTATGGACATTCACTGCCAACGTGATATGGGACATATAGGGTCACACACATTGGAACTCATCTAGAAGAGTATTTTAATCATGAATGATGATTGGATTGATTACTAAAGTATTTAAGTATTCAATTCAAGAAACAAATCAATTAAATGGACTGCCAACTGACCGGTTCAAGTGTTGAGACAACTGTTTGGAGTGTCATGTTGATTAGAATTGAATTGGATGAATTCAACATGAATCAAGGCACCAAATGATTGGATCACTACATGAACCAATCGACTCAGGTTTGGGTGAGATGATTGGTTCACCTAGTGAATTGATCAGCATGATCCTGCCAATCGAAGGTTCTGGTGACTTTCCCTAATTCGTGAGAAAAGTTGATCTTTCACTTGCTCAATTTGATTGATGCAAGGATCTAATGTTTAACATTAATTGGAGATGAATTTCCAAATTCATATGTGATTAGGAAATAGGCGAAATGATTAGTTGGCATGGCGAACTGACCAGCTCACATGGTGAACCGATCGACTCACATGGAAAACTGACTGGTTCGGTTGTCAACAAACTAGTTTGGTGCTCACGGATTGCGAAAATTCATGATCTTACAATCCCTTACACTCCCACACAGACTGGGAACCCATACCCTAACCCCTCCTATAAATATAGGGGTACTAGGGTCTTCCTAGAACACAACTCAATTGCCTTTGACAATTGTTGTCCTCTCTGGTTGTGGTAACCAATAGAGAGCTCGAGCAAGTCCTACCCACAAAAGGGAGGGATAGCAAGGGAGAAACAATTGTGGGAGAGCAAGTTGGTGACTAGTACACCAATGGGAGGGACATCTCCTTCCTACTAGAACAACATAAGTTATAGTTGGTATGTGTAGACTTATCTAGAGGAGAGGTAGCCTTTTCCCTTTGCTAGGAGGGCAACTTTAGCCTACAGTCTGTGGCTAGAACAGGAGCTGCTATTCACATTGTTCGAGTCTACTGTCCGTGGTGAAGACTAGGATCTGCACAGACGCCGTCCAAGAGAAACTAGAAGATAGTTGTACTACAATGAGATGTAGTCACTGAACTTGCTCCAAGACCAGGTATAAACTTGTTAAACCATCTTTCCTATTTCATAGTGGTTGAAACAATCTTGTTGTTCTAGGGAATACTGATAGATAATATTTTTGTTTCTGCTACCTATTCTAATCCTATATTTTCCAAGAACTATTTCATCCCTTTTGATAAAATTTTCTTTACTTCTATCCTTCTGAGAATTATTCCTCTTTAGTGTAACTTTCAATTTATTCCATTTCTCTTTGCATCTTATGTTTCTTTGATTAAGGAATACATAACTATGAATGTCAATTATGAATTTCATTATAATGAATCCATTTTCTTTCTTTAATCTCTTCTTCTTATGATTATTTTGTCTTGTTCACTAACTCGTATTTTGGGATCTAT
Source organism: Alisma plantago-aquatica (assembly GCA_963693085.1). Classification (NCBI taxonomy): domain Eukaryota; kingdom Viridiplantae; phylum Streptophyta; class Magnoliopsida; order Alismatales; family Alismataceae; genus Alisma; species Alisma plantago-aquatica. Next base: position 299,758,215 of record OY856410.1, on the reverse strand, counting down.
CATAAATTGACAATTTTATATCCTAACACAAATTTCAATCACTTCCCTTTTTTCTTTTCTTTTACGACTACTTCTTTCTCTATAAAGTCTATTTCAACAATTGGGCATGTATTTAAGCTAGTCAAACACTTCCTTCACTAGTCACTCTACTTGTTGAATTTTGGATAAGCTTATTAGTTATTAGAAAGACTTCCTAGTTAGTTATGGGCATTTCAAAAATTTGTACATTTCTCTAACACTTCAAATAAAGTTCAAACACCATCATGATGTCTTATAACCTATTTGAGGAGTGGATAGTTATTTTATGTGATCTATGCACATTCACATCTTAAATTGCCTTTTTATTCTATTCTTTATGCTTGGACTTATGTTGATCTATCACTATTTTAGTTCTTTACTTGACTAATAGCTTCTATTGACTTTTCTTAGTTATTCCAACATTTATTTGAATTCCATTATCTTAGTATTATCATAAACTCATATATGCTAATATTGCATCATCATATATCATTCTTATTCAAATAATATAGGAGTCATTAGATCCCAGCAACACATCATGCCAGTCAGACCCAGCCAAACATTCAAACTTAAAGCCAAGAGCTACTCAGGATTAACCAACTCTTATTTATCTCAAATATGTTAAAAGAATATCCACTTAGGTAAACCCATTTAAATATAATTTCAAGTCCACTTGGTGCAAACAATATAAATAATATCTGATGTAACCTCATAGTGTCCATCACTATTAAGGAACCATATATATTTATGAAAATTGAATATCTGAATCATATAGATAAGAGCATTTTTGTTCATATCAAATCAAAATAGTAGTAATAAAGAAATTGTATCACGTTCTATTGTTAAGATATCTTATTATATTTCTTCCTTTTGGTTTTCTAAACCTAATACTTCTAGGGTTTCTCTATAGCCCATCTTCCCATCGCATACATGGCCAGGGAATACAATGAAGAAGAGACAAAGTAGCCTAATACTGGTTGATGCAAGTACCCAAATACCAGGATAGGTTATCCAAATACTCAAATCCCCAGAGCTATCATCATATCATCTCATATCTGCCACAGTTATGACTCTAACTTGCTGACTTAATGGTCCCTAACAACTCAGCCTAAGATCTGATTGTGGGTATTTATGCCCAAATAGCCAATCATATGATGATTTTAATGGGACATCATATACTTTATTTGATAATAATAAAGATAATTCCATCTATTATGTCTATCTCAGTCATGAGACAAACATGATAGATGTCTAAAGAATCATGTTACTTGATAAAATATGTATTTAGGTAAAGGACCTGAATATTGATATCACATGTCTGAAAAGAGTACATACATTCTTGTTATGTCCCTAGTCAGATATTATTGTGGAAGTAAAATAGACGAGAGTAATACATAAGACTAAAATGTGTGTTGACTGATGATAGAGTCTCATTAGTCATGATATAGGATATAAAGTCAAACACATATGTACTTGAAAAGGATCAGTGTACCAGATAGACCCACCTTGAGAGTGATACATGGAGACCACGGAATGGTAGTAAAAATCAGCTCTGAAAGTGATAGTGGTGATAGTGGTTCTTAGACCTGAAGTCACTACACTCATCACATGTTGTTTGATGAACTTTTACACCATCTGACGTGCCTTGAATAAGGGTTTCCATAAAGGTGGTGCTCGGGTACATTGTGACACATGGGGATTGACCGTTAGTGATGTATATGGAATTTTACCCTCCTATAGGATTTGATATCATGACGACTTGATAAGTGAGACTGAGAAACATATGGACATACTCTTCTGACTCATTATGTGATATGTGAGCTCACATGCATTTCATACAGTCTACTCTAGTTTAAGGAACATTGATTGAATATGAAGAGGATGATGATTCAATGTCTCAAGTTCAATTTGGATATAAGAGACAATGGAACTATAAAATTATGGTAAAATTGATCACAGGTTGTAGGTTGACGTTGTTATCTAACTTCCAGATTACTTAGGTAGCAATCATGTGTTTCTAGATACCACTCATTATTTGTGATGTCATAATCTAGTTATGGATATTCACTAGCAATGTAATTTGGAACCTATAGGGTCACACACATATAATTCACTTGGAATAGGAGTTTACTCATGGATAAGGTTTAACGTGGTTACTTAAGTATTTATGTAATCAACTTAAATAACATTGGCTAGCAGTTGGATGACTGGGAATGCAAGTCGATTAACTGGGAATATGAGTTGACCAACTGGATGATCAGTAAGACTAGATCAAGGATTATGTTGACGTCATGATGCGCATTGTCGCATTGAAAGCCAATATGTTTGTGAAAAGGAAGACATTCCAATTGATCGACTGGAGTGTAAGTCGACCAACTGAGAGCCCATTTGATTGACTTGTGATTCACAATAGCCAAAAATTCATGAAATTCATCTCCTCCTATCCCCAGGTTTGTGGAAAACTGACCCATTCACTCCTATAAAAAGGGGGTGACCAAGTCTCTCAAGACACTACAAAGGTATTTTACCTATAAAAGGAGAGATATCCAAAGCAAAGAAAGTTGATGCTAGCATGTTGACAACATGAGAGACTATTCCTTCCCGTATATTCTAGTAGAACGCCATGAGTTCCTGGTGGTCCGCATGGACTATGTACAGGACTGGAGGTAGTTGCCATCAATCTTAGAGAATGTCGTCAACCGTAGTCTGTTGTGCTACACCAGGAGGCCTCCTCGATGACCGTTACTGTGTTGCTTGAGAAAGAAGCACAACTCTGCAAAGATTATCACTGAACTTGCTCAAGGACCATGTATATGCCTTGCAACCCTCTGGTTGATTTCATGTGATACAAATATTTCAAATGATTAATGTTCATATCCAATTAAATACCACATAGACTAGGGAGTGTCTCTTAGATCCTATATATATGATATCTATGCAATCTATATGTGTTGTTCTGTAATCTTTTTAATGGTGGATGAATGTGTGGTTATGGCCAAACCCCTTATGGATGTGTGTGTTTGGTTTAATGGTTTTATTCTTACCTTTTAATCGGTTTGCATGCAGAGACTCTATCTCTCTTTCTTCAAATGTAATTAATGCTTTCCTCCATATACTCTCCTCAGATATAACTTTAGGTTTTACTTTTGCAATGTAACAAGTTAAGAAGAATATGATTGTTTTTAATTTTTGTATCGAAAAAGAGAAGATGCTCTGAACCAGGCGATTCAACCGAATGGAAAGTAAATTCGATTGACTGGAGGACCGAGGAAGCCAGCCAAAAGAAGGAGTCAATCGATCGACTAGAGGACCAACCGATCAGCTGGAGGAGTCCAGCCAACCGCTTATTCCAGGATGCAGTTGACCGACTAATGAAAGCCAATCAACCGATCAACAATCTAACTGATCGACTGGAGGGTCCATCCGATCGACTATCCAGTTCCCAAAAACATACTTTCTTGTACATGTTGCTACATGTGATGTATGACCTTAGGAGGTAGTAATTACTTGTGGCTCCAAAGAATTGCATTAGTATGGCCACAACCATTGCTCGTATGTTTGTGATTGCATGTTTTCTTTTATGGATATAGTATGTATACGATACATATTACAAGTATGGGGTGATTGGATATGCATTTGTATTTATAAATAAAATCCCTCAATAAATATTAAGTCTTAGATGCTTTTCATTAGAAGCACATATGAAAAGCTTGATCAACTAAACATAGGTTACGCCAAAGCATGCTGCACCGTCTATCTCGTGGAAGTGTGATGGTAGATATGTGGGTTTGCCAAAGCAAGGTGCATATTCTATCGTATTAGATTTTGAGTCATGCTTAACTAGGTGACCTTAATGAGATTAAGTGCCTAGAAACATATAGATGGAATGTCACAAGAATTTGTGCACAACAACTATCCAAGAGTTTTATTTAGACGTAGTTGGTAAAAGTTGCCTACATAAATAGTCAAGTTGTGGGCGATCACCAACAAGGAGTGACTCAAGTGGTCAAGCATGGTGTCTTATAGAAAAGGGACTCGGGTTTGAATCCAGCTTCCACCATGGTTTACCACTCTCCTAGACATTCAAGCTTCATCATGAGAATGGGAGAGGGGAAGCGAATGCCTCTCTTAATCCCAAGTTGTAGGCGATCTGCCAAAGTTGACTTATAATTTAATGAAATATGGTTGTGTGCTCCAATCTTTCAGATTGATAGTGAGGGATATCAATTTGAACAAAACAATGGAAATGATAATTAATTAAATGCCTAATTAATATCGTTAATATTATAAAATCAAATCAAAGGTATTTTGATAAAATGTAAAATTTTCTTTTGTAGAAATAAATGGCAAGCACAAGCACCTTTTTGTTGTGATCATTCCTTGAGAAGGAAAAGTTGAATGGGACTAGCTTCCATGACTAATTCAAGATGTTGAGAATCATTCGTACTCAAGAGCGCAAGCTCTATGTGGTAGAGATACTAGAGCCTGATGAACCTGCTCCCTCCACACCTAAGGATGAAAGGGATTCTTACAAGAAGCATACCGAAGATGTTGTGGATGTCAAGTGCTTGATGTTGTTGCAGAGACATCGTGAAAACATGGAAGTCACTGAGATGGTAACACATCTCAAGAACATTTTTTGGGATCAAGAAAGATAAGAGAGATATAATATCTCAAGGGCATTATTCAAGTGCAATATGGCAAAGATAGATCCAGTGGGGCCCCATGTGCTCAAGCTGTTTGGGTATGTGGAGAACCTAATGAGACATATATTTCCCTTAGGCTAAGAGATGTCCACAAATGTGATTATGTAGTCACTGCTGGGATCATATAGCTAGTTTGTCATGAACTACAACATGGACAATTTTGATAATTTATTATCAAAATTGATTGGCATGTTGAGAACTGCGGAAGTGCAAATGAATAAAGATAATCCAAAATTTGTGATGATGATCCATATATGAAAAGGAAAGTCCAAGGGAATAGGCAAGGCCAATAAGACTTCTAAAGCCAACAAGAAATTTAAATCTTCTACACTCAAAGTAAAGGGAGGAGTGATAAGGATAGGAAGTGCCAACACTGTCACTAGACTGGACATGAGAAGAGGAATTGTCCTCTTTATGTAGAGGAAATCAGGAAGAAGTAGGATATAAAGATATCCACTTCAGGATCCAAAAAGAAATAAAGCTAGATAAGGTGGAACTATGCGGAGCACGAGTTGCTGCCACTACAGTTGGAACCTATCATTTATCTAAGCCCAATGGGCATGTAATAAAATTGGTGAATTGGTATTATGTACCTACCATTAATAGAAACATCATATATGTATCTTATTTAGACAAGAGTAACATGAATGATTGATGTTTTATTTTAAAGATAACATCTTTTATGACAGTGCTCCAATGTCTCATAGTCTATACTCAATAGTTCTAGAGACAAATATGTATAACATATATACTGAATAACTTGATGACTCAAAATTTTTATATACCTACAAAATTGTCGTCTAGGGCACATAAATAAAAAACACATTACTAGAATTTATGAGGATGGTTATCTAGACTCTTTTGATTTTGAACCAATAGAGACATGCGAGTTTTATTTGTTGGGCAAGATACAAAAGATCCTTTTACTAGAAAAGTAGAAGAGAGTGAGTGATCAATTAGGACTCACACATACTGATGTATGTAGACCTTTTAGAACAAATGCTAAAGGTGTGTACTAGTATTAAAACACATCGATATGATCAATGTGAAGAATACTTGAACCAAGAGTTTGAGGACCTTCTAGGAGACCTTGATAATGTATCACAATGGACTCCACCTGAAAACATAATGATGTATCAGAAAGAAGAAATCATATTGTATTATGATCATCAATCAATCTAGCTGATCTTTTGACTTCATGCTCGACACTACACTGCACACTATCTAAATTGGTTCAAAAGATACCATATGAGATATGGCACAGGAAATGTACCAATATGTCTTTTATGAAGATTTAGAATAGGAAACTTTATGATACAATAGTTTATTGAAAAGGTTGGTCCCAAATCAGATAAATATTATTTTGCTAGAAATCTTAAGTAAACCAGAGGATACTGCTTTTTTGTCTGACAACAAGTGTTTGTTGCTAGGATGACTGTATTCCAAAAAGGGAATTTATTTCCAAAGAAATCAGTGGGAGAAAAGTAGAACTCAAAAAGTTCAAGACCAACAAGAAAAAACATTGACCTATATCGGTACATTAGTAACAAGAAGAATCACAAATTATTGTGGAATCTCAAGTTCCTCATGTAACACAAAACCTCATAGATCTAGTAGGAGACACTTTAAACCTAAAAGAGTTGGATATCTTATGACTCAAGAAGGCAATGAGTTGGTCATAGATGATGAACCAAACAACCTACCTCAAAAAATGAGGGACCAAAGTCTAAGAAATGGCTTGAGGCCATTAGATCTAAGATGGATTCCACGTACACCAACAAGGTATGACCTTGATGGATCCACCTGAAGGAGTAAAATCCATAGGGTGCAAGTGGATCTTCAAGAAGAAGACTGACATGGATGGTAATGCACAAACATGTAAGAACATATTGGTTTCAAAGGGTTTCAAACAAGTTCAAGGTGTTAAACATGAGAAAATCTTTTCACCAGTTGCCATGGTTAAATCCATCAAGATCATGCTTGCCATTGCAACTTATTATGACTATGAGATTTGGAAAATGAATGTTAAAACCACATTTCTTAATGGGAATATTGTAGAGGATGTGTGCATGACATAGCCTGAAGTTTTATAAATCCAAATAATGCAAATAAAGTATGTAAGCTACAAAGGTTAATCTATGGACTAAAGCAAGCATCTCAAACTTGGAATCTTCAATTTGGAAAGATAGTAAAAAAGTGTGGTTTTAGTCAAAATGAAGTCGAAACCTGTGTTTACATAAGGTTCGTGGGAGCATATATGTATTCCACATATTGATGGGGAATGATACCCTTATCCTACAAATGTTAAAAACCTGGCTGGGAAAGTACCTTCTCTATGAAGTATTTAGGCAAAGAATCCTATATCTTAGGAATTAAGATCTATAGAGATATATCTAGAAGGATTATAGGCCTAATATAGAGCACATACATTAGAAAGATGATGAAGGGATTCAACATGTAGGACTCAAAGAGATAAATTTGTCCATGTCGCATGGAATTAGTCTCAGTAGAGCCCAATGTCCCAATTATTGTAAAGAATGTGAATGTATGATTAAGATACCATATGCATTCACAATTGGTTCTATGATGTATGAAATGTTATGGACTCATCCCATTGTCTCATATGCATTGGACATGACAAGAGGATATCAACAAGTTTCAATGAAGGTCATTGAACCACCATAAAGAACATCCTTGATTAATTGAGAAGCACTAAGGATCAGTTCCTTGATTATGAAAATAAAGAAGAGTTGGGTGTAAAGGGTTACACTGATGCACACTTCCAAATAGATGAAGAAGATTAACAGTCACAATCTAAATTTGTGTTTGACCTTAAAATATAACTGTAAGTTAGAAAAGTTCCAAGCAAGCAACAATTGCTAATTTTATAATAGAAGCCAAGTACCTTGTTGTTTTGAATAGAACAGAGGATACTGTATGGATCAAGAAGTTCATTTGGATGAACTTGTGGGAGGTTCCAACCATTGATGACACAGTAGAGATATTGTGACAACAAAGGAGCTACTGGATAGGCTAGGAAACCCAAATAACATACTACAACATTTCCATCTCATATGAGAGATCGTACAATGAGAAGATGTGAAGACTTGCAAAGTACTGACTAGAAGAAAATGTTGCTAACCCACTATAAAGCTTAGCAGAAACATCATGGAAATCTTAAGATTACTTGTAATATGTTTCTTAGGTGATTATCTCTAAGTGCAAGTGGGTGTCTATTGGTATTTATGCACAGAGAGCCAATCATATGATGATTGTAATGGAGCATTATATACTTGATTTGATAATAATAAGGTCATTCTATCTATTATGTTTGTTTTAGTCATGACATGATGACAAAATATGGTAGGTCTAAAAGAATGATGTTACTTGTTGACATATGTCTTCAGGTTAAGGACTTGAACAATGAGATCATATGTATGGTAAGAGTACAAAATAGATGACAATAAGACATAAGACTAGAATTTGTGTTGATTGAATTTAGAATCTCATTAGCCATGATATAAGATATCAAGTCAAACACATAGGTACTTGTTAAAGAATAGTGTACCAGACAGACCCACCTTGAGAGTGATACATGGAGACCATTGAATTCTAGTCACAATCATCTCTCAAAGTGATAGTGGTGATAGTGGTTCTTATACCTAAAGTCACTACACTCATCACATGTCATTCGATGAGCTTTGATACCATCTAATGTGACCTTGAATATGGGTTTCCATAAAGGTGGTGCTCGAGTACATTGTGACACATGGGATTGAATGTGAGTGATGTAGATGGGATTTGTCCCTCCTATAAGACTTGATATCATGGCCACTTGATAAGCAAGATTGAGAAACATATGCCATACTCATGTGAATCAATATGTGATTTGTGAGCTCATATACATCTCATATAGTATGCTCTAGTTCAAGGAACATAAATTGAATATAATGTGGATGACAATTCCAAGCCTCGAGTTCAACCTGGATATCAGAGAAAAAGGAACTATACAATATCAAAAACACTGATGACAAATTGTGGGTGGACTTTGTTCTCCAACTTTCCAATTACTTGGGTAGAAACTATGTGTTGCTAGATACCACTCATTGTTTGTGATGTCAAAATATGGTTATGGACATTCACTGCCAATGTAATTTGGGACCTATAGGGTCACTGATTCACTTGGAATAAGAGTTTACTCATGGATAAGGTTTAACTTGGTTACTAAAGTGTTTAGGTAACAAACTTAAACCAACATTGGCTAGCTGTTGACTAATTGGGAATGCAAGTCGACTGAATGGGAATGTGAGTCGGCTGATTGGAGTGTCCAGTTGACCGACTGAATGATCAATAAGACTGGATCAAGGATTGATATTGATGTCACGATGTGCATTAATCATCACATTGAAAGCCAATATGTTTATGAATTGAAGAACATTCCAATCGACCGACTAGAGTGTCTTATTGACTGAGTGCCAATCGACCGACTAGGAGCCCAGTCAACTGACTCATAATTCACAACAATAAAAAATTCATGGAATTTGTCTCCTTGTGTCACTGAGTTTGTGGAAACCCTGACCCATCCACTCCTATATAAAGGGTGCGGCCAAGGCTTTCAATGAAAGGTTTCCCAATCTCAACATTGTGGTAACGTGAGAGCCAAAGTCATCTTACATGTAAAAGGGAGAGATAGACAAAGGGGAGAAAGTCGATGCTAGCACATTGACAACACAAGGGACAACCCATTCCCATCAGTTCTAGTAGAACAACATGGTTCCCAGTTGTAACGTCCCCATATTCTGCCATCTTGAGACCTAGAAGGCCCGAGAGGGAAAAAGCTAAAAATGTTAATCAATTGTATTAGAGTGCGCTGTAGAAGCAAATTGTGCATACATGAAAATTGAACTATAAAAGCATACACCATAACATTCCTCAACATTCTACATGTACACTACAAAATGAATTATTACAGCTTCATGTACCTATTGAAAAGAGAATTCTACATAATTTTTAACATATATGCTAGGATCTTACACAATAGGTACACCATGTACAATTGCTTACTTCCCGTCTTTTCTCCCATGTTAGCTTTATAACTAAAACATACATGAAACAATAGATCAACACACAAGGTGTTGTGTACATGGGTAGAAAGATCCATATATTTATGGTTTTCATAACTTTGAAAAGATTTGCAAAAAGGTAGAAAGATCATAGAACACATTTCTTTAATAAGAAAAATATGCCAATTTTAGTCATGTTTCTAGATGAGTTGCATTATCAAGGTGGCCTAGTACAGAAAACATATATGTTGGACCCTATCCCGTGTACCATGTACCCTGGGGAACTCCTTGTACATCACATGCTCTAGAGTGGTATACTAGTCAACATTAATCCATTCCCTCATAAGGGGGGATATGAACACCTTAATAACTATACACATCTACTCATAATTTATTCTTTCAAGAGACAAAACATCAAATACTTATAGTAATTCTACATTCAATATTTGCAGGTAAAAGAGCATACATAGATATCATGATTCAACCAAGAAAACCATAGTCATATAATTTAATAAATCCCACATAGATGAGTTCAAAGAATTCTAAGTATCTTAGATCGTCTATATCGTTGGTCATGACCCGATTAATAACAATTAATCATCATTAATATAACATCATAATCATTCTTGATATTTTAGGTCCAAATTAGGGTTAAGTCAGACTTAGATTCAAATTGAGAATGAACTTGTGTCTCATATTATATACTGATCGGGAGGTCATACTAAGGGTCTGATACGATTTTCATATTTTTATTGGTATATTTATAGGATTTAAATGAGGTTGAAAGGACTTAATTAGTCATGAATTAGAGACCTAATATTTTGACATAATAATCAGATAAGAGTCCATGTTAAACTTCCACGTGATATTAGGGATCAATATTATTTTTCTCAGATTTAATATACCTCATTTTCCAATCATTTCATTAAACCAACCTTATAAAAAGGCATTATACTCTAAATTTAATACCATTATTAATAAAGTCTCAAAGGTATGATCCAAGTGATTCATAACAAAGATTCTTTGTGAATTTGTGGTTATTTTGGTGAATTTATTGGCAAGGAGGGTTATTTTCTATGCATTTTCCAAGTTTCTCTATGTTTCTACTGAATTAAATCAACATTTACCTTTATGGAAAACTTGAGCCGTCAGATCTTGACCTCTAGTGCCTCTAGATTCCTCCACATCAACATCAACATCAACATGTGGCCAACTTCTAGACCAAGATCTTTTGAGATGCATACCTAGGATGAATGAACTATATGGGTAATAACCCTGGGTCAACATGTGTTGTGTTTCTTAAACACATACAAGAAAACTGAAAAAAGATGGTTCCAAAGGGGAGATTCAACACCACAACTACTAGGTATTTGTGGCGCTTTCTATCCCTGGCAATAATGCTAGAAAGCTTGGTGCACTTTTCCTAGGGTCACACGCTACTCAACTGAATGGTGTCTAGATGCAACCCTAAGAGGTTTTTATTACACTTAGGATCTTTTGAATTCACAGATCCTTAAAACTTGGACACACTCACATAGACTAACACACTTACTTGCAAGTGCGCATGAACGTGTTATAGTATAGAAGGGAGGAAAATTAGGGGTCCAACCTAAGAGATAAAGGGGGCACTAGATCTAGGTTAGTTTGACCTAAGTTCCTACTACAAAGTCTAGGGTTTGAGGTTTGATGGTTGATTTGTTGATTACACTAATGGTGACCAGGCAAGTAAAGGAGGACAAACAAGATCAAAACCTAAGATAATTATAGACATTTAATTATCATGAGCAAGGAGTGACAAGACAAGCAAGAAATGGACAAGTTACAATAAGGCAAGCTAGAAGAAATCTACACTACATTAAGCTAGCAAACTAGGCTAAAAAGCAATTAAAGACCTACACTAGCAAGAAATAGGCAAGAACAAGACAATAAACTAACTAAGCAAGTAAAGACCTAACTAAGCTAACACCAGTTAAGCAAGAAGACAATTAGGGTTTTATGCAATTAAGAGAAGTGTGGGATGTTTTGGAGAATGCAATTGTCAATTGGGTTGGGGCTGTGACATGTAAACAATACTATTTCATTTAAATTGCCAAACCAAACAACAAGTTACGAGAACTAGTCCCTAACACCTCCTACCTATCCTTATATGGCTCACTTGAATTAGGGTTTAGGTGTAATTCAATTAGGATCTAGTCGATCCTAGGTTTCTAGGATAGTAACTCTTAGGGTAATTAGGGGCCGAGGGTTGTAATGGAGGTGGAAATGAGGTTTTAGACCTCACATCACCCACATTCTAGCCTTGATAAGGCTCCAAGATAATTACACTAAATGCTTCTATACTAGCTATGTACATCTCTCACCTAGGTGTAGGAGAATTGAATAACATTTAGGAAGGGGAATAGCTAGCTAGGGATCCATTAGCTGGACTTAGGAGAAATTCACAAAAAGAGCCACATATAAGCAATGTTCTTAGAATCCTAAGCGATTTCAAGCACAAACCACAGAGTAATTTATGGGAAATGAGATAGAAGTAGAACATAATGATTAGCAAACGAAATCACAATGTTTACATATCATTCTCCCCCAACATGGCATCAAAGTAACATTTTTAACCCCAAACAACCCACCTAAGGTGCCTAGCTACTGGAAGAACAAGAAAATACAAAAATGGAGAAAGAAAAATGAGTAGAGGAGTAGACATCCATGGTAGCTCAATGGAGACTTCTCCTTCTCCACCTCCTAGTAGCATCATCTCGAGCTCCTTCCTCCAAAGTAGGTAAATGGCATGGATGTATGGTGGAAAGTGGTCAAAAACCCTAGAGTAGGTGTTTTTGGGGTGGACGATGATGGAATGGAGGTGGTGTGGAGTGAGAATGGATAGGGGGCAAAATGGAGGAGCTGAGAGTGGTATATTGGTGTCTATCCCTATGCTCGAGCCAGCCGATGCATCTATAGGTGGTGGGGAAGCACTAGGTCAAGTGGGGGTAGAATAAGAAATGCATGGTAAAACTCCTTCTAGGGATGTATGTAGCATGACTGTACTGGGAAGCATGGCTATGGTGGGTAGGGGTTAGAACAACCATGGTGGAGTGGAATGGACGAGGTAGAGAAATGGAAAACTCACATGTTGTTTTGAGTGACTGGTGGCATGACCGTGGTGGTCACCACGATCGCGGAGGGGCACAAGTAGCACGACCTGGTGATCGCCACGGTCATGGTGGCTTGTGGGAGTTCTGCATGTGGTGGTGAGAACGAGCATTCTGACTTGTCACAACATGACCGTGCCGTGCAGCACGACCGTTCTAGGTCATGTTAACACAATCATTTTGTGAACTTGAATCACCAACCTTGTCTCTGTGATTTTGAGTGGACCAACATGACCATTCTCTAGTACTACACCGTGGTGATCTCTTTGACAAAACTTTGAGTCTGTTCTTTGTTCATCCTTCAAATCTTTGCTTCAATTAACCCTTGGCCACTAGGGGTAGGTTGAGGGAGATCTTGACTTCACTTTGGGAGAGAAACCCTAGGATCACACACACTCTCTCTCTTGTCCATCCAGGTGTGGTCCAAGTACCTAAAAAACATGCAAATAATGTCCATAAGTGCAATTGATGATAAAGCACATATTGAGGGAAATAACATGTAATCGAACATGTTTAGATGTGATTGAAGTGCAATAAGACACAAGATGAAGCCCTAAAATATTACTGGATCACCACCCCAAATTTAAGACATACTTGTCCTCTAGTATGCTCCAACTCAATCTCTCTACAATTTTTCCATAATCAAGATTTTACAAATGCAATGCAACAGACAAATATTGACTAAATGGGCTCAATAATGACTAGGTACATGTATTCCACCTCTCTCCTCTCCTCTTTCACAAACTAATCATGATTAAAGCATTGAGCATGCAAACTTCAAATATAGATCATAGAATACACAATCAATGCATATGACTTGTCATATAACTCTGGGTAAAGCGTTTTGTAGCGGCGAAGATAAAAAATGACTAATGTTGTTGTTTTACATTCATGAATTCAATCTCATATGTCAATCCACAGTAAGTAACCCACGTGGTTGCGAAAAAGGGCAAAATGAGCTAGGTTTGATGTTTCCTAGCTCAATGGGCATGCAAATAGAAGAAAGGGTTTCTGTAAGAGTTTGGAGTTCTTTTACATAGGAGCACTCATCTTTTTTTATTCAGATGCTATTACATAGGAGCATCTTTTATTTATTTTTGCATTTTTTCTCTTTGCCCTTGGTGTAGACAGGGCACATGGTGGTGAGAATGAAGGGGTAGGGGTATAGACGTGGCCACCCCAACCTTTTAGAGGTGGCCGCGACTGAATATGTGCACATTGGCATCCTTTCGTGAGGCGGAGAGGTAAGAAGATGATAGAAGAAAAAGTGATTCAAAGAGGGGTTACTAGTATGAATTTCAACATGAGATCTCCTACATGAAAGCTAATCTAATAATTTAATCAAGAAATGACACACCACATGAATGAGCAATATTGAAACCACACTTTTATCTTGAGATTCTACAAAACCCTAAGAATTTGTGGCTTGCTTAAATCACAATTGAACCAAAACATGACACAAGCATAAGAGAGGCAATGTACATGTAAAAAGTCAGGAATTTGATACCATTTAGCAATAAACCATGATAGATTCACTTTCATTTGTTAAAAGTCATCATTTACCATCCAATACGTATAGATTGGGTCAAAACACACTTTTAGGAAAGAAGTTCTAATTTTGGGAAAAATTGGCCAAATTGGTGCCAAATTGCCCTCAATCACATCTAATCCTTCCTCATGGAACATAAAGCAAGAAACAAGCAAATCCTAGCTATAAACATGCAAAAATTAAGAAACTACATGATATGCAGTGCATGGCAAAAGAGTAATTTTTTGAAAATTATGCAAAAATTGCAAGAAAGTAAATTACATGGGCATGCAAGAATGCAAAGCAGATAAAATCTAATCTAGATAGCAGGAGCAATAAAATAAAAGTAAATGATAGGATGAAATGCAAAAAGAGTGAAATGAGGGCATACTGCCCTACCACCTAAACTTTTGAATTGTGTTGTCCTCAACATGACACTAAAATCCAGGAGTGATAGGGTAGATGATCATGGCTCATGTGGTGGCTCTGGTGGTGCTTCTCCCTATGGTGGAGGGTACTAGTAGTAACTACCCAACTAGTCTACATGTGGAGGTGGGTAGGAATCCTAGTAACCGAACAGTGCACCCCACCAGTCTTCTCCCCAGTGGGGGTTCCTCTGTACCTAGGCATGCTGAAAATGATACATATTGTTGATCTAATGGTGCATATGCTGGTGATCCAACCATAGTGCATCGTGTGTGCGTTGGAAACCCTACTATACCCTCAAGGTACTATCATGCATCCTCTAAATACCCTCCAGTTGCACATGTATAGTAGACATGTAAAGTGCGTTCATCGCGGGCTACTATGGCTCTGTCACCTCTGCCTCTCATCTCCTCACCCTACAAGTCTCTCTCTCCTTTGCTACTATCTTCCACTAAGTATTTACTTGTGATTCCCCTAATTGCTCAGGCAGTATCGCAATCTCAGGCTGCTGCCATGTGTCTCAGGGATGCTCCTCTTCCCATATCCTCACTCTATCCAAGAACTATGGGGTCGGTCCATACTCACCTAGGAGAGGTGCAATATGGTATGGTAGCTCTAGTGAAACGCCTGCATAAGGGGGATTGACCTGATATATGATTTTCTGATCAAAAACTAGAATTGTCCAAGAGCAAATGAGATGTTGCAGGTCTACAAGATTTCCCCCCTCTGCCTTGGTGTATCTAGAAACATCGTGATCCAGGGCAAGGTCAATGGAAGTTACACCCCCATAATAAAGGGATTCTTACTCTTGTAGGGGACTATCCTTAGATGATCAATCAATAATGCTCCCAAGTTCACGTGCCTACCTTTTGTCATCCAAGCCAAGACAAATAGATCCTTCTTTGTGAAGCTTCCCTGATTTTCATACCTACCAAAAAATGATGTTTGCGTGAACTTAGTGAACATTGCAAAGGAATGGATTATGGAGCTAACTCATCTTCGAATTCCCTGCTACAAAGTTTTTATGTACGATGAATTTCCTCCACATAGAAGTGTAACTAGCACTTAAATCTTTATTTGTCCTCCCTTGATCTAGGAGGGCTTCCATCTCATCACTAGGAGAAAAGATTTTGTTCAACATGGATGAGATGTGGACCCAACTTCTATCTCCAATTCTAACTCGAATGACGCCTTCCCCATCATCAAAGACATTCTCTAGTGTGGTGAAGAGCTGGCGTGTCAACTCTATATATGTTTTATGTGTTATTGTCATAACCTCAAATAAACCCAGGGTTTCCATCACACCCCAGTAATACTCAAAGAAACCTAGAGCCTCCAATGTCTCATGTCAAGCATAGTGGGTGGCTATCACCCTACATGTCAAGCACTTAGGGGCTTTGGTTTCTTCACCTGACTGGTCCTCACTTTAGGTATTTTCTCAAGCTGCTCATTTTGCACCTCTTCTTCCTATGCTGACTGCATGACTTTGTTCTCATCATCTAGAAGTAGTCATGTTCATTCTTGTAGCTGGGGTTGGGGCTGTAGTGCTATGGACGGTGAAGGCCAAACTGGGGTCGATGGTAGGGTCGCTGCTACCCCACCTCTACTAGGTGGTAGAGTGGATGCCTCCATCATGGGATCCACCGCCGCCGCCATATGGGGTGATTCTCCATGTGAATCAGAGGCTGTCAGTGGCGACAGAGGAGCTAGAGATGACTTTGAGGCTGAAGAAGAGCCATTCTTTGGGTGACGGCCATAGGAGATGACCTCCTTGATATTTGATATCACTTTCTTGGTCATTTTCTTCATCTTAAGGATTTTCATGGAGGAAGAGAGGAAATTTAGGTTTTTTGTTATTCTTGGTAGGTTGTGGTGGGATTGAGAAATGGTATTTGGTGGAGGAAAAAAGGTGGAAGTGATGGATGGAAGTAAGGAAAATGGTAGGGAGATAATTGGGGGTGTATTGGGGGTGATTTGGCGGAGAATCGTAGGTGGGAGAATGTCCTCACAACACTGCACAATGTTATTTGTAGAGAATGAGTGTGCAGTTTGCAAGAGTCTGATTGAAGTAATGACTCAAAGATTCTTGAAATGCTAACTTCAGTTCTGGAGTTGGGGTTTAGCATAGCCGTGCTACATGGCATGACCGTGTTGGACCGTTGGTGCCATGGCCGTTCTGCTTGACATGCCTGTGTTGGCTGATAGGCCACACAACTGTGTTGCACAACACCACCGTTCTGTGTCTATTCCAAATTTCTTGTATTTATCCTATTCTCATGTTGGTTTGAGTGTACTACCACCACCATTCTATGGTACCACAGTGGTGAGTACATAGCACACCATTTCACACTAAATTCCATCAAAACATCAAATCTTTGATCAAAAGTGATTTTTCATGAATCATCTTCCACATTATAGCTGATTTCCTTCGTTTCATCACTCTTTTCACCTACACATCTAAAAACTAGACAGAAACTATTAGACATGTGTGTGAACACTTTCTTGTAAAAGTGTAAAAATAACCAAAAAGTATAAAAAATGGAAGGTTGGGTGTAAATTTCCAAAATCTAAGTGGTTGCCTCCCACTAGTGATAAGTTCCTTGCCTTCAACTGGGCCTCTAGGAGGTTCTTCAATTATTCAACCATTTGGCATCATCATGTGTCCACTCTTACAATAGTTACACCTCTCATTTTCATTCAAAATGTGCATCGTGTCCCATTGACCACAAAAGCTATCATCAAGTCTTTCATCTTGATCTCCTTATTTCAAATGGCCAGTCAGACTCTTGAAGTGATCATGGTTAATATCCTAATCTTGGGTTTGTCGAGTTGGGGTCTTGTACATGTTGATGTTTATCTTCATGTCCATGAAAGAGACTATCATCGTGTCACTGCGCACATGTATCTCAGCATCAAATGTAGATAAGAATAGTCTTTCCAAGATGATGGGAATCTTCCTATCCTTTGGGTCCACGTCAAGAATAATGAAATCCGTGGGGAACACTACTACCCTCTCTTTATCTATCATCACCAACACATCATCCACTCTTTCTCTAGGCACTATGATGGAACGATCCACCAATTAGAGAGTACAATGAGCCAATTTCAACTTGCCTAACCCTAGCTCAACATAGACACTATATGACATCAAATTCACACTAGATCCCAGATCGAGTAGGGATCAGTCTATGCGATGTACCCAAATGTAGCTAGGTATGAGTGGGGCTCCTAGGTCTTTCCTCTTCATGGGAAGTGAGTGTTAGATGATAGAGTTCACTTGTTCATCCAACTTGATTCTATTAGGCATTCTCCATGTTGACTTCCTCTTCACAATACACATGTTCTTGAAAAACTTGGCGTAGGATGGAATCTTATTGATAGCATCCAATACCAGAATGTTCACCTTTACTTGCCAAAAAATGTCAAGAATGTCAACATTGTGCTTTTACCTCCTTTTAACTGATGGGTGCTCATCTAATGCTTTGAGGAATGGTGGCTTACTTGTTTTTGCCTTACTTGCATGAACATGATTTTCTTGTGGCATGCTATGAGATGGAACACTTGGGATGAAATATGCAAAATGACTGTGAGGCGGAGTGCATGGTATCACATGCTCAACATGAGGTGTCCTAGAATCATCTTCATCAATCTCAATCACAGTATCACCACTTGGCTGTCGTTGCTTTGTTTTGTCCACATTTCTTTGACTTGTGGGATGTTCAAGAGATTTTCCACTCTTAGAATTGTCACAACACTACCTTGCTCATGGTAAAGAGGGGGAGAATATTGTGGTTGTCAAGGAGGTGGAGGTGGCACTTGGTATTAAAATTGAGGTGGAGAAGAGAATTGAGGTTGGTAGGTGAATTGGTGGGAAGGTTGTGGTGATGGAGGTGGAGGAGATGTATAAGGCTTGGGATGGCCTTGGAAATGGTAAATGGGTTGTACTTGCATTAGAGGTGGACTATAGAAAACTTGAGTGGAACCCATTGGTCCACTTGCTTCATTGAAACTCATTATGGGTTTTGAAGACAACGTTTTCTCTTGGAGATCAAGTATGGAAGATAGCTTCTCAATTCTTTCCTCAAGCCTTGTAACATTTTTTTTTGTACATCATCAAAGATTTTCAACCTCGAGAGATTCTGTTTAAACCATGAGCTATATATTGGACTTTGTTGTTCCTAGTAGCTATAGGAGTGAGATGCCTTCATTATTCATCAAAGGATTCAACAAAATTGATTGAGTGACAATGAACACTTGTCACTTGGTTCTTAATAAAGCTCACCATTTCTCCAAGAATCTTCACCATTTCTGGGTTTGAATCATTATGAGCTGGAGAAGTCACACCAAAAGGGCGGTCACCATCATTCATCATGCTAGAAGCTCAGATCCTTGAATTTTCTGCCAGTTGCTCAAACAAGGGCCATTTCTCCTCGGGTGGCTTATCTATAAAAGCTCCTTCACAAGAAGAATCTACTATAACTTGACCCATTGGAGATAGATTGGAGTAAAAGGACTGGACTAGCTACCACAAAGGGATCTCAGGGTGTGGGCACTCTCTCCAAATCTTCTTAAATCTCTCCCAAGCATCATGGAGATGCTCATTACCCACTTGATTGAAACTCACTATGGCATGCCACATTTGTGTCAACCTTAGAATGGAGTAGAACTTCCTTAAGAAGGCCTTTTTCATCTCTGCCCAACTCATGATGTATCTTCTTGAATCATATCAATCTTTGTCTTTGTATTTGAGGGAGAATGAGAACAAGATCAACTCGATGGCATCATCACTAGCTATTGACGTCCTAAAGGTAGAGCATACTTCAAGAAAGGAGTCCAAGTGCTTATAGGGATTTTCATTCTCTGAGTTGTAGAAAGTGGGCAGGAGCCCAAGAAGACCTGGAGGGATAGAGAAGTGTTCTCCTAGCATTGGATCAATGCTATCATCAATTGGTGACTTGTAGTTGTTGGACATGAAGTACTCTTGAAGTGGCTTGTGAGGTACATTTTGTCCTTCTGTCTTGTCTTCCCAGGGCTGTTGTTACACGCACAAGGCACAACCAAACAAAAGAGGACAAGTTAGCAAATGAATATGCACAAAGGATACAAAGATCAAAGAATATAGATAGGTATGATGAAGGCGGTAGGAAAAGATAAAAACAAATATAACTAGCTAGGCCGAGTGCCTTTCTCCCTAACAATGGTGCTAGAAAGCTTGGTGTGTTTCTCAAACACAAATAAGTAATCTGGCAAAAGACGGTGCCAAAGGGGAGAGTCAACACCACAACTACTTGGTAGTTATGGAACTTTCTATCCCTGACAATGACGCCATAAAGCTTGGTGTGTTTCTCAAATGTAGACAAGAAAATTGGCAAAAGTCGGTTCCATAGGGGAGAGTCAACACCACAATTACTAGGTAGCTATGGTGCATTCCATCCTCGACAATAGAGCCAGAAAGCTTGGTGCATTTTTCCATAGGTCACACACGAACAAACTAAATGGTGACTAGATGCAACCCTAAGAGGTTTCAAACACACTTGGGATCTTTTGAATTTATAAAGCCCTAAAATTTGGACACACTCACATAGACTAATACACTTACCTGCCAGTGCACGAGGTTGTGTTATAGTATAGGAGGGAGGCAAGTTAGGAGTCAAACCCAAGAGAGAAAAGGGGGCACTAGAGCTAGGTTAGTTTGAGATAGGTTCCTACTATAGAGTCTAGGGTTCAAGGGTATGATGGTTGATTTATTGAATATACTAATGGTGAGAAAGGAAGTAAAGGAGGACAAACAAGATCAAAACCTAAGCTAACTCTAGACAACTAATTATAATGAGCAAGGAATGGCAAGACAAGCAAGGAAGGGTCAAGTTACACTAAGGCAAGATAGAATAAATCTAAAATACACTAAGCTAGTAAACTAGGCTAAATAGAAATTAAACACCTGAACTAGAAAGAACTAGGAAAGAACAAGACAATTAACTAACTTAGAAAGTATAAACCTAACTAATCTAACACTAGCTAAGCAAGAAGGCAATTAGGGTTTTAATGAAATTAAGAGAAGTGCAGGCTGTTTGGGAGAATGCACTTGTCAATTGGGTTGAGTGTTGACATGTAGACATTACTCTTTCATTTATATTACCAAACCAAACAACAAGTTAGATGTTAATGAATTGCCTTAAACTGCTAATTATCCATGGATAAGGTGTGTATAGGGGAACTAGTCCCTAAAACCTCCTACCTACCCTTACAAGGCCACTTGGATTGGGTTTTATGTGTAATTCAATTAGGATCTAATCAAGCCTAGGTTTCTAGGATAGTAACTCTTAGGGTAATTAGGAGCTGAGGGTAGTAATGGAGGTGGAAATGAGGTTTTAGACCTCACACCACCCACATTCCAGCCCTCAAAAGACTCCAAGCTAATTACACTAAATCCTTCTATACTAGCTACTTAGATCTCTCACCTAGGTGTAGGAGAATTGATTAACATGTAGGAAGGTGAATAGCTAACTATGGATCCATTAATTGGACTTAGGAGCAATTCGCAAAAAGAGCCACATATAAGCAATTTTGCTAGAATCCTAAGTGATTTCAAGCACAAACCACAAATAAATATATGGGAAATGAGATAGAAGTAGAACATAATCATTAGAAAATGAAAATCACAATGTTTACATATCATTCTCCCACAACATGGTATCAAAGTAACATTTTAGCCCCAAAAGACCCACCTAAGGTGCCTAGATACTCATAGAAAGGAGAAAGATGAATGAGTACATGAGTAGAAATCCATGGTAGCTTGATGGAAACTCCTCCTTCTCCAACTCCTAGCATCTCTAGCTCCATCTCATTCATCCAAAGTAGGTAAATGGCATGAATGTATGGTGGAAAGTGGTCAAAAACCATAGAATAGGTGTTTTTGGGGTGGATAATGATGAAATGGAGGTGTAATGGAGTGGGAATGGATAGGGGGTGAAATGGGGGAGCTGAGAGTGGTCTACTAGTGGCTAACCCCATAATCCATCCGTTACCTATGTATATATAGGTGGTGGGGAAGCACTAGGTCGAGTGGGGGTAGAATAGGAAATGCAATGCAAAATTGCTGCTAGGGTTGCATGTAGCACGGTCGTGTTGGGAAACACATCCATGGTGGGTAGGGGTTAGAAAGACTGTGGTGGAGTGGAACATGTGAGGTGGAAAAATGAAAAAACCACAAGTTGTTTAAGGGGTTTTGAGTGGCTGGTTGCATGATTGCGATGGTCACCACGGTCATGGTGGGGCACAAGTATCACAGACGCGGTGATCATGACGACCATGGTGTCTTGAGGGAGTGATGCCCATGGTGGTGAAAATGGACATTCTAACTTGTCAGAAACATGGCCGCGCTGTGCTGTATGACCGTTCTAGGTCATGTTAGCACGATCATGCTGGGTTGCACGTCTGTGATGCTGAACTTGAATCTCCAACCTTGTCTTTGTGATTTTGAGTGGATCAACATGACCGTTCTATGGTACCACGACCATGGTGGTCTCTTCAACAACATTTTGATTTTGTTTTTTGTTTATCCTTGGACATCTTTGCTTCAATTAACCCTTGGACACTATGGGTATGTTGAAGGAGCTCTTGACTTCATTTTGGGCCTCTCTAAGGGTAGAGAAACCCTAGGATCACTCTCTATTCCTCATCCATGCAAGCGTGGTCCAAGTACTTGAAAAACATGCAAATGACGTCCATAAGTGCATTTGATGATGAAACACATATTGAGGGAAATGACATGTAATCTAACATGTTTATATGTGATTGAAGTGCAATAAGACACAAGATGAATCCTGAAAATTGGGATGCATCAACCCGCTCCTCCTTTCTCTCCTCAAATGCGAGTCTGAAGCTGTTGGTATATATGCCCATAGAGCCATCCGAAGTGATTGCATGGAGTTGGATATTTATTAATCAATTAATGCGATTATTTGGTTAATTAATGAATTCGAGAATATTCTAATTAATCTATGAGTGTTTAATTAATGCAACGTTTCTGTTTACCGATGGGTTTAGGAAACCCAACTTCCCTTTGTATCCTATTTAAAGGAGGATTGATGGCCGATATCTATATAAGAGATCGAGAGACGCTTTTAGTTTACGCTCACATACGTAAACCTAGCCGTCACCATCCTTAGGAGTGAAAGGAGAGAAACGCTCCATTAGCATGCCGCCGCACAGACACGACTCCTTCCCATCGGCTTAGGAAGCACACCATGGAGTTCTAGTCCATCCACGTGGATGAAGTAGAGACGCAGACGCTAAGACGCCTGCGTTCGGAGGACATCAATGACCATCCGTGCGCCTTACGAGCGGCACACATCATCGCACAGGTGCACCACCGGATCTTCCTACGACAGCGAACGGGAGAGAAGTTCCGTCCATGTAGGTCAGCAGCGTTGCATCATTGTGCAGCGGGACATTGCCGGACTTGCTCCGCGATAAGATATATCCCGCAAACACTCCTTCCAAATACGTTGTTGTCGACGAGATCCTATTACGGGTTGAGTGGAATTTTGTTGCTTCCGCCGCACATGTTTTCTCCACAAAACCCAACAGAAGCTCCATTGTCACATACCGAAACATTGACATATTCTCTTTTTGGCCCTTTCCCAATATTTTCCTATCATTTCTATCCTTTATGGGCTTGATGCGAAAATTTTGGAATTTATAGTGGTTTGGTGAACATTTGTTCAATAATTATACCAATGGAAGAGTTTATGCACAAATACCTTGGTGAAATCTTATTTAAGGATCCAAAATGTAAAATCACCGCTTAAGTAGAACAATGGTAAATAAATCCATGTTAGAAGTGTAAGGCCCCAAACCTAACTTAATGTATTGAACAAGCTTAACTACCATAATTAGGTACTCTAAACCTTAATATAACCTTGTAAGGTGTTTTTAAATCATGAGACAATATTAGTTTCAAGTTTGGTCCAATTTGAATGTTGTTTGTGCAAGTTATGCAATTATATGCACATTTTGGACTTTTATGAAATTTACCCAATTTGGAGGTTTTCTTTGTAAATTGTCACATGCATTATAATATTTAGATTTTACCTTACCATTCTCTACTTTTTGAACCATGGGGCACCTAGTTACACTTTGGTTTGAAGGTGTTACTTTCTAAGGGCATTATAGGGATTACCCTCTTTATAAATGAGCTTATCTTTAAAAGCTATCAACCAATGAGATTATTTCTTTGATTGGAGGACCGTGGGTATGGCCTAGAAGTCTCCATGGTCTTTTAGGACCGACCTTGTACATACAAGAAGTCTCTATGAGCTGTCCACTTGCATGGCCATGAAGCCTTAGCATAAGGACACATGGGAAGTCCCATAGACACCTCATGCTTGCCCCCTTCTTTATAAACCCATGCCTACCCCTTCCCACCTCCCAATCTAAGAAGAAATCCTCTCATTCTCTTTCCCTCAACTTAGAGAATAGTTCCTTCTATGTTTGGACACGAAGTTGCTATCCCAAGGTAAAAGAGGGTGCCTACCTTGGTGAAGAAGGCTCCTAGGGTTCCAAATTTCTCTATTTAGGATTTCTTAAGCTCCTCCTTGGTGAAAACTAGTAAGTATCCTCCTTTACTACCTTGTTTTCATGATGTTAGTCTTCCTCCCACCTTATTCCATGTCAGAACCATGTCCTTCCATGGTAAAACTCCACCTAGAGCCCTAAAACATCTCATCTCCATGCTCTTTTGCTAGGGTTTGCACATCTAAAGTGGAGAAGGTGATATTTGCTCAAGAAAGGAGCATGGCTTGGAGCAACCAGACCTTCTAATCTTAGGATCCTTTATGTTTGGACCTTCTTAAATTCCTAGAGGTGAGTTTTGTTAAACCCCTTCTCATATATTTCTTACTACATGCTTAAAACTCATGCTTCTATGTTTAAAATCGATGATATCCATCTCTATTCACCATGTTCTTCTAGGGTTTTGGTTTCTTTCTATTTTACCTTCTCTAGAAGATCTAGTTTGGTTACCTATGCAACTTCAATCCCTGATCTTGGGTCAAATGATGTTTTCTCCCTCTCTCTCTTTGCTTGTTTCGTTTGGTTTGATGATGTGTCGATTTCTAATTGGCAGTATTTCAATAATTCATAACTTTTGATTCGTTTGTTCAAAAATTAAAGTAAAATATGTTATGAACTCTAAAAACATGTTATTTTTAATAAAAATATTTTCAAGTATTGTTTTTTAGTTTTTTCAAAGGTGGTTTTCTAGAAAATGATTTAACCACTTAAAAATCACCAAAAATACACTCTAATCATCATAACTTCAAAATATACAAAATTATATGTTTTCTTAATTAGGAGTACATAATAAGATCAATGGTGATATTTTTAGAGTTGAAATCAAGTATTTGCTCAAAAAGTAAAAAATAAGGGTTTTCTTTACATTAATGCATATAACCTACACTAATACATGGTTATATATTGGAAATAGGAAAAGTTGATCTTAGACTCAATAAAGTGATGAAAGTTGGTAGTTGAAATCTTATGAGAGGTATGTGCTTTCCTTACACCCTAAGTTGGGATATTTGTGAACCAATCCTCTTTTCCCTAATGAGGCTTGAAAAGAACCCTATTTCCTTTATTAATACTTCTCTTATTCAAATAGCCTCAAAATTAGATTTGAGATATTCTTTCTTGGGTCTTGGTACCCCACTGCTGTGTTCTACTTATGTGATGCTATTACTTTCCATGGATTCTTTTCTAGCATGATGATTTTATTAAACTATTTAGCTATAGTAGTGGTACTTATGTACAACCACCCATAGTTAGGGCATGTTAATTCGCCCTGGGGAACGTCTTATTCTCCCCCTGGGGAATGTGTTATTTCTCCCCTATAAAATTTGTATAGGTGATTGGGAATGTATTAATTCTCCCCTCACCTATAGGTTGAAGGTCCGGTAGGTGCCTCAACCCTACTTAGTTAAAGTAGTCAATATTAATCATGCATGCAATTCTTTTGTTATATTTTTGTTATGGCAAGCATCTATTTGATTATGCCTCATTCTCTTGGCCTTCTCATCTTATGATGATTCAATATCTTTATGTTTCATGTTATTTACTTATCTCTTATACTTGTTCATAATGTTGACACATACTTTGTTTTCCTTTCCCTTTTTGCTGGGTGCTCTCTCAACCACCCAGGTTAGGACAAGTTGTTGAGTTGAACAAGGAGAACATATCCTTGGGCACATACCTAACACTTGGAGATGTTTCTCTGGAGACAATATTTGAAGTAGTTTAGACTTCCCTCTACTTAGATCTTATGTTGTATCATACATGTAAACCCTTATGAGAGACTATGATGTACTTATGTAATCTTTTATGAAAGTTGAATATAGTCAGTTATTTTTATTCCACTACTACACTTTGGTCCTTTGCATACCATTATAATAAATTTGGAAAATTTATACCTATTCCAACATATGTTTGACTGTGTTTGGAATGGATGTTAATTCTTCAATTTTTTTTAGTAAGGGGGTGATCCCGCTTCCTTACATCCATCCTCTAGAGTTGGGTGCCGCATGCGTTACCTCTCTAGTGAGGCTCCACTAATTTTCTTCCTACATTTCCATCAAGATATGGCGCCATCAGACTCCTATCTCTCCTCTGTAAAGCTCTAGGCCCCTGGTGCTCTACCGTACTCCCCCATGAGCCACATGTTCTCACACACTTCCCTAGTCGTGATCATCTGCCAATGTTCTTCATGCACTGCCGCTGCAATAGATCATGACGAGGCATCATACTAGGTCCCCACCTCCTCACAACCTGGTCGTGGTGGGATCTTCTACACCATCTCGTCATGCACGCCTATCTTCCCATTGTCAGCAGAAAGGGAGGGATCATTCTAGCCGCGGGTTCTCCAGTTGGGCACCTCTATGGTGAAGACTAGAATGGGGAAGTTGACATTAGGTGTTAGAATCAGGTGTGTTAAGGTCCAAGGAGGCACCTTCGACTCAAGATTAGGCTCTCGAGCTTGATCTTGGAGTTGTCCCCAAGTTATTGCCTCCGCTAAGAAAAGAAGAGGGGAAGAGTCTGACCTTCATGGTGGAGCTGATGACTAGGGATAGTCGGAAGGGGCCTGCCACTGAGATACTCCCTCCATGGAGAAGATTTAAGTGTCTATAATGGGTTGTCATGGATGTTAGAAAGGCAAGTAATTGTTGTGGCCATGCCAAATGCCTCCCTCACACAATCTCCTCTGCCAATTCTGTTGGTGACCATGTTGAAGTGAAGAGATGGAAATCCCTCACCTCACCACCAAATGCCATGATATGGGGTTAGTTTGGAAAATCCCAATCTTGTGGATCTTCCTTCACAGACCTCATGAGTACACACACGTACACTGGCTAACTAGATTGGTAGGAAGCAGGGGTAGAAATCTTTCCTCTATGAGTTTAAGAGGTAGGAGACGTAATCCCACTATTGGATCCACTAGGATGACCTACATTGGACCACAAGGCCACACTACAAGTGCCACATAGTGAAAAAAAGATGCATGGCATCAAATTTGTCATAGGCCTAACTACATTATCCCTAATACCAAGGATTTGGAGACCAATTTAAAATCAAACATTCACATCTTCTAATCTTAATAACTTCCAATAGGGACCTTGAATGATTGTGAATATTTAAGCAAAAATCCCTTATCGTATGATATATCATCCAATAATGTTTGAGACCAAAATCCCATTATATGATCATATCAATAAATTATTCAATTAACCTTAGGAATAGGTGTAGAAACCTTGAAATAGTCTTGAAATAATGATCAAATCTTGACCCTACAAGTCCAAAAACACTAACATACCTCAAGTCTAAAATAAATTGTCCACTTGAGCTTGTTGTGTCTACTAAATGAAACTCTTGGCCTCATAGGTATCTCAATTAATTAATAAAAGCAATTTTCTCATAATTGAACTCAACTAGGTCTGATAATTATCAATTGCATTTCTATTTAAACTTTTTGGGCGAAAAGAGTCCATAATTGAATAACTAATTCCTTAGTTTAGTATCAACCATATATATAACATTTATGATCTTAAAATACTATATTGGGTATCAAAAACCTAAAATATGGGTTATCACACTAGTGGTCTACCTGGACTATGTAAAGGCATGGAGGTAGTTACCAAGCCACTAGGAGAACGTCATCAATCACCATCTGTGGTGCTATACCAGTAGGCCACCCCAATGAGTGTTCATGTGATATTTGAGAAAGAAGCAAAGCTCCACAAGTATTGTCATTGGACTTGGTCCTTGACTAGGTATATACCTTACAACCCTCTTTTCCAATTCATGGTTGCTGACACAATCTGCTAGTTATGGGGAATATAGATAGATTTTTTTTGTTTCCACTGCCATTTCTGATGCCATATTTCCCTTCACTAATACCAAGTTGGCACACCCGTATGTCACAATAACCACCAATCATGATATTAGGGCATAAATTGATGATTGAACATAATACAAGATCATTCTCAACTTTTCCAATTTCAAGCTCTTTGTTTTCTCACATTTAGTCACATAAACTAACTATATAAGGGAATTCAAAGCTTGATTCCTCTAATCTAATTTCAACAATAGAGATACATATATAAACATTTATTCTAATTCTCATACTTTCATTTACAAAAGTCTTGATAATTAGATACATACATTTTTAATAGAGAAACAATCTTACATATCATCATTTACAACACTCATATTTATTTACAAGGACCTAAAGTGATAGGGAACCTAGTAAGGGTTGAAAATGGCTAAACAGTTGATCATATAATAGTGGCCCCTTGTCTTGGGTGCTCAAGAGGGGTGCCTCTCGTCTAAAAAGCCTATGTCTCCATGTAATGTGGTTCCTCAAGGGCTAACACACAATACAAAGTAATTATTAGAAGGCGTAAATCCACAAGGATTATATACTCCAACTGGTGGGTACCACTGGATCACCACTTATTGTTATATACCCCTACTATTGAAATAGTACCATCGAGATCTTTGATAATTGTTGGGTACTTTGCTACTAAAATAATACCTCCAGGATATCCAATTAATGTTGGGTGCTCTTTTACCATGAAAACCAAATTGGTTAGTGTTGGATACTCAATTTTAGGCTACTTCTTCCTATATCTGACAGTATATAGCCTGTTTCACCCATCCTACTAAAAACCTACATGGAGGGCTATATGGTGTTCAGGTCACTACTACTATTGTAATTTTTTAATTATATCTTTCTCTTAGATTGATCTCTTTTAACTCTATATTTTACTGACTACTTGGACTACTGAACTAATTTAACTAATGTTACTTAGCCAAATGTATACTAATTACCCTTCTCTTTGGATTTCTAACTGTTGAAATACTTAACATATTGTTAACCCTTCTCTTAGGATTTCTCATTACTCATGCACATATAATGTTTCTCATAAATTCAAACAAACATCAGGTCTATTGAAATAAACATTATCATTCAACATTTCTCATATTTATACAATAACATCCCTATATGGGGGAATGTCATTTCTATTTACTTACAATAGTATAACAACTTATGCATTTCATGACAAAGATCTGAACTAGAGATTTTTGCATTATGTGTATACATATATAATAATATTCAACTACAAAACCAAAGTATAACACGAATCATTTCAATTAGTTATTTACTACTAAATTAAATATGTACATGTTTAGAAGCATACTAGATGGAGTTTACATCATGGATTGCTTTTCTCAAGATACATATTGGGGAAATTAGAAACTCTACTTGTCCACATATCAAATTAAATTGATCAAACATGTCCAACTAAATATACTTATCACATAAACAAGACCATATAATCATTTATCTAAATTTCAGCTAGATTGTTGTTCAAACCCCCACATAATTAAAAAATTCAAATCACCAGATATTTAAATAAATTTCTAAATTCTCTAATTCAAGATACATGGAATTTTGTGTCTATTTCATCATTTAAACAATTTTATATCATATTTGGATCATGGAATGAAGTATTCTATAAGCTGAATTTAAGAACAACAAATTTTTTATTTACTGTCATCTATGGAGAAACTAAGAATTTCATCTAGAATCATCTAACTAAGTGCAATTGACTAAAATATTCTTTTATACATTCACCTCAGGTGTTAAGCATCTAAAAAACATAACTGAACAAATGATCCCCTTCAGTCTAAATCAAACTTTGAGAACTTGATCCTTTTTTTCCTCTCAATTTAAGAATTCAAGAAACAAAGATTGGAGAGAAAGAAAGCAAAAAGATGGTGATTTAATATCCTTTTGATTCAAATAAGAGGAGGGACAAACTTTATACATAGGAGAGAATTTTCACCATGAGAACCTATCTAAAGAACATTAGCATAATTGATTGCATCACTTCTAGGAAGATAGAACCAAGATCAACATCTCCACTTCTTTCCTCTTCCAAACTCTAACTCTCACTCTCTTTCTAGGATTTTTTTATATGGGATGAATTACAAATTATGTGAGCTACTAGAGTATTAGGTTATATATATAAATTGAGGTTCTTGGGTCAATTGTAAGTAATCCCCAATATTACATTATTATTTTATATCAATAGAACTTTCTGTCATAAAATTTAACTGATATGTTAATGATATCATCCTTTAAATGGTATTGAAAAATTCTGAAAATTTAGTATGATGTATGAGTATATGTTCAGACCAATATTCCAAATTTCATTAAATCTAGACTATCAATAAAATAATAAAATCAATTACTATACAGACAAGGTTTTAGTATCTCTCTATGGCCTGCTGAATATTTGCCGATGAAACTCAACTAATAAATATGTCCATCATTTAGCCAAAAATTCTAAAATTTTTAAGAGAACATTACATGAGATTTATCTTATATACTTCACTTTGCATAATAATTTGATTTCCCAGTAAATTACTAAAAATCATATATCTCACTACTATTCTTATCAGTGAATTTCTCATCACATTTCTAATTAATATGGCATCAATATTAGTGCTTTGAACTTCAACAGAATGAATGTATTGTATATTAGTATTTTAATACATATTTACAATTAAGTATCTGAATAAGGATTGTGCACATCTATATTTGATATCAAATTCACATTAAACGACCATCAAGGTGTATCTTGGATGGAGAACTAACAGGCTCCCCAATGAAGGGACCCGAGTTTGACTCTCTGGTTGTGCTTTTGGGAAATAGTTTATCCTGTCACGTAGATTGTCCCACTGTGTGAATTTAAATGCACTCCTAGTGCATGGGTAGATGAGGGTGGGAATGAGAGTTTACACTATTGAGGGGAGTAAGAAAGTGGCTCATCTATGAGGGTGGTTTGCTCATAGACCAATTTTTTTATAAACATCTGATAATTGAGAGTATGGTCTTGTAACCCTCAATTATCCTACTAAGTAGGGGCAGAGTCATTACACAGTCCACCATCATTATCCACCTTCATTTATCTTACCATGTCATTCTTATTTTCAACTTAATGTTGCTCATGGCATGTGTGTAAGGGAGAGAAAAATGGCCAAGAAGGAAGAAGAAGAAGAAGAGTGAAAAGTAGGAATAAATAAATTTCTTAGAAGATCCAGTAGTAGGACCACCTTCCCTCCTCTATATCTATCTCCTCTATCTTTCTCTCTAAATGTTGTTTTTCTATATTTTATTGTTCTCAAATATTGTTCGATGTTTGTTAATTTCTAGTTAGGCTCCATCTAGATTACATAGCACTAGTTGGTATGTTTATGAACTTCAATAACATGTTAATATTTAATATTCCCATTTTACATGATTCTTTATTATAATAATTTTGTTTGTTTGGTCTTCACCCGCACATGAATTCCCATGGTTTAAGAGAATACAACTAGATGATAATAAAAGATACAATGGACCTAGTGTACCAAATTGATGATAGAGCGATTGATATCTTCATTTTCACTCTAATTGGGAAAGGATTTGAGTGCACACACATTTCGATTGATGATTAAATTTAGATTCATAGGTTTAAAAGAAAATAGTAATTTAATCTAAGAAATCCTCCCAAAATCCTTGTGATATGTATCACGCTAATTTACGGTCATGTAATCTTCATGACAATGAGATTGTCATCCTTAGCATAGTTACTAAATATTATGTTGAGTGGTGTATTAATTAGCATTGTGCACTTTTTTGTTGTCTATGCAATGGATTAAATTATGTGAACAACTCTATAGAAGATAACCCTAGTATGGATGTCCTACAATTTCATATGAAACTTGTATTTAGTTTACTTTCAGCTTAATCTTTTATATTTAATATAGTTTTATTCAATCTTATAAATATTGAAGGAGTTCTAGTTTGGGTATCAATACATTTTATTTTTGAAATTCATGTTAAGGTAGTTGGAACACATAAATATTCCCAATAAATCCCATTTTATGTTTAAATGCACTTATCGAGTCTTCTACAATTTATTATAGGTAGTTAAGTGCCACTTGATGGAAGGAGACGAAGGAGGTATATCCAAGGACTTCATCACACTTGAAGGAGCACAAATTGCCATGAAATCATCTTAAAACTACCCCAAGTTCTCAAGAATCACTTATAAGCAATTTGACTCCATGGATGAAAACTTCAAGAAATGAAATGCACAACAAAAACCCCACAAAACAATCATTTTTCCCTTAGAACGCCCATTCCATAACTAGCTGCTTATCCTCAAATTCCCATATTCAATGTTATATCCATGCCACAGACAAAAAAGTTATTTTCTTTATAATGATTGTTCCATCATTCCTACACAACAACCATTCTTCCACTAACGACAATGGCCAAAAACACAATTACACCAAAAACCTTGTGACTCCAACCTATTTCCACCATGGTCGTTCCACTCAAAATAGTCATGCCACCAACTTGCAAAAATTGTTGTTCTAACTCAAGACACCATGACTGTTTTATGCCAACCCCTACCTAAAACTCCTCGAAAACCATGAAAAAAATCTACCATTTCAACCATGACCATTCTGCCCCCTAGCCCCAACCTTTCCTATCCATTACATTTCTATTTTTGCCCCTACTTAACCCTATCAACCCCTAGTATTTTTAAAAGAATTTATGGTGTATAGGGTGAGGAGGTTAGTATTCATTTCCTTCCTCAACCTCCACCCACTCTCACCTACCCTTATTTCCACCTCCTACCTCATTTTCTACCCAAAAGCCCTAGTTTTCTAGAGTTTTAACCACCATTCCATTCCAATTTCCATGCAAATAACCTTGAAGGAGGGATCGTATACTACCAAAATCTTAAGGTGAAGATGAATCTCTCCATTAACATTCCATGGCTTCCTACTCTTCTTTCTCCTCTCTTTTTGTATATTCTTTCACTATAAGTTTCTACGCCCCCTGTGTGGGCTTTTTGGGGAACATAATATGGGAATGTTATACAATGTTGCTGGGAATATATATGTATAACATTATTTTGTGTTGATTAGTGTGATATTCATGCTTTTTATCTCTCCTTGTATCTTTGTTTTTAGTTTTATCTATGTAACCATCTTATATATATTGTAGGGATTTGGAGGTTTGGAAGCAAAAAGTACCTATCTCCACTTTCTGGATACTTAGTTGTTTCCTATCTACCCCTATACCTTTTTGTTCCACTAGCCTTATGTAGTATATCTAAGTATGTAGGCATGGATTCCCCTCTCCCTTGGAAAAGATCATGACTAGAGATTGGATAGGGGGTAATAAGAGGTGAAAATCCTCTTTCTACCACCTATACCACCACTTGCCACCAAGTGGTTTAGGATAACCATACCTAGAAACAATGACTAGGGTTTATCTTGACTTAGTTTCATCTATCACCTAGTGCATTGGGCCTCTCTAGGGTGGATAGATTATGATATAGGGATTAGTTCTCCTAATTACAATATACTCCATCCTTAGCCAACATATTCCTTTGTTGTTTGGCTTAGCATCACTATTATTAGATGTGTTGATCGGATACTATCCTGATGCTTGGTTTATCTTCCCATATCCCCAAAACAACCTACTCTTCTAATTATTTGCTTAAAACCCAACTACTTAATTGCTTGCTAGTCAAGTTATCTATTTCTTAGTGACAATTGATTAGTTAATGATGAGTTTCTTTTATAGGGTACTCAATTCTTAATTGTAGTTACCTCTGTATAATTCTTTAGTAGATAGTTTACTATAGTTTTTGTTTGTCTTGTGTATATATTTACCTTTCTTAGTCTTGATTATGATTGCTTATCTAGAATAGTCAATTTTTATTAATAGACTAGTGGATATTTGCTTTTCTTATTATCTAGTTAACCCTAATCACTAATGTTAACTTAGTTTCTGCATCACAGTCAGGGCCGATCTTCTGTTCCAGGCACACAGCGTGTACCCTAATGCACATGACGTGAGCATCATAGTCAGGGCTGATCTTCTGTTCCAGGCACACGACGTGTCTATATAAGCACATGACATGTGCTTCTCTATCAGTGGCAGAAATGGCTCCTTTCAAGCAGACCAGCAACTGCAAGCATGACGCTAGCTCCTCCCAAGCGTCAGGGTACATCTCTACTATGCAGTTTTGGGTCACCCCAGAAGAAGACTCGACTTACCAGTTCTTGATTGCAAGGAGAGTTCTCCCTACACAGTTTTCTTGTCAGTAGATGACGACGACCATGGGCTTCAAGGATGAAGTCCTCATGTTCCTACAAGACCTGGGTTTGAGATATGTTTGCCTTACGATATCGAACACTTACCATTGTCTTGTTTATGAGTTTTTGACGACACTCGTCACCGAGCAGGTCCCACAGAAGAACCTCAAGCCGTTTGGTATTATACATTTTAGGCTTTTGGGTCATCCTTTCAAGCTCACTTATTGGAATTTTTGTGAGTTATTGGAGTGTCACTATGATGGCATGATCAGTTATCCGAACACTTTTCATAGCAGTGAGTTTTGGTTTGAGATTTCTGATGAGGATTTCCATGAGGCAAAATCAGCCAGGGCATCCGAGATCCACAACCCTATCTTCCAATATATTCATCACCTTCTTAGTACTGGAGTTTTTTCCAAGTAGGAAACACAAGGGGTTGTAGGGAAGCATGATCTTTTCTTCTTATGGGGCATGATGTATGAGAATGAAATTAATGTTTCTTTCTATATTCTTCAATGTTTCCTTGAAATTAAGAAGGTGAAGAAGAGGGACACTGGTGACATCATGTGTGGCAGTTTAATTATTTTGATTGCATAGAAACTTGATGTGGATTTGATAGGGCTTGAGGCTGCACCAGGAAGAAACCTGGTAGATATTCAATATCTTCTCTCTATAGTCTTGATATCGAGGGTTCCCAACTACGACGACAAGTTCTGACAGTTCTTCAATGATGATCAGTATGTTGACCTTCTAGACCCTGATCATGTCACCTTAGAGAACAAGGACAACTGGAAAATCCTGCTAGCCACTGATGAGGAGATAGCAGCTGCACAAGCTGTTGATGATACTGGGGCAGGTCCTTCAGCCCCTTCTGGTTCTTTTGCTCCACCACCTCCCTCCACCAGCACCCAGATGGAGTATTCCTGGGCAATGCCTGATGTCAGGCATCTGTATGGCTATGTACAGTAGTGGATCGATCACATCGACGGCCGCTTGGACCAGATAGGCACACAATATACTGTGATGCATGACACGGTCCAACACATGGACTCGTGGCACATCTCATAGGGCCACTACTCCATCCCGCAGCCATATCAGCTGCCACCGCCATAGCAGCAACCAGAATCCGCTCCACAGCCCACTCCGATGGATGTCCCAGAGGATGATCTTGTCAGCCAGTTCCACGGGGGTGCTGGCCCCTCTGATTGATTTTTCATCCATGACAGGTATCTGGTTGATACCTCCATAAGTTCGATTGATGCAGTGCAGACACTACAGATTTCAAGATTGAGGGGTACACCCAGCCAGTATTGTAGTCTCTGTTTCATTTGCTTTTTCTTTTGTCATTTTCTTTTGTTGGTCATGTCAGTCTTCTATTTTAGTCTTTTATTTCAGCATGTTTCATGTTATGTATTTCCATTTACGGCAAACTTGATATGAAATGAGGCTTTTGAAATAGAATGAACTCTTGTATGCTTGAATCACCTTGTACTTTGTATTTCTTTGTGCCATATGAAAGAATTAGTAAAGGACATGTATGAATCAAATGGAAAATGAAAACCCCATGTACAAGATCTTGATTTGTAATTGTAGCTTGAACTCTCAATTTTCACATCTTTGATTTCTAAATACATATAATGGTCACAAAATTTAGCAAATGAATCAACTCTACAACACTATTTATAATACATGATACTCTTGCCAAACTCTTAGTGCATATATAATCAAATTTTTAGTGAAAAATTTGCAGATTAATAAATGAAATCTTGTTAACTTAACCTTCTAGTTGACTCTCTTGTGTTTTGCAAAAACCTCTTTTATCATTTTCTCACTCTACCCAATAAAAGATGGCAAACAACCCACATATCATGCTAGCCTAATGTGAGTCCGATCTGACAGTAATGGTTAGGTGGTATGAAAATCAAATGAGGGTCAAAATAACACCCCAACCGACACTCCATGTGTGCGTAAGCCTAAATTAGCAGCCGAGTGCCAAAATCCCAATAATTAATCATTATTTCTTTTTGAGAAGAGAGATCAACTGAGATTGTTAAAGTTAACTAAGGTTTCATCTTTTACATCCATAATAGCTGAAAATTTTGTTCTGTACATACACTAGTTGTTTGGCTTGACTATCCAAATCCTATTTAGTGTTGTTTAGTTTAATTTGTGACCACCTTTACTGAACTAAAACTTCTCTATCTTTAATGTTTGAATTGAAAAGATGACTATGAAAATAAACCTAATGTACATGGTTGGTTGAGCTTATTGCATATCTTCATTTCACTTAATCCATGCATGGACTTGAAAATTCCTTCATTTGTTTGGCTATGTTCTTTTTGCTTGAGGACAATCCATTTTTCTTCTTTTCTTCTCCAAGATTCTTCTCTAAGGTGCATAAGAGCTTCTTCACTCCACCAAGCTTCTTAGGAGAGAGGTTTGTCCAGTTTGGAGCAGCTGTAGAAGTGGGATTTCATCCTCAAATTAGAATTCTACCTTTCTTTGATTACACCTTGGGCTTACTTAGCTTTTCCTTCTCTAAATCATGTTGAATTCTGAAAGTTCTGCACATTTTCTACTGTACACTATCGTGGACGAGTAGTTTCCTTTTCTTAGACATGGGAGAGTAGCTCCCATGTCATAGCATACATGGAACATGACAATTTTGTACTAAATGCTATGTTTCTTGTTTTTCCACCTTGTGAGTATCAGTGTCTTCTTTTCTGCATGTATGGTTGGCCACCTTATGTGTATGTTTTATGCTATTTTGCTTGATCTGAGAAGATAGGTGAGAGAGTAAGGAGGTACTCTCTTGGCAAATCCTTCTTTACCACCGAGAGGTGAAGTACAACATACAACTCTCCTTTAAAATAAGTGCTTAGTATGTTTAAATTTCATGCTCTTGTTGTATGCTATGATATGTGGATGAAATCCTAAGTAAGATTTTTTTTCCATATCTGATTTTTAATATCTTTTAGTAATCCATTACTGTTTGTTTAATTCTAAAATTTTAGTCTATCAAACAAATCACCTTTAAAATGGTCTAGATTATTGAACCTTAGCACTACTACATTTAATTGATTGCTTAAGCTCCTTGTGTCCGATCTCAACTAGAACTACTTTCGTATACTTGCAGAAATTGGTTAGTTGAGTAAACGATCTTTCTTAAGATTGAAAATCGTCAGTGTAATAAACAAACAAGTTTTTGGCACCATTTCTGGGGAGCTACAGTCAATCTAATTAGAGTAACAAGTCCTAATTATTATTCAAGACTAGATCATCATTACCATTTTTGAATTTCCATATATCCCTTAGTTGTGTTCTCAAACATTTTCTTGCTATTTTTCAGGTTGTATGCGTCGCTCGCAAAGAGGTCTTCAAACATCTATTTTGCTAGACCTTGAGATCGAGCGTACTCTTTCAAGCTTAAGAAGAGCAAGGAGAGTAGAACATCCACTTCTAAGAGGTGTTCCACCATTATCACCGCCACCATCTTCTTTGCCTTTTGAAGAAGCTACACCAAGGGATCCAACCATGGAGGACGACCGTCCTTTGAAGGATTTTGCAATGCCGGTCACCACAAACATTTGTGGGGCCATTGACCTACCTACAGTTGAAGCGAATCCCTCACCATGGGTTTACCAACTGGTTTCTACTCTAAACATTCTATAATGGTTTGTTCTACAACACCTAGATGACACTGGATGCTGCAGCTAATGGAGCATTGATGACTAAGTCTTATAGAGAGGCCTATGACATCATTGAAGACATAGCCCTCAACCATTGTCAATGGGGATCAGATAGGAGAGCACAATCATATTCTACAACTAGTTCTTCAGCCGAGAAACAAGGAGGGAAGCATACTGTTGATGTCGTTGATCTTATTGCTGCTAAACTTGATGTTCTTACACAGAAGTTTGAGAAAATAACTACATAGAAAATCCAATCAGCTGAAGTGATATGTGAAGCATGTGGTAACTTGGGACATACTTCTTCCTCATGCTTTGCTCCTAACATGAATGAAGGGAGCCTAGAACAAGCCAATGTCATTGGGATGCAGGGGAATAAGAAGTACATTCCCTATTCCAACACCTATAATCTAGGATGGAGAGATCACATCCTAATTTCTCCTACTAGAACACAAGCAACGCTCAGAACGTCCAACATGGACAGTAACAACAACAACAACACTTCAACCGACAAAACAATGGGAATCCATTGGGCTTCAACAATAGGGGTTACCAATAGCAACAACCACCCCAAAGTTCTTCCTTAGAGGCTATGATGGAGAAATTTATCTCCACACAGATGTAGCAGAATGAAGAATTAAGAGGCAACGACAAGCTCTTGAAAGATGCGATTGCCCAACTCTCTGCCAAAGTGGATGGCATTTCCACTTACACATGGATGTTGGAAAATAAATTTGCCCAACAAGCCTTGACGCAACAAAAGACTTCCAAGCCAACCAGAAGTGAATCTAAGACAGCAAGCAAATGCCATCACCTTGAGAAGTGGAGCTGAAATCCACAGACCTTCTCCACCCAAGGAGAAGAGTACAAACATTGCCGATGAAAAGCTTGACACCCCTATGGGTGACAAAGGTAAAGGTACAATTGAGATACCATCTTTTGTTAAAGTTAATGAAACATTTCTGCAGAGGCTTGCCAACACGAAGGAGGACTCAAAATTTAGAAAGTTTATGGACATTCTAAATAAAACTCCATGTCAATCTTCTACTAGATGAGGTTATTGCAGAGATGCCATCATATGCCAAGTTCCTTAAAGATATCCTCACCAAAAGGAGGAAGGTGGACCAAGTGGAGATCGTGATGCTTTCTAAAAGAATCAGTTCTATCATTCAAAATCGACTTCCCGAGAAGTTAGATGACTTGGGAGCCTTCACTCTACCATGCAAGATAAGTGATACCACATTCGACAAAGATCTTGTAGACCTCGGAGCCAGTATCAATCTCATCCTGTCTACTCTATGGCAAGAGCTAGATCTTGGAGATCTAAAGCCTACAAAGCTGGCCATTGAGCTGGCTGATCATTCCATCAAATACCCCAAAGGTATCGTAGAAGACGTGCTAGTGCAGATTGGTAAACTTTATATTCCTTGTGATTTTATAGTGCTAGACATGGTAGAAGTTCCTTCCAACCCTATTCTTTTTGGGAGGCCCTTTCTGAGAACCGTTGGATGCCTAGTTGATGTTCACAAAGGAAAACTCACACTCCGAGTTGGCGAAGAAGCC
The DNA here is from genome assembly GCA_963693085.1 of Alisma plantago-aquatica. Taxonomy (NCBI): domain Eukaryota; kingdom Viridiplantae; phylum Streptophyta; class Magnoliopsida; order Alismatales; family Alismataceae; genus Alisma; species Alisma plantago-aquatica. The sequence goes on along the minus strand of OY856410.1, from coordinate 299,718,354 downwards.
ATGGAGTTTTCTGTATATGATGCCATGAAAGCACCCTCTCATGTAGAAGAAATCTATTTTATGGATTCTATCGATTCTTTGTACAAGAAGATCATGATGTTACCAACTTGATATTGAACTACTGTGATGATGATGAAGGTACGAATAATGGATCTGAAAATTTTGGGGTATTTTCTATTGCTAAACCAGATGCTACTGAAGAAGACACTCCAATTATTGATGACAAAGTCAAAGACAATGTAGCCGAAAGAAAGGTAGAACTTAAAGCCCTTCCACCAGGACTAAGATATGCATTTCTTGATTCTGACTCTACTTCTCCTGTCATAATCAGTAATGAGTTAACCAATGACCAAGAGAGTAAATTACTTGCCAAACTACGTTTGTATAAAGATATTATTGGTTACTCGATCGATGATTTGAAGGGCATTCATCCCTCTATTTGTATGCACCGAATAAATATGGAGGATGATGCTACACCCACCATTGAACCGCCTAGACGCTTAAATCAAAATAAGCTTGAGGTGGTTAAAAAGGAAATCTTTAAGTTGGTTGATGCTGGTATCATCTATCCTATAAGTGATAGCCCTTGGGTTAGTGCCATCCACGTGGTACCTAAGAAGGGGGGGTGCAACTATCATCAAGGGAGACAATGATGAGTTGATTTAAACATGTATTGTCACAGGATGGTGTATGTGTATTGACTACCGACGTTTGAACAAAGCAACCCGAAAGGACCATTTTCCGTTGCCGTTTACCGATTTAATGCTTGAACGCCTTGCAAAATGCTCTTATTTCTATTACTTAGACGAGTATTTCGGGTTTTTCTAGATTCCTATTTACCCTCCCGACCAAGAGAAAACCACTTTCACATGCACGTACAGAACTTATACTTATCGTCGTATGACCTTTGGCCTTTGCAACGCTCCTGCGACGTTCCAACGATACATGATGGCTATTTTTTCTGATTTCATTGAAAAGATAATGGAAATTTTTATGGATGATTTTAGTGTTTATGGAAATTCTTTTGATTAATGTTTATGCAACCTGTCATTAGTCTTAGCCCGCTATAAAGAGGTTAACCTAGTATTAAACTAGGAGAAGTGCCATTTCATGGTACAATCTGGTGTAGTATTAGGTCATGTTATATCTAACAAGGGTATTGAGGTTGATAGGGCCAAGGTGGAAGCTATTGAAATGATGTCTACTCCTTCTTTAGTCAAGGACATCCGCAGTTTCCTTGGTCATGCATGTTTCTATAGAAGATTTATTAAAGATTTTTCCAAAATTGCAAAGCCATTATGTTCCTTAGTTGCCAAAGATGCTGAATTCATATTCAATGATGACTATCATATCGCCTTCACCAAGCTAAAAGAAGCTCTTATTTCTACACCAATCATTCAACCACTGAATTGGAACACTCCATTTGAACTGATGTGCGACGCAAGCAATTATGCAGTGGCGGAAGTTTTAGGATAAAGGAAGGACAATAAGCTTCATGCCATATACTATGCGAGAAAGACCCTAGATGAAGTACAAATCAATTACACAACCACAGAGAAGGAGATGCTTGCTATAGTGTATGCTTTTGAAAAATTTTGACAGTATTTGGTAAGATCTAAGGTGATTGTTTATACAGATCACACTTCAATAAAGTATTTTCTCAATAAGAAGGATGCAAAACCTCATCTCATCCGCTGGATACTGCTTCTGTAAGAGTTTGATCTTGAAATCCGAGATAAGAAGGGGACAGAGAACAATGTTGCAGATCACCTTTCCAGATTGACTACTGATGCTGGAGATTGTTTGCATATTGAAGATCATTTGCTATTGAGAAGCTTTATGCATTATCGTCTACCCAAGTTCCGTGGTTTGCAGACATTGTGAATTTCCTTGCTACAGGACAAATGCCGTCGGGATTTACATACCAACAAAAGAAGAAGTTCTTCCATGACGTAAAGTTTTACTATTGGGACGACCCCTTGTTGTTCAAACATGGGAGTGATGGACTTATTCGCAGGTGTGTCGCTGAAGAAGAGATAGATACCATTATTTTTGAATGACACACCTCTCCTTACGGAGGCCACTTTAGAGGAGAAAAGACTGCAGCTAAGATCCTACGAGTAGGTTTCTATTGGAAAAATTTGTTTAAAGATGTAAATCTATTTATCAAAGCTTGTGATAAATGTCAAAGAACCGGAGGAATTTCTAGACGTGATGATATGCCTCTTAACTCTATCTTAGAGATTGAGGTATTCAATGTATGGGGAGTTGATTATATGGGACCATTCCCATCTTCATGTGGCTACCAATATATCCTAGTCGTTGTTGAGTATGTCTCCAAGTGGGTTGAGGCCATCCCAACCCAAGCACCGAATGCAAAATCTATAGTAAAACTTTTTTAGAAAATCATATTCCCTCGCTTTGGAGTTCCAAGAGCTGTAATCTCAGATGGTGGTACACATTTTGTTGAGAAAAAAATTCAATAATCTTCTCTCTAAATATGGAGTCACACATAAGGTCTCTACGCCTTATCATCCTCAAACCTCCAGGCAAGTGGAGGTCTCAAACCGACATCTAAAAGGTATTCTAGAGAAGACAATGTCTAGATCAAGGAAAGATTGGGCTTTGAAGATAGATGACACACTTTGGGCATATCAGACAACTTTCAAGACCATAATAGGCACAAACCCATTTAAGCTGATATATGGTAAATCTTGTCATCTTCCTCTGGAGTTAGAGCACCGTGCACTATGGGCTATAAAATTTTTAAACTTTGATATGAAGAAAGCTAGTGAGAAGCATCTTTTACATCTGTAAGAACTGGAAGAGCTAAGGCTTGATGCATATGAAAATGCAAAACTCTACAAAGAAAGAATCAAGATGTGGCATGACAAGAGAATCCGGAGGAAGGATTTCAAAGAGGGAGACAAAGTGCTGCTATTCAACTCAAGACTTAAGTTATTCCCTGGAAAACTAAAGTCAAAGTGGTCCGAACCTTTTCTCGTGTTAAAGATTTTTCCTTATGGAACTGTTGAATTACAAGGCAAGGATGGAACATTCAAAGTAAATGGGCAACATTGCAAGATGTACACTTCAGGAGATGATGTTCACAAGGGAGTTTCTTGCTCCCTTCAAGATGCATGAATGACATTGAAGAGTCTCACTCCAGACTCTAAATGGAGGACCTCATGGGGGTTTAACCCACATTAGGATAGATTTCTTTTCAAGTATTTTGAGTTAAAAACACTCTTTAGTTTTCTAAATAAGCTTGTCATGGATGAATCTAATAATATAGATGATTCTATTACATATCTGGTATAATTTCTATGCTGACAAAGGTTGTTTTCTGCAGAAACTACAGAAGACACGACGTGTCTTTATTTGCACACGCCGTGTCCCCAATCTCATAACTCAGTAGAACGGGTATTATCTCTAGGTACACGACGTGTCTATATTTAGACACATCGTGTCACAATACAACAACTACAAATGTTCTTAATTGGAATAAAGAACACGATGTGTCCTATTTTGCACACGTAGTGTACTCATGCATAGGATGAAGGAGTAAGAAATCTGGAAAGCAAACACGATGTGTCTTTATTTACACACGTAGTGTTCCTTATCAGAGAAAGAAACGTCAATTACTCTGAAGATGTACACACCATGTCCGATAATATACTCAACGTGTATCACAATAGACGGATAAAGAACCGAACTTCTGGAAAAAGTACACAACGTGTCTTTAATTGCACACACTGTGTAGCTTATCAGTGCATTTGGGTGTTTGAAATTTTGGAATTTCACACACCATGTATAAAATGGAACACGTCGTGTCTTTTATTACAGAAAATGGGTTCTGATATGACACACGGTGTGTCTTTATTTGCATACATCGTGTCTTTTGTCGAAAAAGTAGATTTAAAACCTAGCACACGACCATCACTTTCACTCAAACTTTCATTTGAGCCAAAGCAACTGTGTGCCCTAACACCTTCTCCCTAGCTGCCGTATGTACTAGCAGCAAGCCGTCGCCGTGCCATGTTCATGGCCGTGTCTTCTCCAAGAAAGCATCCACCATCGCCGTGTGCTCCTACTCTTCACGACGTGTCTTCTACAAGCAGCCGCCGTGGCCGTTTCCTTCTCCTACGGCCGTGTGCCCTAGCACAAGGTGGTGCTAATTCCACCATCAAGCTTGAGCTACCAACCTCGTCTTCTTCTTCTTCAAGCTAGCTCTGCCGTCATCATCAACCTTGAGCCAATGCCATTTTCTCAAACATGGTCATGAGAAATGATCCATCATCCTCCCCTCTCGACGCCTCTATGATGCCAAGGAGATCACCAAACTCAGCAGCCGATGTCCCCGCGACCACGGCGTGAAGCCAGCAGTGAGCCGATGCTGCCCCCTCCTCTTTCTTTCCCAAAAGTCGACCGTCTGCAACCTGTAGATTTCCACAAATCTACAATACACATCATGTGATAAGTAAAATAACAAAAAGGTGGCAATAATGATATGAATAAAGGCTAAATGAGAACAAAATGAACTGAATTTGTGTGTGAAAGCATGTGAAAAGTTGATGTGGAAACCACTTAACAAATCCCCCTAAACTTGAATCATTGCTTGTCCTCAAGAAAAAAGAACATAGCCAAACAAATGAAGGAATTTTCAAGTCCATGCATGGATTAAGCGAAATGAAAATATGCAATAAGCTCAACCAACCATGTACATTAGGTTTATTTTTATAGCCATCATTTCAATTCAAACATCAAAGATAAAGATAGAGAAGTTTTAGTTCAGCAAAGATGGTCACAAATTAAATGAAACAATCAACTAAACAACACTAAATATGATTTGGATAGTCAAGCCAAACAACTAGTGGATGTACAGAACAAAATTTTCAGCTATTATGGATGTAAAAGATGAAATCTTCGTTAACTTTAACAATCTCAGTTGATCTTTCTTCTTGAAAAGAAATAATGATTGATTTTTGGGATTTCGGCACTCGGCTGCTGATTTAGGTTTACACACACATGGAGTACTGGATGGGGTGTTATTTTGACTCTTTTGATTTTCATACCACCTAACCATCATTGCCAGATCAGACTCATACTAGGCTAGCATGATATGTGGTATGTTTGGCATCTTTTATTGGGTAGAGTGAGAAAATGATAAAAGAGGTTTTTGCACAACACAAGAGAGTCAACTAGAAGGTTAAGTTAACAAGATTTCATTTATTAATCTGCAAATTTTTTACTGAAAATTCGATTATATATGCACTAAGAGTTTAACAAGAGTATCCTATATTCTAAATAGTGTTGTAGAGTTGATTCATTTGCTAATTTTTTTGACCATTACATGTATTTAGAAATCAAAGATGTGAAAATTGAGAGTTCAAGATACAATTACAAACCAAGATCCTGTACATGGGGGATTTCATTTTCCATTTGATTCATGCATGTCCTTTACTAATTCTTTCATATGGCACAATGAAGTACAAGGTACAAGATGATTCAAGCATACAAGAGTTCATTCAATTTTAAAAGCCTCATTTCATATCAAGTTTGCCATAAAGGGAAATACAAAACATGAAACATGCTGAAATAAAAGACTGAAATAGAAGACTGACATGACCAACAAAAGAAAATGAAAAAAGAAAAAACAAATGAAACAGAGACTACAATTCTGACTGGTTGTACCCCCCAAGCTTGAAATATGTAGTATCCACAATGCATCAATCAAACTCATGGAGATATCAACCAGATGCCTATCATGGATGAAAAATCAATAAGAGGGGCCATCACCCCCGTGGTCGGTCTGAAAGAACAGGCTGACAAGATCATCCTCCGGGATATCTATCAGAGTGGGATGTGGAGTGGACTCTGGCTGCTACTGTGGTGGCGGCGGCTAATATGACTGCGGGATGGAGTAGTGGCCCTGTGAGATGTGCCACGAGTCCATGCAGTGGCCAACCATATATGTAGAAAAGAAGAAACCGGTACTCACAAGGTGGAAAAACAAGCAACATAGCATTTAGTACGAAATTGTCATGTTCCATACATGCTATGACATGGGAGCTACTCTCCCATTTCCAAGAAAAGGAAACTACTCGTCCATGATAGTGTACAACAGAAAATGTGTAGAATTTTCAGAATTCAACATGATTTAGAGAAGAAAAAGCTAAATAATCCCAAGGTGTAACCAAAGAAAGGTAGAATTATGACTTGAGGATGAAATCCCACTTCTACAACTACTCCAAACCAGACAAACCTCTCTCCCAAGAAGCTTGGTGGAGTGAAGAAGCTCTGCTGCACCTTAGAGAAGAAGCTTGAAGAAGAAAAGAAGAAAAATGGAGTTCTTTTGCAAGAAACCACCCTCTTCTACCTCCAAAATCACCCTCCTTTCTCTAGCCTTTCTCTAGGATGAAAGCGTTTTTGAATAATGATCCCAGATAACTGCTCCTTTGAGTGGTTTCCTCTTTTAAAATGAAAGGAATCATATTTGAAAATTTGCTGAAACTGATAGGCACACACTGTGTCTTTCTCTGGACATGCCATGTCCTGTCTCCGACAGTTGCTTCTGTGTTAAGTACACGTCGTGTATGATTTAATACACACTATGTACTTTTCCAAAAAGGCTGAACTTAGTTCTGAATGCCCAGGTACATGCCGTGTATGATTTAATACACACTGTGTACTTTTCTTCAGTGATCACAACAATAGGTTTTCTGGAAATGCACACGTTGTGTCTTTTTATAAGAGATGACGTGTGCATTGTTGTTTCATCAATTTTAAAGTTCTAGATGTTGCAAGGCTTGGAGAAATCCCGAATAAGACGAAATTTATTTGGAAAACATCCAATTTGATTCCTTCAATGCAAATCTACAATACACATCATGTGATAAGTAAAATAACAAAAAGGTGGCAAGAATGATATGAATAGAGGCTAAATGAGAACAAAATGAACTGAATTTGTGTGTGAAAATATGTGAAAAGTTGATGTGGAAACCACACAATAGTTTCCATCTTTCTTTCACATATTGACATGACCCCCTACTTGAATCATCCAAAACAAAGTTAAACCATAAAAATTCTAACGTCGACATCTAGCAATGTGAAAAACCATCTTATCTCTAGAGCCTTCACTGTCCACGTGGATTACACCCCAACTCACCAAACTTATACTACATCTGAAGCCCGTGTGTGATATATTATATAAGAATGTGATCGTGGGGCTACTTTTGTTAGCATGAGGTGTTCACAAATCAAGATTTCTAGTGCCACTGACGGGGATGATAGTTTTATACCTAGTGAGTTGTTTCTCTTTTACTCTTTCTAGTTACCCTCACTATTGCATACTATTTTGCATTATTATTGCATTGTTTATTTGCTGACTCCCTCTAATATTATTGATTCTTATCATGCAAGTGATAGTGCATTTCTGAAGATATTCCTTGTATCTTGACACATTCTTTAAGGATCTTGATATAGGGTGTCAAAGAATAAGAAGTCACCACCATCAAGCGAGAGAAATTTGTATGGAAAACCCAAGTAGTTTCCCCTCTTGAAGGCCATGATCATGAACACAATGAAAATGAATGAACAAAATCTCTTTGGAAAATATCCTCCACCACCTCCAAGACTGCTCTGATAGTACTCCAGTCCTAGAAACTATACTTCTCCTATTGCTTCTCATGTGGGACAACTATATAGACAAGCTTTTTCAATCCCATCTACTCTTGTGGAACTCTTTTGAACATTCTATGGTTTTTAATTGTAAATCCATACAAGCATGATGACTCTTTCTTGGAAGTGTGCTCCACATTTCTCCCTCCCGCAACTAGTGATGGTGCTATTCTTTAACCATGTTACCCTTCTCACTCTAGGACAAGGTAAAAGAGTGGTATTCTTCTAAGACTAAGATAATGGTATGAGAGAGGATGAAGAACAAGTTCCTAAATAAGTTTCATCCCATAGACAAGCTAACTTTTATGCCCTGGTCCATTACCACCTCTAGAGGATTGAGTCGTAAGAAATTCCATAATAATTGGATAAAGTTTAAAAATTGTTGAGATACTTCCCCCACCATGAGGTACCCCTATGCCACTTAGTAAATTCTTTTGATTCCATAATATCTCAACTAAATCAAACTGTGGTGGACTCTTCTTGTGATGGAACTTTTATGGCTAGCCTTTTGGGGAATCATGGGTGTTATTTGTGCACTTGGATGAAAATCTAAGACATCATGCATCTTGATCCATTAGTGACTATGATAGAAATGTGGGTTTATCCCCCTATAGTGAAACTCCTCCACCTTCTAATAACACTGATTTGTAGATGATAAAACTCCCCTATGACATGATGGGAATGCTGAAAAATTAAGGAGGAGGAACTTCTAGTGATTTTGTGCAAGTTGTGGAAACTTTTATCGAAGAGTTGGAATCATTGTAATCTTATGGGAACAAGAGCTCCAATACATGTATGTCTCAATATTATACCTCAAAATGGGGAAACATCCTAATTTTTCATGGAGTCAAGGTTAATATGCCCAAAAATAGATTATCAACAACATCAATGGCAAAAATATAGTTCAAAATTTGAAAATGAAGTTTCTTCAAGGATAAGAAGCCTAGAAGAGGTCGAGAAGGATGTTTCTATTGATGGGAAAATGATCAATTGTCTTGAGCAAAGACTTGATCAGTTGTTCTTTCCACTTTACCATCAGGAGGAGGGTAGACTCTTGTCTTAAATTTCTATTGTTATAACATGATTTTTCACATGTATTTACATATTTGAAATGCAAATATTTGAATAATAAGGATATATCAAAAACTTAGCGTGCTTTGTTTTGAAATTATGGATTTAATTTGCAAATCTTCCTTTAAAATAGTTTTCATGGTTTTTACTGATTTCAATAGTCCAATAATAAATATAGGGAATAAGGATGAAAGAAATTTCAATATTAAGTGAATTGCAAAAGGTAATGGGATCTCTGAGTCAAAAGTGAACTAACATAGATCCATTCTAGTGTCAGGATTTGCTAGATGGTGAAACGAGTATTCCTCTAATGGGATCTCTGAGTCATATATTGTTGAGTACATGGATATTTTTTAGGATGGTTGTGGTCATACCTTGACAGGAGAATAGTCGAAGCCATATCTCAGATGTTTATGATGCAATATAAGTGGTATGATTGAGGACATATGCAGTTTTACCTCAGACGATTGGGTTTTATATACCCTGGTCACTAGTTCTGTAATCTATATACCAAGAGCGGACTAGGCTATTTTGCATCTTGATGATATATGTCTTTGAGGCTGACTCGTACTAACTGAGGGCAGATGAGATCTTAGGATTTTGGCTCTCCTAGATCTTGTATGGGACTGGTTTCGACTTAGTAGTGGTCAGTTGGAGTTTGAGTGGTATACCTCAAATTCCCCAGGGCTTAATAAAAGATGTAATATAGTTGTGTAGTATATCTATTTAGGGTTAAACATGATTCACATTGGATGTCAACCCTTCCCTTGCTTCTTATACTACTTAGTTGTTATATAGTACAATAAGAGTAGTCATCTATTTAGTAAATGATAATCTTATATATTCCTTTATATACTTGTTAATCATACCTATTGTTATGCCTGCCTTCTTAACTTGCTTAATATGTTTGATATGATTAATCTATATAACAAGATAACCTGTTGTAATCAATAACCATTTTTTAGAGTTATATCTCTCGCTGGGATGTTGGTCTCACCTCGTGGGTCACCACATATTTTTAGTTGATTATGATCAATGTCATCAAGATCGTTGTGGTGAGGAAGAGTAGCTTGGAGAGTAGTAGAAGAAGAATGTTGGTCAGTAATTAGCGTGTCCTAGAGTCATCCATGTACTCTTACGTTTGAGAAGGGGATGTTTTGTATATGATATGTACATCGACTCAAAATTTTGTAGTATGTTGACGTTTGTATATGGTATGCATATGTTGAATCATATCTTTGTATACAAGCTGTGGCTGCGACCACAGGACATACATGTAAATACCTGATATGGTATATGTTGATATGCAAGTTGTTGGTACTTTATGTAATTTTTCTACACATGATGATAATGGTTAAATCAATTTTAATTTATATAATCATATTTTCCGCTACAACAAAAGGGTAGGTCTGGCGACTCCCATGGCGACTGGGGGCGGCCCGCCCCCTTCTACTTCCACTGCTACCTCCACTACTACGACTACTACTTTTGCCAAGGCGATCGAAAGGAATGAAGACTGGTTTGCCCATGACACTGATGTTACTGTCGGGTGAGATTGGGTGAAATCAGTAGATGGGCCACCTCCGACGATCCGGGGTGCCGTGGCGGCTGATCTGAAGGACCCTTTCCTGAACGAGGGAGACGAGCGATTGTGGACGAGATTTAATGATCCCATTATGGATGAGATGGGGGACTATCACTGCTTCTCCACCATCGTGTAGATACTGGGTAAGAAATGCCATCCTCAGCAGCTGAAGGGATGGATGATCAGGCATTGGCGGCCGAAGGGCGAGCTCGAGCTTTTCACTTTGGATGGGGGGCTTTTCCTTGAAAGGTTTGCCAATGACACCGATCGCAATGCTGCGATGATGAAGGGGCCGTGGTTCTTCGATGACCAGCTGGTTCTAGTCATAAATGGACTCCACAAGCTGATACCTGCAGAGCCGCCTTCACCACTGCTCCTGTCTGGGTCTCCCTCCCGGATGTGGGTAAGCACAGGACGGCGCGAGCCATTACTGTGATTGCGCACGCTGTTGGGGCTCCCCGAGCTATCGACAAAAGAACTGATGGGACGACCTATGGATGTGCTCAATTCTGCGTCGACATATCTGCTGATAAGGAGCCGCCACCAGAGGTGATGGTGGAACTCCCTAATGGAGATGAATGGGAAGTCAAATTCAAGTATGAAGCAATGCCGGACAGGTGTAGCACCTGTAAGGTGTTCGGGTACAACAATGGTCAATGCCCAGGCGAAAGGAGAAGAGCATTTTCAAGGCACCTCCAATCATCCCGGAGCCCCCTCGAGGTAGAACCAGAAGGCAAGGTAAGTCCAGACTGCCGTTGGGGACGAGGAAGGACAAAGAAACAGTTGCTGAACAGACGATTGATGTGGTGGTTGTCAATGATGCTGACACTGCTAAGAATGCTCCTCCCAATGTGAACTCTGCTAAAACCACTGTGGGTGTACCTGAGAGAGCCGAAGAGGGTGAGGTTCCTTAGAGTGACACCCAAGCTAACAGAAGGAAAGGAAAAGAGAATGCTGTTGTGAAGGATGTCAACCCGTTCTCAGTGTTAAATCAGGTTGCTGATGATGACCCAGGTTCGCAGGACAAAGAGCGCAACAGTAGCTTGAGACAAACAAGGAACACAGCCAAGAAGGGAAGGAAGAATGCCTGCCCTGAGAATGGGGGTGGGACAAGCAAGAATTTTTAATGTCTATACTCGCATGGAATGTGCGAGGGGTCTCTTTGGCGGGGAGCCAAAGGGAGGCAACGGAAGCAATCTGTTCGATAGGGGTCACTCTGGTTGTATGCTTGGAAACTAGGATAAGAAGAATTGTTAAAGAGAGAGTAGACACGCTGTTCCCTGAGGGTTGGGGTGCCATGTCCAACCTGGACCAGAGGGACGGTGGGCGTATCATTGTGGGATGGAGGAAGGATATCTGGGATGTGGACGTGATTAATTCATCCGATCAAGTCATCACTGTATCCTGCTATAACTAGGGAGGTGCATCGTTCATCATGAGTGCATTTTATGATGAAATGCTTGAAGCGGACAAAACTAGTATGTGGAAGAGAATCACAGAGACGACGCAACATGAGATCCCTTGGCTAGTCATTGGGGATTTCAACAACATTAGAAGAGCCGATGAGAAGGTTGGTGTAACATCCTTGACCTGGGTTATGAAGTAACCCTAGGTGTTTTGCATAATGAGAGTGATTATATGCATGGTTTTGTCTTTGAAAAGTAATTAGGGCTCAAGAGGAATTTATATTACAATTTTAGTCCTTTTTGAATATTGTTGAAATCAATATTTTGCCTGTTTTGGACTAAAGTGCAATTTACCCAAGTTGAATGGTCTATTTGCAATTTGTGCATGATAATATGTTTCTCATGAGTTGAATCATCATGAGAGTGAAGATGATGCAGAGGTATGGCTTGTGATAGCCTGAATTCCAAGAAAGAGCTGATAAAGCAATGTTGTGCATGAAAACCTAGTTTTGGTGTAATGTGAAATTTACCCAAAACCTAGGGTGCAACATGTAGATTACCATCCAAATAGGTCCCTAATGTTTCTTGACATCATGTGGAGCAAAGAAATTGAGAGGGGCATCTCATTTGAATGAAGTTGAAGGAGAGAGAATCTTGATATTAAAATAATCAAGATTTAAGCATAATGGATATATTAATGTAAAAATAAATAAAATAATTCAAGGGCCTTCAACCAAAATTAATTTATGGAACTAAGATATGTGTGTGGACGTCCTTGAGGTTTGCAAGGGCCGAAAATATCTTAAGGAGGTGAAATTCCACTCACCTTATTATAAGGAAAAGAATTTCCACTCAAAAAGATATATTAGTATTATAATGGATTAAGGTGCTTGTTTTTTTTCCCTTAATCCATGGATAATGGAAGGGATTTCGGCGGCTTGGAGTTGCCTTTGCATGAAAGAAAACCAAGGAGGAAGAGGTGGTACCATTTTTGGAATTAATTGAATTTTAATAAAACATTTTCTCTTTCATCAATTTTCTTATAAAAGAGCCTTTTCCAATCCACCTAAGGGTCTTTTTCGATTCCTTTTCTTCCCCTTGCTTGCAAAACTGACCAAGAAGGCTAAGGACAGCAGGGAGCACGTCCCCAACCTGTTGGTAAGCCTTTGATCTTCGTTCTTCATAATTTCATGGTGAAAATCATAAAACAATGTGTAATTCCTTTGTTTCTTCACTCCATCTTCAACCCTAGCCGATCCTTTCACTCCAAAAGCTTGAGAAATGACCTTGGGAGGTTGATAGAGATTCAACCACCATTGTATCTGTGAAGCTTGGAGCTTGGGATCATATTTGAAGGCGGGTTATATAACTTTAACCCTTCATCCTTGTCATTGAATTTGATTTCTACTTGCAATTGATTTATTTGTCATTATTGCAATGTCCTTGCTTAATTGATGGAGTTGCCATGGAAATGGAAGTAGCTTTCATGAGTCTAAAGGTTGAAGATGATAACATGTTCATAATCACACACCTTAATCAAAGAACAACAACAAATGGTTTTGGACTTTTGGTCCAAACGGTTTTGCAAACCGTTTGCTAAAGTTGAATTCCAAACCGCATGGCATGGTTGACCGTTTGGTATAGTTGACCGTTTGGACTCCAAACCGCATGGCTTGGTTGACTGTTTGGTATGGTTGACCGTTTGGTGTCTGAAATTGATCATAGGTTGGATTATAATCCAATGGACTCAATTGATTGATCCAATGTGTGCACGATCATTTAAGTAGTAACCCTAATCAAGTTGATTGATGAAACCCTTGATTGGTCCTTATGATCTCAAGACTTTTTGGGGCAAACGGTCTTGAGACCATTTGGGACCAAATGGTTTCAAAACCATTTGGTAGATTGAAGGTTGATCCTTGACCCATGGATGATGATCCAATGGTTTAGATTGATGATCTCTTCAAATAGGTAATCAATGGCCATTTCAATGGTGCAATTGGAAATCGATTTGATTGAGATTTGACCTAGTTATCCCTTGCGGTTTTGGGACTGATTTGGCCCAAACGGTCTTGAGACCGTTTGAGACCAAATGTTCCTGAAACCATTTGGGGCCAAATAGTTTCAAAACCGTTTGGGGTCAAACAGTTTCAAAACCGTTTGGTGGCAAACGGTTTCAAAACCGTTTGGTGATGGAACTTCAAGACCGCATGGAGGTTGTTAGTGGTTCAATCATTTGGATATTGAAGGCAATGATAGTTCCAATTATCCAATGATGGTTAGTCAATAAAGGTACAAAGGTTGAAACCCTAATAGTACCTAGGGATTTGTGCCAATTAAGGATGGAATCCTAATTGACATGAGAGCAATGGCTTGGTACACTATGTCACCTATAGTTGTATGAACTTGATTAAAGGGTTGATATAACCTAATCAAGTTGAGAGGATAATAACATGGTTTTGATACATGAGTTTGATTCATGTGGTGATTAAGGGTATGATCCTTAAGTAAAGATATCATGAAACCCTAATCATGGACCTAAAACCCTAATTGACAAGGTTATTGATCCTTAACCCTAATCTAGGGAAATTATAATGGAAACCTTAATCCAAGGTATGGTTGAAACCCTAATTTAGGGTGATGATGTGGATAGACTTAATCAAGAGTAATGTGATCCAAAACCCTAAGTATGGGAATGGATCATGAAACCCTAATTAGGATGAATAGTAAATCCTAATTATGGGAATGGATCATGAAACCCTAATTGGGATGAATAGTAAACCCTAATTGTGAAACAATGAATGTAAATCCTTTTATATGGTGAATTTTGATGTGAAACCCTAACTAAGGATGGTTTCATGATAAACCCTAATGTTTGATGTGTTGTGAAGCCCAAACCCAGGGTAATGCTATGTAATGCCTAATGAACCCTAATCTTGGGCATTATGGTGATAAACCATATTTTTGATGTGATAATGGGATGATTATCCTTATATGACATGAAATGGGAAACCCTAACCCTGGTAAGGGGATAGTGGTGTTACCCATGAATAGTGAATTCATATTTGTTGAACATGGTTCTGATATGCACTTGATATCACTGTATCATCTGTTATAACAATGCAGGTATCTTGAAATGATGATCATGGCCAGGTATGAGCTATGATGTTAAATTCATTATTATGATTGTACCTTGAGTGCCATAATATACCTTTCTGCCTGGTAAGAGGTATCAAGAGAGTTAATGGGCATCAAGTACCATGTGTGATGCTTGTAATAGCAAGTATCATGTTTGCCTTGGTCAATTGACCTAAAGATGATGGTTACCTAGAAAAGTGGTAACATTAAGCTTAATGATGAATCAAGGGTTTAATTACCCAGGGCCATATGATTATGGTGATGAAATTGAGAAGGGATTGAGTTTCCAATATCTTTTAAGACTGTAAGTAATTGATGGAATTAGTACGTGTTTCCTTTTAACATTGATATAATAAGTTATGTTTGAGATTTTTCCTGATGCTAAATAAATATGAAATTATACTTAATTAATCAAGTAAAATGTATTCATGTAGTGCTCTGAACATAGATCCATCATCGTCAGTAGTTGGTGATGGTGAAACAAGTTTTCTATGGAATTCCTGGAATTCACATATTTTGAATATGTGGGGGTAAATGGGAGAAAATATCCTTACATCTGGGTGAAGAAATTGAGGGAAGGTAAACACTAAACCTCTCACTCCTTCATGTGTCAGGATAGATGTATCATAAATCTCCCTATGGTTGGGATAGATGTATCATTAATCTCCCAATGTTATGTTTATGTGAGATCGATGGAGATAAACATTAATGCTCTCGATTGCCGATGAGAGTGCAGTTGACGCTGTAACTCTATAGCGAAGTTCCAGTATACCCTGGAAAGCTATTTGAGCAGTCGACACAGTCCTACTTGTAGTCTTGTGCTGTCCAAAATGGGAGGTCATGGGAATCCGACTCTTCCATTGACCTATTTATGGTATCAATTTTGATTCTAGAAATGACCGGTTGGAGTATGAGCGGTATACCTCATCTCCTCAGAGCTTAAACTTGTTTGTAAAATATAATCAGCCGTGTAGCGTATTTGCATAAGATTGAAATACGAG
The DNA here is from genome assembly GCA_963693085.1 of Alisma plantago-aquatica. Classification (NCBI taxonomy): domain Eukaryota; kingdom Viridiplantae; phylum Streptophyta; class Magnoliopsida; order Alismatales; family Alismataceae; genus Alisma; species Alisma plantago-aquatica. The sequence continues at coordinate 299,702,473 of OY856410.1, read as the reverse complement.
AAACATTGATTGATGATATACTGTTTAGTATACCCTTGATGCAAGAATGTACTTATGTTCCTTTAATTCATATTGAATATGGGACATGCTGCTTAATTAAGTTATAGTTGTAATATTGGATAAGAATGTTGCTCTAGTCTGCATTGATGTGACTCACCTACTATTGATTTATATTATCCCACAGTTTAGTTCATTTCTATTAAACTACAATGACAATGTTTTGGCAGAGAGTTATATCTCCCGCTGGGGTAATTTTTATAATTGTCTCACCCCCGTGGGATTCAATGTTTTTAGGTAGACGCAGACACCAAGGCAGGAACTCTTCTGCAGGGGAAGAGCAGCAGCAGTCACAGGGACAGTAGTGATCTAACAGGTGGAGACATTGGCTGTCTGGTCTTGTGTAGATAGTCCTATAGTCGTCTCTGTACTCTCGGGTCCTGGAGTTAGTGTTTTGTTATTTGGATTTGAGGTTTTGTGCATGTATGCCTTGAGGTGCAATGATGCATGTAATGTATATATGAACCAGGATGTAATGTTTTACTTTGGTTCTAAAAGAAAGAGTTTTCCTGTGAATGGATCTCTTGATAAATGGTTTTAAATTTTTAGTGATTTTTAGTAATCTACTGCTAGTAATCGCTTATGCATTAGTTAATCTGGTTTTATGAGTTGTATACCATAGTTGGAGGTCAAAAGGTCCCTAAAAGGGTCTTGGAAGCCTTCAGTAACACGGTGGATGAAGCTCAGCTGATTGAGCTCAATAAAGTTGGTGGTTTGACCACCTGGTCCAACAAACAAAGTGGTAACATGATAGCTAGTTCCATTGATAAGGGGTTGGTTAATGAGCAATGGGTGAACAAATGGCCCAATTCTTTCATCAAACTAGGCTCGAATCCTCTAAGCGATCACTCGTGAATGAGGATTGACTTGGTGGACAAACCAGTGATTAATAGACCTTTTTGGTTTCTTAACTTGTGGTGTGAATGGCCTAGTTTCAAAGAGGTCGTTGAGGAAAGCTGGAACATCAATGTAGTTGGGAATGATATGTTTGTTGCTTTGAAGAAACTTCAAAACACTAAGAAGGCATTGAAGATGTGGAGTAAAGAGAAGATTAACTTGAAAAACCTAATCTATGAAGCTGAAATTAGGTATAGCTCGATTATGGATAAAAGTAGACATGACCCTATGAACTCTGAGCTCATAAAAGAAGAAGTGGAAGCTGAGGACAAACTTCTGAAGTTGCGGAAAGCAGAGGAACTCTTCTATTAGCAAAGGAGCAGGATGGAGTGGGTGAGGGATGGTGACCGCAATACCAAGATTTACCATAGAGTAGTTAAGAAGAAAGAATTGAAGGAGTGCATACACGAGTTGGTGGATGAGCAGGGGAATGTAGTTAATGGGAGAGAAGAAGTGGCCATCAATGCTGTCAACTACTTCAATAGGCTGTACAATAAAGAGGGTAGAGGTTGTTCTTCCTTCTCTGACATCTTGCCGAATAAAAGAGTTGATGACCATATGAATGCTATGCTTGGAGCCTATGCTGATGATGATGAGATCAAACGTGCGGCGTTCTCTATAGGGGCTTGTAAGGCCCCTAGACCTGATGGGATGAATGGAAGGTTCTTTCAGGCGATGTGATATCTGATTAAAGACAACATAAACAAAGCTATCAGATGGGTCCTAAATGGTCACAACATGGTTCATTCTGTGAATCATTCCTTCATCAAACTTATTCCTAAAAGAAGTGTGCTTGAAAGCATTGTTGACTACAGACCTATTGCGTGCTGTAATGTTTTATATAAAATCCTATCTAAGTTACTTGCAGGGCGGCTGAAGAACGTATTGCCTCATATCATCTCTAAGGAACAATGTGCATTTATTCAAGGCAGGAAGATTTCTGACAGCACCTTTCTTGCCGTGGAGTTCCTCACATGCTTCAAAATCACCAACAACAATGCCAAAGCTTGCCTCAAAGTTGACTTGACAAAGGCATATGACTACGTCAGATGGGATGCACTCTGGGCCATGATGAAAGCACTATGATTCAGCGATGGATGGATCAAGGTGGTAAAACAATGTGTAACTTCCACTTCCTTCTCTGTCCTTATTAACAGAGGGCCGGTGGGGTTGTTTACTGCGACAAATGGAATAAGGCAGGGGGGATGCCCTCTCCCCCCTGTTATTCACTATTGTGATGGAGGGCCTCACTGTTATGATGAATGAAGCTGAAGATAGTAGGAATGTGAAGACATTTAAAGTTCAGAATACCAAAGTTATTTCCCACCTAATCTCCACCAACGACATCATGCTTTTTACCTCCGGGCGTGCCAACAGTCTGAAAGAGGTGAAAAGGATTCTGAATAGGTTTGGGTACCTTACTAGACTCTACATTAGCACCATCAAATCAAGAATCTATTTGTCCAAGTCTTGTGATACTAGGTGAGGAAGGCTCAGGGATGCTGTGGGTCTAAAAATCGGTTGGTTACCTTCCAGGTACCTGGGCACTCCTGTTGCTGGGGGTAAAGGCTCTTCGGTGGACTTTGTGCAATGTCTGGACATGTTGAGGAGTAAAATTGATGGCTAGTTTGCTCTTAGACTATCTATGGCAAGGCAGATCCTTCTCACTAGGTCGGTGCTTCAGGCTATGATCAGATACTGGTGCGAGGTGTGTGACATCCCACATCCTACTACTGAGAACATGAAGAAGCTCTTGGCTAGTTTCATTTGGGGTAGAAGTAGCCATGTCATGGCCTGGGACACCATTGTGAAGCCTTACTGCAAAGGCGGCCTCAATCTGATCAACCCCTTGACCATGGTCACAGAGAGATATGGGAGAAGGGACGATAGATTCCTAAGTGGAGGTGATAATTTATGGACTCAGTGGATGATAAGAAGGTATGGTGATCTGAATCGTGGTTTCGATGGCAAATCATCGAGGGTATGGAGGAATATGTGCAGGAGATGGGAGAACATACAGAATGACTACTGTGTTGATGACTATGGTATTGCTTCTCTGGTCAGACCGAGGACGACACCATGGATCAACAGAGATGATGGTGCTGATGTGTTATGGGCCAAGCTCCTATGGAACAAATGCCACATTCCTAAGTGGAGCACAACAACCTATAAGGCTCTCCTATGCATGTTACCTATTGCTGATAGGCTTGCTGGATGGGGTATACAGGTAGAGAAGAAATGCGTACTTTGCAAGAGGGAGGATGAAAGCCATAGCCATATGTTTGGGACATGTAATTTCTTCAGAAGAATTTGGGCAGTTGTCACACTCAGATGTGGCTGGGGACAAGTTTTTAATGATAGTATCATTGGGTTGATATCTAAGCTGATGGGTATGCTCACTGGTAAACATGAGAGGGATATAGGTGGTTTATTCCTGAAAGTAGTTTGCTATAATGTCTGGGAGGAGAGGAATAGCAGAACTCATAGTAGGAATTTTTGTAGAGAAGAAGAGATTGTGGAGAAGGTGGCTTGCACACTTTCACGATCCCTCAAATGTAGAAAGGGCCTTGCTTCAGGTCTGTCTGAGCAAGCCAATAGATACTAAGGTTTTTTTAGATAACAACCCTCTATATATGTTTTTGTAGTTCGGTCCTGTTCTACAGGTTCCTTTGGCAATATATTTACCTATTTCCAAAAAAAAATCAAATTTTAATTTACCCACTTTTCTTATTATGTGGTTGTTTAATAGTTAATCGTGCGTTTGGTTTTGAGTAATCTTATTTATCGTGGAGGGGTGTCACACGTTTTGTCCATTCTAAGGGTCTCTAATAAGTTATTAGAAGACACATTTGCACAGTGCAAACTCTAGCGAGGAGGAAGGAGGTGGTGGCCGTAGTGGAGAGACTAGTCTTCCTGCATCAGGCGTCATGGATCCCTCCATCATTTTTCTATCTTTCTGATGTTATCTCTTGCAATGAATGAGCATACATTTGTGTCAAGGAATGGAGACTAGATCCAACAACCCGCATTTTATTCTAGCCTGTATCTAATCTCAACAATGCTATTGCTAAATAAAGTATCGTTGTGCTTATCTCCTTGCCTTACAAATTGAGCACTTGCTTTGCATGTATGTTATAATTGTGGATGTGCAATTTGCTGTAATCATGATTAGAACTTCATAAAAATCATGTAATCCCCTTGAGGTGTCAATAAGGGATAGTGAGGTGATTGGGTTACGATATGCTAATGTGCCGAGACTGGTCAGCCGTAGTTAGGGAGTCCAATCAAACTAACTAGGAACTTGGGTACCGAGTCTGGTCAGTTTCAAGGGAATTTGATCCATGCAATGATCTTTATCCTATGAGGGTGTAGTAGCTAATCCTCTATTTAGTAAACTATTATTTAGAGTTGATCTTGCTAGAATAATTACATAGGATTTGGCAAGTGAAACCCCATGCCCTTGTCCTTTTATTATCATTTAATTACTTCCTTAATCATTGTTTCTTTTTGACAACAATTTAGTTTAATCAACCAACCAACTTTCTTAGGGATAAATATTACTCCTAATATTTCTCTCTCTCTCTCTCTCTCTGTATATATATAACTACTTAAAAAGGTTGTCCTTTGGGTTTGATCCTTAAGTATACTACAATAAGGCTTCCATTTGTGTGGAGTGGGGAATTAGTGCACAACTTTTGGTTAAATCTAAGGGTATTCCCCTTAGGGTTTTTATTTGTGTGACGTTCGAAGCCCCATAAATTATTACATAAAAGAACTTGAGGAGAGTTGGAATAAGAAGGAGGACAAGTAATGTAGATGTTTTTCCTCCTTCAAGATCTAAAATTACCTCTCACTAAAATTTCATTTCCTCTACCACTCCTCATGTGTGCATCCCTTCCATGTATAGTGGGTATTGTCTCTTTTCCACACCAACTACTCATTCACTTTGTTATTGGTGTGGAAGAATAAGAGGAGAGAGAATGTATGAAGAGGGAGTATGAGGATAAGTATGGGAGAGATTATACGAACCAGTCTAGACTATTCAAATCTTCATGGAGCTTCTTGTTGTTTAGCACATCCATCTTCCTATGTCGTTGTATCCTTCATTCCCACTAAACATCATGTTTCCAATGCTTCATTGGTGCTTCATTCTCAATGAGACTATGCTTCTTCGTGTTTATGGCATAATAATCATTTAGGTTTCCTATCTACACTTATCCCAATTGGTTGTTAATATCATGCATTCAAGGATCTCAATTGCAACATTAACACCAAACTTTTCACATTTGTATCACATTATGTGCATCGGGAAAAAAACTTGTTGCATTTATTCCAACCTCTTCTTCCCTCTGGTCTAAATGGTGTTTCAGTTGATAATTCTCATTGCACTCTCATGAGATGGATGGATGCTTCTTCACATCATACTTATAAGAAAATCTTCAATTTCTAGTCTATAAATCCTACTGCAAGGTTGATGTTTCATCTAGATTCTATCTTCATCGAGATACTTTAGTTGTATATTCTTTACGGTGCCCTTCATTACTATTAAGCCCCCAAAGTTTATGTTCTAGATTTATGGAACATATATGGTAGTCATGGACACCTCGTACAGTTTGTATTCATGCCACATTACACATGTCTATAGTCTTTTGTGTTGATTCCAATTGGATACACTTCTCAGGCAATTTGAAGACACCTCTACTACTACATGGACATATTGCCTCCACATTTGTACTATTTTATGTATGTGGGATGTGTTGGCCATGCTTATACAACTCACACATTCCTCTTTAGTGAAGATGGAACAACCATGATGCTTTTGATTGTTTACTCCATATTGATGGTGGTGAGTTTTTGCTATGGTGTTTGGATTCCATTTATTGATGTTCTTCATTTCAGATGCACTTCAAAATGCCTTCTCCAAATCTTGAGTATTTCCATCAAATACAAAAAAACTTTAAAGGTTGCCTCATCAAATCAATTTTGGATACTATTGTTTAAGGGGGAGAGACAAATTTTTGTATGGGGAGTGATATTTTTTATTTTCTACTTTTCATATCATCTAATTAAGTCTTGTAAGTCCATGCTGGACATTTTTTTCACCCATACTCCAGTTTGAGAGGGAGTGTTTGAATTATTATTTAGTTTATTATGTTATATGGGCCTAATTGTATTAGCCCTTTAGAGTTAAGTTTATTTCCTTTGCACTTGCCTCCTTCCCTATATATAGAAGAGGAGTGTGCCTTCTACTAATAAGAAACAAAATATCCTATTAGCCTCCCATATAAATTTCTACAATATATATACATGTATGTATCTATGTGTATATACATACATACATACACACACATATATATATATATACATATATATAATATAATATACTATACTATATATATAATATATATATATATATGTATAATATATATATATATATATATATATATATCATTTGTTGGTCTCACACGTTATTAAGATTTCACTATGCGTGCATCTACAAAGGTACCTATTTGGTCATAAAAGTAACTATCTGGACAAAAAAATAACTATATGACTAAAAAGGTAAAAACGGATAGAATACACACTAAAAACAGACAAAAGTTAACTCTAATTTGTGATGGCACACTAAATGATGAATCTATTTTTAAGATTTGAATAAAAGTAGACTCTATTTCTCAAATTATATGAATTCATGTAACTAGTGGACCTGTATGTAAATTACCCTTTTCTTGTGGTGTGAACATAGTTGTGATACTTTCATGAGTTGCTTCATTATGTGCATACGAATTTTAAAAATTTTCTTCTCCTTTGGATGCTTTTGAACCATGCTTTGATAGAATTACTTATGCTAAGTGAGATGTTGGTGATATGTTTTCATCGACTGATGGGTTTTCAGTGACCGTTTACTTTGTTCTGGTGACTACTTGTCTCTTGGTGGTCAATGAGTTCTCCCAGTGGTCAAGGGTTCTTCAATGTCTGATGGGCCTTCTACTTGCTATTTGGGAGTTCATTATCCGTGGGGATCACAATAACTGACAAGATTCTGATGCTCGATGGCTTGACAATGCCTGGCAGATTTTATGATGTGTGTGACTGATGAGATTTTGATCGATGGGGTCCAGTGGTTGACAAGTTCTAGCTACCAATGAGATTTGGATGGTCGATGGATTTTTGGCCAATGAAGACTCGGTGTCAGATAAGACCTAGGCCGATGAACCCGCTGAGTCATTTCTCGACGAGAGTTGTGTCTGACCCTATATATACCCCCTCTCATTTTCCTTTTACTCTTTTGGCAGAGATTTAGTTGCAACTTGAGGTGCCCGATAAGAATTTTTAGAGAGCGGTGGTCAATGAGGATACTCTAAGGACGAAGATCCTAGATTTTCTTGGATGAATGCGCAAGGGTCATATGTCTTGGACTTATCTCGAGCTATTGATCATTTTCCTTTCTTTTGTCATGTAAGTTCTTTCTCTTTTGCTTGTTTTCTTTCTCTTCTTCACCCTCTTCTCTCTTATACCCAGGTTATTTGGTGTTTCTTTTGTTTTGCTTGGTGTTTTCTTTCTAGAAACTTGTAGATGGGGGTTGAGAACTTTCTTTCTTCTTTCTTGCTCTAGTTCCACTCTGTTCATGGAAAGAGGAGATAATCTTGGCACTCTGTTAGGTTGAGTTTGATGTTTGAGTGCTGATTTTGAGAGTTTTCACCTTGGATTTTGGTTCATACCTCTTTACCAGGCGAGTCATATAACTTTAATTTCATCTCTTGCCTAATCTCTACATGCACATTGTAAATATTATTTTAGAACTAATAAATGCGTATTCATCTGAGTTCAGTTGCCATGTTGGGCCCAATTTTGCTTAGTATTTTTGCGTTTATTGGCTTTATCTTCTAATATGTGCATTGACTAGGATTAATCAAATTTATCCCTTTTTTAATTCGATTTTTGCACCCTTTTTACAGGTCCAATTAAGCCCAAGAGTCCAATTTGGGCCCAAGAATGCCAATCTTCTCTAGTGTGGACACCCCCTTACCCCTTGGGCCTTGGACCACTTAGAATGCCTTCAACAATGGGCACCTCTTCTTCAACATAATCATGACCAGCCCTAGCAACCGCAGACACCTAGTTGCGGTTCTATAGATCGTGACCTCACTGTTTCCCTCTACTTCCTGCTCCATCAGCTGCGGCCGTCCCATGCATCACCGCGATCATGTCTGCTCAACCGTGGACTGCCATCTCTTCCAACAACCACGACCACGGTCGCCTCACGTCCAGACTGTGATCTCACCTCTTCTTCTCCACCTGCTCGCGACGTCCATCTGCAACCCTAGACCACGACTCGCAGTGTTTTTCCATACCTTGACCTCTCCCTACCCGCGATTCATCCAACCACGATCATCATATACCCGAGGTCCTCTGCCTACCTGCACTGAGACCGTGGTGGGCTAGACCTCGACTGACGTCACATCAATAGAGAAATCCCCTCCTAAGGTCTGCTTCACATCTATGCTTCCACCATTATCGTGACTCCACTGCTTCCGGTGCCAAGAGAGACCGCGACCGAGCACTGAATAGACCACACCCACGATCTGCATGAAAGAACTGTGATCAATGCAAAAGTAGATAATCGTGACTTGAGGAAACCTCCAAACTGCGACCACCAGGGCCAACAATTGTGACCTACTGGCAGAGAAGAATCGCAACCAAGAATCACGACCAAGAACCGCAACCAAGAACTGCGACCAAAAACCGCAATCTGCTGTCAAACAACCGCGACAACGAAAGTAAGGTGGTGCCCGGCCTGCCTATAAATAGAACTCGACCCCCTACCATTCAAACAGGCCTCTCTAGATGCCATTAGGCTACAAGTCTATCCTTAGCCTAAGGAGACAGTCTCCCCCACAGCCAACCTGTGCCCAAGAAGCGTTCAACCCCTGGTGCAAGACACTCCATCTAGATCCAGATCCAGATCTAGATCTGTTGCATCCACGTTGTGCCTACACCACCACCGTTTCTCCACCGAGCTACTCCTCCTGCTAGGAGCAAGGACCACGAGAAGAGAGAGAAGGTGGAGAGAGAAGATATGCCTCGTATGCTGTGGTGTTCTTCCCTCCTCGTCCAGATCTGCCCCGACGTTGTGTAGAAGACTGTTTCTCCACCGAGCTACGATCATCTTCTTCACCATTCTCATGGCAGAATATTCTCTCTCTCTTGTTCTTATTATTTCTCTCACTACGAGCGAGTAGTCCTTTTTCGCTGGGGTGCGGGGACTAGCCTCGTTGCCCATACTTATATGTCTGTTCATTAAACATTCAATGGCATGTATATAACTTTTCATTTCTTTGTTAATTGTCGATGTATTCTTATAGATTGATCACCTACTTGTATTTATCTTGTTCGTTCCTATATTACGAGAACTTCAATATGTAGGATTTGAATGTCGATTAACACAGTTGACTCCCTGACTAGAAATAGGATGGGATTCCCTGAGGTTGTAAGTGAATGATCCGTGAGGGGACGAGCCATCTAGCCCACGATGATACTTCTGTGTGCCTAAATATCCTAACGGAGGGCCAAAACTTTAGTTGGATATCTGTATCTTTAGAACCGTAAGTGCATGATCCAGATGGTGATGAGAAATATGATGCCTAAGGTAATGCTTACGCAAACCTAAACATCCCTCTAAGAGGGTTCACAACAGTTCTATTTGGATAGTTAGATCTTTCCTGGATGTTTTTTATTGGACATGTTTGCATGTGTAGTGGCGATGAAACCCGGGACCACCCTAGTGATTCTCCTCATTAATCTTTAGTCAACTTTTAATCCTTCTCTTTACTTTCCTCACATTTATTTTAATTAACCTCAAACCAACTTTTGTTCTGAATATTAGTCTTGATTCAACTAGATTCGAATAGTAAAAGATTCTTAAAAATGTTGTCCCTTGGGATTCGATCCTCAACTATACTGCGATAAGACCCATCCGTGTGCGGGTGGTATTATTGCATAAGGTTTTGGTAAAACTTAGGGATTTCAGCCATGAGTGAGTTTGTTAGTGCGATAATAGACCACGTCAAATTCTGGCACCGTTGCCGGGGATAACAGAATCGTCTAGTTAAATCTAGTTCTATTAAGGCTAATTTAGGATTTTGCTTTTAATTTTGATACTATCGATCATCAACTTGAATTTGACTCTACTCCATCCACCTTACTTCTGGAAGATCTTTCCATCCTAGGTACCCCCAAAGACTAGTGCATGCACCGCTCGAACAGTTTCGGCCTTGCTGCTAGCTTTGACCCTGAGATAGAAAGAATCTTTCATCGTCAGAGTAGAGAGAACCAAGCTAGGATGGAACAAGAGGAGTAAATCACCCAAAGGGTAGCTCAAGCCCTTAATGCACAAAGAGAAAGGCTCATGCAAGAAGCTCGAGTTACAATTCAAGAAGAAATCCAAGCAACATAAGCATCAACAGAACTGCAAAAGGACCTTAGGGAGTTCTCAATCCCTAAAGCTACTGACGTTCATCACCCAGTTCAACCTCCTCCCATCAATGCTCCAAATTTTGAGATACAGGCACATTGGGCCACTCTTCTTTAGAATAGCCCTTTCTATTATAAGCAAGGAGAAGATAGTCAGGAACATCTTCTAAGGTTTATAGATCTATGTGCTATGACAAAGCAAAATGGACTCACAGATGATGCCATCAGACTTTGTCTTTTCAAATACTCTCTTGCTGATAGATCCATGAGTTGGTACAACTCTTTGCAATGTGAACCCATCACCAACTGGGAGCAACTTCAAAATGTCTTCCTAGAAAAATTCTATCCTCCTTCTCTCACCTATGAAATTAGAGGCCGAATAACATAGTTCACTCAGGTCCCTAGTGAAACCCTTACAGAAGCATGGGAAAGATACAAAGAGCTCCTTCGCAAGTGTCCACACCATGACATTCCTAAGAATCAACTCATTGAAATCTTCTATAGAGGTGTGGATGATGATATCAAGAAGTTTTTAGACTCCTCATCTGGAGGAAACTTAATGCGTCAAAGCTATGATAGCGCATGGAAGGTTGTCACCTTTGAAGCTGAAAATCAGGCCAATTGGGGTAGACCCATAAGTAAAGGAGTGCTGAAGGTTTCTATGGCAGAAGATACTCCTGAGTACAAGTCTACCGCCGAGTCTCTAAAGCTTCTAGTTGCCAAGCAAGACCATCTTGAATCATTCCGCCTATGAAAGAAGACATTCACCCCCTCGACAACAAGAACAAGTCAAGTCAGCTTCACTGTTCTGTGAAGCATGTAAAGGCACCGATCATTCTACGCTAGCATGTAATATCCTCTATGACGTTGTTTTGGGCAATACTTGTACCCAATGAGATAATGGTCAAATGGAAAATCTAAATGCTGTCAACACCATCCCTAGACTGGGGTATTATAATCTGAATCAGAACGGGAACCATCCAGGTTTTCAATATGGAAATCCTTCAGGAGTGGAAAAATCGCAACAACTTGGTTTGAATAATCAACAACGAGGCCTGCAAGGATTCCAGTATAATCAACAACAAAATTTTGGGAATCAAGGGAACTTTAGAGTTAACTTCTAGGATAGAAACTACAACAATTATCAGAACAATTCTCATTCCCAGAATCCAAACCAGGTCCCTTACCAACCACAAGGATAACAAGCCAACCCCATCTCTCCTAATGATAAACTCTCACCCATTGAGAAGATGTTGCAGTCACAATAGACTATGATAGCGAACCAGCAAGCCCATCGGAAGGCTATTGATTCTCAACTAGCTCAACTGTTGGCTAGCCTTAAGCCACCTGCTGGAGCTTTTGTTGGCCAACCAGAGAACAATCCTAAACATCTTGAGCAATTGAAGGCTGTCACTACTAGGTTTGGAAAAGACTATTCTGATCCTCCTATCAAGACACACATGGTCGTTATGGACGATGATGGTCTTGTGATTTCCCAACACCCTACAGTACGTGGACCTCTACCAAAAGAACCACCAACCACTGATAAGACAGACAAGGCAAGTTCCAAAGTGTAATATCCCTAACTTGGGTTATGCCCTAACCCTGGAAGTTTTTGTTTAAACAAGTTAATTAGATCCTTGATTTTATCTTGTGGAAAGTAATTAAGGCTCAAGAGGAATTTATGTTTCAATTTTGGTCCTATTTGAATAATGTTGAAGCAATGTTTACTTATTTTGGACTAAAGTGCAAATTACCCAAGTTGAGGGGTTAAATTGCAAATGTTACATGATAAAATGTTCCTCAAAGTGTTTGAGCATCATAAGAATGAAAATTATGTAGAGGTATGGCTTGTGGAAGCTGAGCACCAAGAAAGAGCTTATTAAGTAATGTTTGTGCATTAAAACCTAGTTTTGGTGTAATGTGTAATTTACCCAAAACCTAGGGTTCAATATGCAAAATACCTCTTCTATAGAGTCCCTAATGTTTTTTGGCATCATGTAGAGTAAATAAAATGAGAGGGGCATCTCATTTGTATCTCTTTGAAGGAGAGAGAATCTTGATATTAAAATAATCAAGATTTAAGCATAATTGAAATTCTAATTCAATTTAATGCAAAAATAAATATATTAATTAAAGTGCCCTTCAACCAAAAGGTGAGGGATGATTTTTCAAAGGAATGGAAGACCATGTGCCTTGCAAAGGCACGAAAATATCTCAAGCAAGTGGATAACCCACTCACATTAAATAAAGAAAAAGTATTATCCACTAACTTTAGGGTATTATTATTATAAGGGTTAAGGTGCTTAATTTCTTTTCCTTTAAATTCATGGATAATGAAGAGGTTTGCAAAGGGAAAGAGGATAGATTCGTGGGAAAGGAGTTGAGGGGGAGATGTGGCATCAATTTGAGAAATTAAAGGAATTAATTACTACTTTCTCTCTCCTAGAAATTCCTTTATATATACCTCATTTCCCACTCAGCCAAAGATCTTTTTTCGGATTTTCTTTCTTTCTTGCCTTAGAAGAGCTCAAGGGGACTAAGGAGCAATAGGAGGACGAGGTACAACCTGTAGGTAAGATTCTTGATCACTTTTAACCTTGACTTCATGGTGGAAATAAAAAATAAATGATGGATTTCTTCTTTTCTTCCATCAATCTTCCTTTCTAGCCAATCTATTTCACTCAAAAGCTTGAGGAACGAACCTTGTGGAGTGATAAAGCTTCTTTCACCATTGGGAACGTGAAGTTGGAGCTTTGAATCTTCATTTAAGGAGGGTTATATAACTTGAATCCTTAATCATTGTTATTGAATTCAATTCCTCAATCAATTTTGTTCAATTGTTCTTCTTGCAATTCCTTTGATTGATTGATGAAGCTATCATGAAATGGTAGTAGATTTCGAGGGGTTGAATCTGGGGATGATGACATCATCCTAAGCACACACCTCAAAAGAAAATTGGGTGCAAACGGTTTCAACAATATGGTCCAATCGGTTTCACCAAACCGTTTGGTGACCAATCAGTTTCACCAAACCGTTAACCATTTGGAGGTTTGGGTTCCAAACTATTTGGAGTGGTTGACTGAATGGAGGGTGTTGAACATTTGAAAGGGGTTGCTGATGTGTTGAATAATGATCTAATAGATTTAATTGATTGGTTTCTAAAGGTTCCATGATTGGATAATCTACCAATTGCAAACCCTAATCGGGTAAAGTGGTGAAAACCCTAATTGAATCCATTCGTTTTCAAGACAAATTGGACCAAACGGTCTTGAGACCGTTTGAGTCCAAATGGTTTTGAAACCATTTGCGATCAAATGGTCTCAGGATCGTTTGGAAGTCAAAAGCTAAGGTGGATTGTTTGGAGATTCAAGAGTCAATGATTGATGTACTTAACTGGTTCAATTGTTGAAGATTTCAATGGTGCAAATCATGATTGATTGATTGATGGATCTATCAAATGAACCCTTTCAATTTTGAGGCTGATTTGGCCCAAACGATCTTGAGACCGTTTGAGTCCAAATGATCTTGATACCGTTTGGGTTCAAACAGTCTCAGGACCGTTTGGAATCAAATGGTTTCAAAACCGTTTGATGTTGAAACCCCAAAACCGAATGGAGGTCCAATGTGATCAAATTATTTGGAGATTTAAGATGATAATTGATCCATTGATACAATGATGATTATCAATGTTAGGTACAAAGGTTGAAAACCTAAAGTACCTAGATGATCCATACCTTTAGATTAATTAACCCTAAAAGGTTATGAAAGCAATGTCTTAGTACACTATGTCAATCATAATTGTTTGTACTTGATTGAAAGGTTGATGTAACCTAATCAAGTTGAGAGGATGATAGAAAGGAATTCATACATGAGTATTAATCATGAAGAATATGTGATTAGGGTATGATCCTTAGTAGAGAGAGATCATGAAACCCTAATCGAGTGGGTTAATAATCCATAATCCTAAAATTAGGGCAATCTTGAGTGAAACCCTAATCTAGGGTAATGATGTAACCCTAATTAAGGGTGATGATATAAGAAACCCTATTTATGGGTAATGAAAGATGAAACCCTAATTGGGATAAATAGTAAACCCTAATTATGGGTAATTGAATGGAAACCCTAATCAGGATAAATAGCAAACCCTATTGTGATAATTGAATTTAAACCCTAATTGAGGGTGATGCCATGTGAAACCCTATGCAATGGTATGATGAGGAGCCCTAATACAGGGTGAAGGTATGTGAAACTCTAATTTTGAGTTATAATACATGAAGCCTAATCTTGGGCAATATGATGAAAAACCATAACCCTAATTACTGGGTAATGGTATGGGAGAACCCTAATGATAAAATAGTGGGTAATGCCTTATAAAGGTGAAATATCTCAAATGGTTAATCATAGGCAGCCTTATAGTAAGAAATGCCTTAACTTGAAATGAGTCCATATCATTGAAGACAGTTGGACCATTCTTGTGTGTGACCTATGCACTTCATGGTAAAAGTGATAGGTTAGTGGATGAAAGTATTAAGATGGGAAATACCTTAATCCAAGATAAGTTGATAACTCAAGTAAGTTGGAAGTGATGAGGAAAGAGATACATCAAGATATGATGGATATCACTTTTAGCATTCCAGGATTGATATACCTTGATACACCTCAAATCCAATATACTTGGACAAGAAACACATGAAGTGTGTTTTGTAAATTGTTACAATGAAATGTAATGAGTTTGATATACTTTGATAAGTATAGGCTAATATACCTTAAGAATGGGGTTATGCCAAACTAATGAGTATGATGTAATCATACCGTGATAAGGATGAGAAATGAACTCATACCTTGTATTGATAATCATTTAATGATAAATGTTAAGAATAATAAACATGATTGAATACTCGAGATGTTAATGGATGCTCCTAGAGGTGTGGAGTAATGTATTAAGGTTGATTTGATAAATATGAAATCCTAATTAATGTGAGATGGGAAACCCTAACCCTAAATTGGGTAATGGGACATGAGAAACCCTAATGTGACGTGAATAGTAAGCCCTAACCCTATTGAGGGAATAGTGGTGTTACTATTGTATTACATGAGGTAATATGATTAGATGTTGCCTAGTGATAGGTGACAAGATGTTTAATGGCCTTGTGAGCAATAGGGTTAGATGTTGCCTAGTGATAGGTGACAAGATGTTTAATGGCCTTGTGAGCCATATGGTTAGATGTTGCCTAGTGAGAGGTGACAAGATGCTTTATGGGCCTTATGAGACATGAGAACAATTGTGGCATAGTGAGAGGTGACAAGATTCTTTATGGGACTTATGAGCCACGAGAACAATTGTGGCATAGTGAGAGGTACCAAGATGATTATAAAAGTTTATTGTAAGAAATGATAATGTTTTAATAAACTTAATAAAAGGAACAATTGCATTCAATAAAGAATGTGAAAAGCAATGAAGGCTAACCTCAGGTTTCAGAGCCTAGAGAAGGATGCGATGATCAATGATGAGTTAAAGGAATTCATATCCCATGATCTGTGTAATTAGGTTTGGTTAAAGTCCAATACCTGACAGAGGTATAATGCCTGTAATCAGGGTTGGTTAAAGTCCAATACCTGGTAGAGGTATAATGCCTGTAATCAGGATTGGTTAAAGTCCAATGCCTGGTTGTGTAATCATGGTTGGTTAAAGTCCAATGCCTGGCTGTATAATCAGGGTTGGTTAAAGTCCAATGCCTAGCTGTGTGATCCGGATTGGTTAAAGTCCAATGCCTGGATGTGTGATCAGGATTAGTTAGAGTCCAATGTCTGGCTGTGTAATTAGGGTTGGTTAAAGTCCAATGCATGGCTGTGTAATCAGGGTTGGTTAAAGTCCAATGCCTGGCTGTGTAATTAGGGTTGGTTAAAGTCCAATGCCTGACTGTGTAATCAGGGTTGGTTAAAGTCCAATGCCTGGCTGTGAAATTAGGATTGGTTAAAGTCTAATGCCTGGCTGTGTAATTAGGGTTGGTTAAAGTCCAATGCCTAGATGTGAAATCAGGATTGGTAGGGTCCAATGCCTGGTGGTGTAATCAGGTTTGAAAGAGTCCAATACCTAGTAGAGGCTCAATGCCTATAATGATGACACATGATTGGTAATAACCCAATGCATGTAATGATGATACATGATTGGTAATAACCCAATGCCTATATTAATGATATATGAGTACATGGTAGATATAATCCCATATATATTTAACACATTGGCTAAGGCCAACAGATTGAAACAAGAATGTCTCATGGGTGACATATCAAGATAATGAATATCATAAGAGAAGTTTGACATGATGGTATAAGATGATGGAATAAATGATATACATGTCCTTCCTATTCATTATTAAGAGAATAGATGATCTATTGTTCTATCATAAATAGTTGCAATGCTTTAAAAGATGAGAATGCTTTAAACTGCTTATCTTCTGCCCAATTTTATATAATTAAACTTCAATAATAATGTTTCTTGGCAGAGAGTTATATCTCTCACTGGGGCAATTACAATTGTCTCACCCCCGTGGGATCCAACATTTTTAGGTGGAAAAACATGGAGGAGACTGAGAATATCTTGCAGAGGAAGAACATCAGCAACAGCAGTGACAACAGTGACAACTCAGGTTGAGTGTATTGTCTGTTGTTACCTGTAGATAGAAGTCCTATGTGTCATCTCTGTACTCTGAGGTCCTCGGAGTTAGTAACTAGTGTTTTTAATAAATCATATGAGA
Organism: Alisma plantago-aquatica; assembly: GCA_963693085.1. Classification (NCBI taxonomy): domain Eukaryota; kingdom Viridiplantae; phylum Streptophyta; class Magnoliopsida; order Alismatales; family Alismataceae; genus Alisma; species Alisma plantago-aquatica. The sequence goes on along the minus strand of OY856410.1, from coordinate 299,685,284 downwards.
TTTTGGCTTGATGCCTTGAGGTTCTTATGTTGTTTGTGTTTAGTTGTTAACATAGCAGATGATGTTTGTAATCCTGAAGAAGGAATGGTATAGAATATGTACTCATGAACCAGGATGTAAATGAAATACATTGGTTCTTGATAAAAGAGTTTTCCTGTGTATGGATCTCTATGCAAAAGGTTTAAATTTTTAGTGATTTTCAGTAATCCGATGTTAGTGATCGCTTATGCTTCGTTAATGATGTATGTTTTAAATGCTTCACAACAAGAAGAACCTGTTGTTACTGAAGTTGAAGAAACAATTGAGCCAGATGTGCCAGTGTACAAGCCTCATCCTCCTTTCCCAGCTCATTTGAAGCAGACAAGGCTTGACACACATTTCAACAAGTTCAAGGAAGCATTAAAGAAGCTTCATGTTGATATACCCTTTCTTGATTCTCTGGCTGAAATACCAGCCTGGATGAAGTACTTGAAGTCTCTCCTCACAAGGAAGTATATAATTGAAGAATACAAGATATTTAAGTTAGCAACAACCACTTCCGATATTATTCGAAGCAAGATGTCCAAGAAGCAGAAAGACCCATGATCCTTTGGGATTTCGTGTCATATCGACGACTCTTCATGTAAGAAGGGATTGGATGACCTTGGTGCTAGCATCTCTATCATGCCACTTAGCCTTTGCAAGAGGCTAGGGTTTGTAGAACTACTTCCAACTAGCATGACCATACAACTTGCTGACAATTCTATGACTCTCCCTTTAGGAATCATTGAGGATGTCCCAGTCAAAGTAGGCAAGGAGTCTTATGTACCATGTGACTTTTTCATCATGGACATAAAAGAGGACTCTAGATATCCTCTTATCTTTGGCCATCCATTCCTTGCCACTATGAGAGCTCTGATTGATGTAGAAGCAGGAACCTTACTGCTCAGATTAGGTAAAGAAACTCTCAAGTTCAAAGTTTTTGAAAGTATGAGAATACCAGGCATGCAAGAAGAAGTCTACTTGATTGATTGCATAGAGCATATGTCACTGCTTACGCAAGAAGATTATGAACAAGACGGTCTGTTAGAAGTGGCTCTAACAAACCCATTTGTTGATGACTCCATTGATGAACAAATAAAGGATTATGTTCTCCACCTCGACACTGCTAAAGAAGATCCTAAAGCCAAATTTAAGGAACTCAAGGATGTGAATGTTACTGAAGAACCGTGTGAGAAAACATATGTTCCTGAGATGAAGCCCCTACCCGAGGGAATAAAGTACGTGTTTCTGGATGATCTCAAGGTCTGCCTAGTTATTATAAATTTCAATCTAACGACCGAACAAGAGGATAAACTCCTGAAAGAATTAAAATAAAGAAGGAAATCTATCAGCTACAAAATGAGTGATCTCACTGGGGTTAGTCAAGCACTCTACATGCATAGAATCCCCATGGTGGAAGACTAAAAGCTGACTGTTGAACATCAAAGGAAGCTGAATCCTAATATGAAAGAAGTTGTTCACCTTGAAGTCATTAAACTGCTCACTACAGGAATCATCTATCCAATATCTGACTCGTCATGGGTGAGTCATGTACATGTTGTCCCAAAGAAAGGTGACACTACTATGATACATAATAAATATAATGAACTCATCCCCACTCAAACAGTTATCGGGTGGAGGATGTGTATCGATTACATGAAGTTGAATAAGGCAACACGTAAGGATCATTTTCCTATGCCTTTTCTTGGCCAAGTCTTAGAGCGGCTAGCTCACCAAGAATATTCCTGCTATCTTGATAGTTACTCTGGATTCTATCAAATTCCTATACATCCTGATGACCAAGAGAAAACTACTTTCACTTGCCCCTTTGGAACATACACCTTTAGAAGGATGCCATTTGGGCTATGTAATGTGCCTGCAACCTTCCAACACTGCATGGCAGCCATATTTGTTGGTCTTACCGAAACTATTATGGAAGTTTTTATGGATGATTTTTCCATATATGGGGATTCGTACGACTCATACCTGAAACACCTCTCCCTGGTCCTCAAATGATGTGAAGAAGCACATCTAGTGCTAAATTGGGAGAGGTGTCACTTTATGGTAAAAGAAGGCATAGTCCTTGGCCATAGGGTCAGTAACCGAGGAATTGAAGTGGACAAGGTGAAGATCAAAGTGATTTCCAAACTCTCTATCCCAACCAATGTAAGAGCGGTTTGCACGTTCCTTGGTCATGCTGGCTTTTACAGAAGGTTTATCAAAGATTTCTCCAAGATGACCAAGCCTATAACCAACTTGTTACTAAAGGATGTTGATTTCCATTTTGATGAAGAATGCATCAAAAGTTTCAATAACATGAAGCATGCTCTTACAACAATACCCATCATCTGAGCTCCAGATTGGGGACACCCATTCAAAATAATGTGTGATGCCAATGATTACGCAGTCGGTGCCGAATTAGGCCAATGTATAGAGAAGAAACATCATGTCATCTACTATGCATCTAAGACCGTCGACGAAGCTCAAAGGAATTATGCAACTACCTAGAAGGAACTCTTAGCAGTTGTGTATGCCTTTGAGAAGTTCAGATCCTACCTCATCGGTTCAAAGGTCATTGTTTATACAGATCATGCTACTATTCATTACCTCCTGAAAAAGAAAGATGCAAAACCCAGGTTGATCAGATGGATTCTTCTCTTGCAAGAATTTGATATGAAGATAAGAGATAAGAAAGGTAATTAGAATGTTGTGGCTGACCACTTGAGTCATATCCATACCCTGGATACTGAAAAGATCCCAATTAATGAATCTCTTCCAGATGACCAGCTCATGAAAGTTTCAGAAGCTACTCCTTGGTACTTAGACTATGTGAACTACCTCGCCGCTGGTGTCATCCACCCTGAATGTACTGGAAACACACTGAAGAAATTCATGCATGATGTGAGGCAATATCACTGGGATGAACCGTACCTCTTCAAGCTCTGTGTTGATGGTCTCTACAAACGTTGTATCACTGAGGAAGAAGCCCAACTTGTTTTAGAGCAACGCCACTCAGGCCCAGTTGGAGGCCATATGATTTCTAAGAAAACTAATTTGAAGGTTTTGCAATATGGTTTCTTTTGGCCAAACATATCTAGAAATGCCTACAACTTTATTCTATCATGTGACAAGTGTCATAGAACGGGTAACATTATGAAAATAGATGAGATGCCGCTTAAGATATGGCAAGAAGTCGAGATTTTTGATGTTTGGGGAGTGGACTACATGGGTCCATTCCCATCCTCAAATAGATTTTGATATGTTCTAGTCATGGTGGATTATGTCTCTAAATGGGTAGAGGCCATACCAAATGTAACTAGCGATTCCAAACTTGTCATCAAAATGTTCAAAGACATTATATTTCCCCATTTTGGAGTCCCACACACTGTGATATCTGACAGAGGTTCTCATTTTCTGGAAAGAAGCTTTGAAGTGTTGTTGAGAAGATATGGTATAACACACAAGGTAGCTTCCCCCTACCATCCACAGACAAGTGGACAAGTAGAGGTGTCAAATCGTCAACTCAAGGCTATCTTGGAAAAGACAGTAGGACACAACCGTAAGGATTGGTCAGTGAAAATCAATGACGCCTTGTGGGCCTACCGAACTGCTTTCAAGACTCCTCTTGGAACAACACCCTTCAGACTCATCTATGGAAAATCATATCACCTGCCCATAGAACTCGAACATAAATCTTGGTGGGCAATCAAACAAATGAATTTTAACATGAAGAAAGCTGGCCAAGCTAGGATGCTGCAACTTCAGGAGCTGGATGAACTCCGTATGATAGCTTATGAGAATGCCAGAATCTATAAAGAATCCACAAAGTTGTGGCACGATGGTCATCTGAAAAGGAAGGACATTCAAGTGGGAGACCAAGTTCTACTATTCAACTCAAGACTGAGGTTATTCCCAGGGAAACTCCGTTCTCGATGGTCTGGACCATACACTATCAAAAGCACCTACCCACATGGTGCCTTCGTTATGTGGAGTGAAAAGACAGGAGAATTTGTGGTCAATGGCCAATGCCTGAAATGATACTTCACCTCGGCTGACATGAATGCCGAAGCATATCTGAATCTTTCCAGACCAAATTATCAGCCTGACAATTGAAGGAAGCATGTCGAGTCAACGACATAAAACAAAGGCACTTTTAGGGAGGCAACCCAACCCTTACCTTAGATTTTTACTTTGAGTTTTAGTTTTAGATAATGCATCACAAGATGCAATATTAAAACCTGATAATTTTCATTTTTGAGATTTCAGATGGAGGATGCGTCGCCGAAAGGAATGCAACCACATCTGGTGGACCAACCAGCATGATTTTTCCCCTCCATCTCAGATTTAGAATTTGCTCGGGATGAGAAAATTTCTATGTTTAGGGTGGAGGGTGGGTGGCACGTACTTTACTTTCCACCCACTCCTATCTATTTCAGACTCAAGATTTCATCGTTGCATTTTTGAGCAATTTTTTTTAAAATTTCAAAATTTGGAAGTTTCAAAGTAGTTTGTATAGAAACTTGATGAAGTTTTGACGCTTTTTGTTTCAATCAAAGCCTTTATCTAGCCATCTATCCCATTTTTCCATGCAGTTTTGAATCATTATACCCTCCTTATCCGAAGCGAAGCCTCAAGGGGGATAATTTCTGAAACTAGCCAATGGTTAGAAATCACCATGTGAAGCTTATGAATCCTAACATCATGATCAGTAAAAATGACAAGTATCTGTGGAACTGAGAGGGATCAAACACATTGTGCTTCCTAACTGACTAGTGGAACAATAGCATGGAATCTCTACTAGATCCACATCAAGTCATTATTTGAGCAGAGTATGATAAGGGGAACAACTCGGTGCATTGAATTGTAAATCAAGTTGCATTCTGATCTGAAATCCCTTCTACACTTCTTCTATCATCTTCTTATCCCTCCGTCCATAAAAAATAAACAAAAACAACCAACATAGAACCAAACCCTAAGTTTGGTGTGGCACACATCCTCCCTCTTTATTCACTTCTTCCATACCCCTCGCTATGCAATAGGGGCATACCACCAAGAAAAGATGCCAATGCGCACATAAAAAATGCAATCTCGAGTCGAATAGAGGAGAGATTCACATGAAAAAATGCAATCAATGAAATTGCAAACATATAATAAAAATCTCGAGTCAAATAGAGGAGGAATTTATTTCTTCATTCATACCCCCTTCACTCCCTTTTCCACCTACTGGCACCATGAATGCCTATTTTGCTAATATCTTAAAAAACACCAGTGTCAGATCAAGTACACACTTGTTGTTCTGCGGGTGTCTCTGGACTCTTACAAAACTTTTAGACATGCTTGATGTTGGAAAAAGTAGGAAGTGATGTTGGAAAACAAACTCAGGAATGAAGATATTGTAAGATGTGTTCAGTGGTCTCAATAAGTTGAGATGCTAAGTCACATATTGAATAGAGAAGAAACAACCGTGATGTGAAGATGAGGCAATCACACGAGTGAAAGTACTCGTTGGAGACTATTTTGGATTTTGTGTTACTTGAGGATGAGCAACGTTTAAGTTCGAGGCATTTTGATGAATGTGTATTCATCCGGGTTCAGTCGCCATGTTGAGCCCAATTTTGCTTAGTATTTTTGCATTTATTGGCTTTATCTTCTAATATGCACATTGACTGGGCTTAATCAAATTTATCCCTATTTTAATTCGATTTTTGCACTCTTTTTATAGGTCCAATTAAGCCCAAGAGTCCATTTTGGGCCCAAGAATGCCAATCTTCTCTAGCGTGGGCACCCACCTACCCCTTGGGCCTCGACCCACTTAGACTGCCTTCAATCGCGGACACCTCTCTTGTTTAGCATAATCGTGACCAGCCCTAGCAACCGTGGACACCTGGTCACGGTTCCATAGATCGCGACCTCGCCATTTCTCTCTAATTCCCACTCCATGAGATGCGATCATCCCATGCATCACCGCGATCACGTCTGATCAATCACGGACTGCCATCTCTTCCAACAATCGTGACCACGGTCACCTCACGTCCAGACCACGATCTCACCTCTTCTTCTCCACCTGCTCAAGACGTCCATCTGCAACCCTGGACCGTGACCCGCGGTGTTGCTCCACACCTCAACCTCTCCCTACGAGCGATTCATCTGATTGCGATCAACATATACCCGAGGTCCTCTACCTACCTACACCGCGACCGCGGTGGGCTAGACCTTGACTGACATCACAACAATAGAGAAAGCCACACCCGAGGTCTTCTTCACATCTACGCTTCCACCATGACCGTGAATCCACTGCTGCCGACGCCAAGCGAGACCGCGACCGAGCACTGAACAGACTGTGCCCACGATCTACATGAAAGAACCGCGATCAGTGTAAAAGTAGATAAATGCGACCTGAGGAACCCTCTAAACCGTGACCACCTGGGCCAACAATCGTGACCTGCTAGAAGAGAAGAATCGTGACCAAGAACCGTGACCAGAAACTGCGATCTGGTGTCAAACAACTACGACAACGAAAGTAAGGCGGTGCCCAACTTTCCTATAAATAGAACTCGACCCCCTACCATTCAAAGGGGCCTATCCAGATGCCGTTAGGCTGCAGGTCTTTCCTTAGCCTAACGATATAGTCTCCCCCACAGCTAGGCTGCACCCAAGAAGTGTTCAACCCCTGGTGCAAGCCACTCCACCTAGATCTAGATCTAAATCTGTTGCATCCACACCATGCCTATGCTACCACTGTTTCTCCACCGAGATGCTCCTCCTACTGGGAGAAAGGACCACGAGAAGAGAAAGAAGGTGGAGAGAAAATATCTACCCCATATGTCATGGTGTTCTTCCCTCCTCATCTAGATCTGCCTCGACATTGTGTAGAAGACCGTTTCTCCACTGAGCTGCGATCATCTTCTTCACCATGCTCATGGTGGAATCTTCTCTCTCTTATTCTTCTTGTTTCTCTCACCATGAGTGAGTAGTCCTTTTTCACTAGGGTGCGGGGATTAGCCATGCTGCCCATGCTTATATGCATTTTCATTAAACATTCCATGGCATGTATATAACTTTTCATTTCATTGTTAATCATCGATGTGTGCTTGTGGATTGATCACCTGCTTGCATTTATCTTGTTCGTTCCTATGTTGCGAGAACTTCAATATGTAGGATTTGAATGTCGATTAATGCGGTTGACTCCCTGACTAGAAATAGGGTGGGATTCCCTGAGGTCGTAAGTGAATGATCCGTGAGGGGACGAGTCATCTAGCCCACGGTGACGCTTCTGTGTGCCTAAATATCCTAACGGAAGGCCACAACTTCAGTTGGATATCTATATCTTCGGAACCGTAAGTGCATGATCCAGATGGCAACGAGAAATCTAATGCCTAAGGTGATGCTTACATAAACCTAAACATCCATCTGGGAGGGTTTGCAGTTGTTCTATTTGGATAGTTAGATCTTACCTGGATGTTTGTGATCAGACATGTTTGCATGTGTAGTGGCGGTGAAACCCGGGACCACCCCAGTGATTCCCCTCATTAATCTTTAGTCAACTTTTAATCGTACTCTTTACTTTCCTCACATTTAGCTTAACTAACCTCAAACCAACCTTTGTTCTAAATATTAGTCTTGATTCAAATAGATTCGACTAGTAAAAGATTCTTAAAAAAGTTGTCCCTTGGGATTTGATCCTCAACTATACTATGATAAGACCCGTCCGCTTGCGGGTGGTATTATTGCACAAGGTTTTGGTAAAACTCAGGGATTTCAGCCCTAGGTGAGTTTGTTAGTGCGATAATAGACCACGTCAAGAAATTCTAAAATGCTAATAGTAGGTCTTTTTAAGTGTTGTTATGGTGTAGGAAAGGTGAGGTTAATATTTCTTAAGTTACCTTCACACTTTTGAGGTGTTTACCTACTTTAACGAGTTTTTTTCCTGAGTACAATAGGTCTGAAATTTTGATATACTCCTATAATAATCCCTATATTTTATCATGCATAAGTTATCTTCATGACTAAGGATTAAGAACTCATTCTATGTGTTAAACTTGCCATATGATGGGTATCATGTAGTGTTTATGATGCCATAAATTGATGTTTTGATGTTGTAATAATGGGTGGATAAAACCATGGTATTTAAAGTAACTCTTTTGTAATGAGTTTGAATGCATGGACACTTGTGACTAGAGTGATATGAAGATGTCTAAGGCATTTCATATCGTTTAAGTTTATGAATCCTAATGATCCTTGTAAGAATCTTTTTTGTGCTTACTATGTAACATGATTGATGTATTCAAAATGTAACTAATTGAATTAAGTAATCATGTATATCGATAGGTACACAGGAACTACCGCTAGCGGCGGCTCTCTCCCTAGCTCTTGCGATCTAGGGCTTGCCCCGTCGTCGATTCTGCTCGGGGGGGAGGCTGCCTACCGACGCGCAACGTTCCCTCTCCCCCTGGGCTTCTTCTTCCTCGGCTGTCTCAAGGTGCTTCGATGATCAAAGCCTTCGCCTGCTTTTCGTCTAGGACCCGTCCTTATCAGCGGTGGTACTCGACCTCGGATCTTGAGGCCGCGACGCTGGTGGTTTGGGTGGCGTGCCCTGGTGGTCCTTTGGCTTGCTGGGGTGGAGGGGAGAGTTGGAAACTTGCCCTGATCGTCAATCCCTATGACAGTCGAGACCCCCCACCCCCGTGTTTCTTCACGGGTCTCCCTGTTTTTTTCTTGTTTTCTTTGCTGTAGGTTATTATGTCCATTTCTCGTCACTCGTCGGCATTGTTGTCGCTGCTTGTCGGCGTTGTTGTTCTCTCTATTTGGGAGCTATGAGTCTTGGCCCTTGTTGGCCTCGATTTCTTCTGTTCGGATTCACTACTGGGTCTATGACTTTGCATGTGGCGGAAAACACTGGTCTGTATATTTTTCATTTGTAGGTTTATCATCTCCGATCTATGCTCAGGTTGAAGGAATCTCTTATGAAAAGATGCTTATGTCAGCCTAGTGGAAAAGAGAGCGATGCAAAAGCGTTCTATTATCATTCCAATATGAGTTTTGGGGATCGGATAGCCCTGCTCTTGGTTGTATGTACTTCCAGAATCACTTTTCCTATGTGTAGATGCCGTATGGCTTTTCAGTAATGAAGATGTTCATATTGCTAAAAAAAATCATGTATAACCCTAATGAAGTAGTGCCCTGAGTCCATAAAGCTATTCCAGTGTCAGAACTTGCTGGATAGTGAAATGAGTAATCTGAAAGGAGCTCAAAGTCATATATTGAGTATATGTAGGTGCAAGGAGGGTATGTCCATGTCATATTGATCCCAAGGTTTTGGAGAGTGATCGAGGCTGTGTCTCAGATGATGATGCTAATTGAGAGTGACTACATCTGTAACTCAGATTTGAGAGTTGTACACCCTAGTGTCTAGTGCCATGGAATGTGTACCTAGGACATACTAGGCTTTCTAGTAGTTGGGATGATATGCCACTACGATTGACTCATATTGACCATAGGTAGATATCTTAGGATTTCGATCATCCTAGATTTTATACGAGGTTGATTTTGACTTCACATTGGTTGACTAGTAGTTTGAGTGTTATGCCTCAAACTACCCAGGGCTTAATAAAATATGTAACTCAATCATGTAGCATAATTGTTAGGGTCACTTGATGAACCACATTTAATGATGACCCTTGCTATGTTTCTTTTAAAGCACATATGATTTATAATGTAGTAAGAGAAATCAACTATACTCAGGACTCTGGCTATGCTTGATCTTTATGCAAGTTATCTAATATTTGAACTCTATAGTACTATCTGCTTAATCAACATAAATGTATAATTCTAATAAGAAATATATGTTTTTTGGAGTTATATCTTTCGCTGGGACATGGGTCTCACCTCATGGGTCACCACATCCTTTTAGGTGATCGGTTGCATCCTCAAATGTAGAGTGACAAGGAGTAGTTTGAAGATCTATAGAGGCATAAGGTTGGTATGGTTAGTATAGAGTCCTAGAGTTGTTCCTGTACTTTCAGGTCTGGGCGAGGAGTTTTATATATCATGTATATCGACTTGATTTTTTTTGTAGTGTATCATGTTCTATGAACATGTTGTAAATATGTGGACCATAGATTTTGTATACATGTTGTGATTGAGGCCACATAATAGATGTAAAGATACCTCATATGGTTATATATATGTGCAAGATGTTAGACCTTTGTGTAAATGTTCTCTTGCATGGATGAAACATCTTTTTAGTTTTAATTATATGCCTTTTTGTTAATGTGCTTAATTAGTGTTTGATCGACGTTTTAGTTTTAAGTAATCTCATTTAGCGTGGCGGGTTGCCACATTTGGTGGTAACAAACCTAAGGTTTGATGAGTCCACATGGACATATGATTTAGGTTGTTGTGCCTGCTCTTACATAATCAAACATATTTGAACATGGTTTATGGTTATGCAGATATGTCTAGAGAATGTGAACAACGTGCAGAGAGTAGTATCATGGGGCCTGGAGGTGGTGGTAGGAGGTAGACATCAGATGGAAGAGTACTTGAGACGGGGCCAAAACAACCCATTCTGCCTCTGTTTAACCCTTCGACTATCGCTGATCCAACCTTTCAGTCTATGTCTGGACAACTTATGGCAACGAGTATGCATTTGGAAGACAGGACGCCTGCACATCAACCAAGGGCACCTATCTTAGATGTTGAATCTCAATGTCTAGGGAAGAATTTTGAGAGGTTGAAGTGTGTGGGAGCCATAGAGTACGAGAGCACAACTGACCAAGCCGATGTATATATGTGGTTGACAAAGTTAGAAAATACATATAGAATTCTGAACATCTTTGAGGAGGACAAGGTGAAACATGTGATCTTCCTTATGAAGGGTAGTGTTGGACATTGGTGGGTCATAGAGGAGGAAAAGAGACTGAGAGAGGCAGTCAGTTAGGAGGAGTTCCAATGGGAGTTTGTCAACTATTACTTCCTGGAGACATATCTGGAGGAGAATATGGATTGAATTGAACAATTACACCAAGGGTTGTTGTCTATCAATCACTATGAGGCAAAGTTCATGGAGTTGTTAAGGTTCTATCCTCATGGTGAGCACATATAAGGAGAGTATCAAAAGGTTTGAGAAGGGTTTGAACATCAAGTTTGCAAGGATATCATCTTCTTTGGAGATCTGAGAGAAATTTTCCACCTTCCTGGAGTTTATATGGAGGATAGAGAGCATAGCTATGAAGTAGTGAGAAGCCAATGCCAAGGAAGAGGTTTGCTAAGTTCCAAGGATCACCATCTAGAAGTTTCAAGAAGCCAAGGTTTTCTTTGCCACAATACCAACAATATCAACCGAGATAGACATTTTTTAAGCCAAGGTCATAGGTGCATTCACAGTGGTCTCCTAGCAAGGGAAGTGTCGTAGTTTTCTGCCATATGCACCAAATAGTTCTGGGTCAATGTTTTTTACAAGTTCGTTTAGGTCGCCATATGATTCAAGGACGTGTTACAACTATGGTTAGGTAGGGCATGTGAGGCGGTCTTTCCCTATGAAGAACCAATAGGTTACCAATAAGGTTCACAACAACAACAATAACAACAAAAACAATACAATGGTGATGGAAGTAGAGGTCATGGACAGACATCACTGGTAGGATCTTCAGGCCCAACTAGGAGAGTAAGAGGAAGACAATAGACAATGACTAGATTCTATGTTATGAGTCAGCCAAAAGGAATGGTCAACTCAGGGGTCATAACATGTCAGATGGAACTTTTTCATTCTAACTTGTCTTCTTCTTTTATATCTATTTTGGTTGATATGGGTGTGACACACTCTTTTATCACTAGAGAAGTGATAAATATCTATAACCTGCTTGATGTAGTAGAGTCAATAGCCTCTTGTTAGATACCCCTTTGGTTGGTCCCACAATTATGTGGGAGGTGTGTCCATCTTGTATTCTTTCTTTCTTAGGATGCAACATCCAAATGGATCTCATGTCACTTTATATGCATGGGTTTGATGTGATCCTAGGCATGGATACCTTGGAGAAGTATAGGGTTGTTTTGGACTATAGTTCCAATGTTTCCACATTCTGTGATGGTAATGTCTCTTGGACTTTCCAAGGAGATAGGAAGATTCTTCCCACTTGTCTGGTGTTGACGGTGATAGTGGGGAAGTTGATGAGACAAGAATGTGAAGTTTTTGTGGCACATGTAGTGGATACCAAGGTGAGGATTCCTAGTATCCAGGTTGTACCTATGGTGCATGAGTTCAAGGATGTTTTTCCTATTCTAGGTGTTCCATAGAGGGAGATTGATTTTGAAATCAATCTAGTTCTTGGAACACAACCCATAGCACAAACACCCAATAGGGTGGTTCCAACTAAGGAGAAGGAGATGAAGAAATAGTTGTAACAGTTGTTGGAGAAGTATTTCATATGACCGAGCACTCCACCTTGGGTTTCTCTAGTGTTATTTGTGAAGAAGAAGAATAGTTCTATGAGGCTTTGTATAGACTACAACAGTTGAACATGGTTACAATGAAGAACAAGTACCCATTTCTGAGGATAGATGATCTATTTGGCCAGTTGAGAGGTTCTTTAGTGTTTTCTAAGATAGATCAGAGGTTAGGTAATCACCTGTTGAGGATCCAAGAATACATCATACCTAATACTACTTTTAGGACTAGGTATGATCATTATGAGTTTGTGGTTATGACATTTGGGCTAACTAATGCACTTACAACATTTATGGACCCGATGAACATAGTGTTAAGATTGTATCTTGATCAGTTTGTGGTGGTGTTCATATATGACATCTTGATATACTCCAGGGACAGTCAGCAACATGAGCAACATCTCATCAAGCTTTGGAGTTGTCGAGACAACATAGGTTGTATGATATGTTCAGTAAGTGTGAGTTTTGGCCGACTGAGGTGTCTATTCTGGGTCCTGACGTCTTTGTAAGAGGCATTTGTGTGGATCCTAAGAAGGTAGAGTCAGTTTTAGAGTGGGAGCAACCCAAGACACCAATTACGGTGTGAAGTTTCCTAGGTTTAGCTGGTTACTAGAAAAGGTTTATCAAGAACTTTAGTGTCGTAGCTTTACCTTTGACCAAGCTAACTAGGAAGGGAGTTCCTTTTGTGTGGTATGACAAGTGTCAATGTTCTTTCAACATGTTAAAGGAGAAGTTAACGATTACTCCAATATTGGTGTTACCAAAACCTAGGATAGGCTACATGATTTTTGTGATGCTTCAAAGAATGGGTTGGGATGTGTGTTGATGTAAGATAAGAATGTGATTTATTTTGCTTCTAGACAGCTTAAGGAATACGATAAGAACTACCCAACTCATGACATAGAGTTAGCAACTATGGTTCTTGCCATGAAGATTCAGAAATAATATCTGCATGGGGAGAAGTGCCAAATCTTCACAGATCATAAGAATCTATAATACATCTTTTCAAAGTAGGAACTGAACATGAGACAAAGGAGATGAATGAAAATGATCAAGGACTATGACTATAAAAATAGACTATTATCTAGGAAGGGAAAATATAGTGGCAGATACTTTGGGTAGAAAGTCATTCTCATCTTTGTCTGTCGATAAATTGCAATTGCACTCCATGGTGTGCCACAAGCAGGACACACTAGTATCGCTTTGGAAGATGAATGTTCAGTTGGAAGTGCCTCTATTGGCAGGTTTTTTGGCATAGCTACAAGTGAAGTAGTCCTTGATACAACAGATTAAAGATGCATATAAGGATGACACTATGATACATAATATCGGGTTAGAGTTTGGTAGTAAGAAATATGATGGGTTTCATGAGACAAATGATGGGACAATATGCTTCCACAATAGAACAATGGTTCCTGACATTGGCGGTTTGAAGGAGGTGGTACTTGAGGAAGCTCACTCCTCAATGTACACATTGCATCCTGGTAGTACAGAGATGGATCATAATCTTAAGGATTTGTATTGGTGTCCATGACTGAAGTGTGATATGGTAGAGATTGTGGCCAAGTGCCCAATATGTCAGCAAGTCAAGGCAGAGCACCAAAAACCTATAAGAACGTTACAACCCTTGCCAATTTTGAAGTGGAAATGGGATCATACAACCATGGACTTTGTGGTTGGTCTGCCAAGGACATCCAAGGGTCATGATTCCATTTCAGTGATTGTTGATTACTTGGCAAAATCATCTCACCTTTTTCTTCTTCTATCAAGACTACCTATACAATAGAGAAGTTGGCACAGATCTATGTTCATAAGATAGTTTATCTACATGGTATACCAATTACCATAGTGTCTGTCTGAGGTCCTTAGTTTACAAGTAGGTTTTAGGGGCATTTTCATATAACGTTTGGGACACAATTAAGGTTCCATACCTCTTTTCTCCCACATATAAATGGCCAGTTAGAGAGGACCATATAGACCTTCGAAGATCTGTTGATAGCTTGTATGCTTTAGTTTCTTGGCAATTGGGATGTTCACCTCAACCTAATTGAGTTTTCTAACAATAACAACAACAACAACAACTAGAGGAGCATATACATGGCACCGTATGAGGCTTTGTATGGTAGGTGATGCAGGTCACCTCTTTGTTGGTACAAAGCAGGTGAGTACAATTGTTGGGTCTTGAGTTAGTTTAGTAGACTACAAAGAAGATCAAAGTGATCCATTGACAACTGAAGGTAGCCCAAGATAGGCAGAAGTCATATTCTAACAACCCCCAAACCGTTGGAGTTCCAAGTTGGAGACCATGTATATCTCAAGGTTTCCCCTTGTTAGGGTGTGTTGAGGTTTGGTTAGAAGGGTAAGTAGGCTCCTAGGTTTATGGAACCATACCCTATCATAGAATGAGTTGGGAAGGTAGCATAGAGGTTGGAGTTGCCACCAAAGTTTCACCAATTACACAACGTGCTCCATTTTTTATGTTGAGGAAGTGTCATCCATATACAGATAAGAAGGTTCAACCAGTGGAAGTGGAGTTGGATGAGGTTGTTACCTATGTTGAGGGTCCAGTGTTGATCCTAGATAGGTGTGGGCAGAAGCTTAGGAAGAAAGATATAGTTTTAGTGAAGATGATGTGGCATCAACATGGTTTAGAGTAATCCACATGGGATTTAAAGGATGAGATGCGTAGGAAGTTCCCATCCTTGTTTATTTAGGATTTTGAGGGCAAAATCCTTGTTAGGGGTTTATGGTTGTATGGCCCCTAACCTTGCTTCATTTATAAACATAATTTATTTGGAATAATTGGATTATTTTGATGCTTAATCTTGAAAGTTAGCTCTAATTTGTTATGTGACACTAAATGATGAATATATGTTTAAAATTTGAACCAAATCAAACTTTATTTTCTCAAATTATACAAATGCAGGTCACCTCTTTGTTGGTACAAAGTAGGTGAGTACAATTGTTGGGTCTTGAGTTAGTTTAGTAGACTACAGAGAAGATCAAAGTGATCCATTGACAACTGAAGGTAGCCCAAGATAGGCAGAAGTCATATGCTAACAACCCTTAGACCGTTGGAGTTCCAAGTTGGAGACCATGTATATCTCAAGGTTTCCCCTTATTAGGGTGTGCTGAGGTTTGGTTAGAAGGGTAAGTAGGCTCCTAGGTTTATGGAACCATACCCTATCATAGAACGAGTTGGGAAGGCAGCATAGAGGTTGGAGTTGCCACCAAAGTTTCACCAGTTATACAATGTGCTCCATTTTTTATGTTGAGGAAGTGTCATCCATATACAAATAAGAAGGTTCAACCGGTGGAAGTGGAGTTGGATGAGGATGTTACCTATGTTGAGGGTCCAGTGTTGATCCTAGATAGGTGTGGGCAAAAGCTTAGGAAGAAAGATATAGTTTTAGTGAAGATGATGTGGCATCAACATGGTTTAGAGTAATCCACATGGGATTTAAAGGATGAGATGCGTAGGAAGTAACCATCCTTGTTTATTTAGGATTTTGAGGGCAAAATCCTTATTAGGGGTTTATGGTTGTATGGCCCCTAACCTTGCTTAATTTATAAACATAATTTATTTGGAATAATTGGATTACTTTGATGCTTAATATTGAAAGTTAACTCTAATTTGTTATGTGACACTAAATGATGAATATATGTTTAAAATTTGAACCAAATCAAACTTTATTTTCTCAAATTATACAAATGCATGTATGTAAATCACCCTTTTCTGGTGGTGTGAACATAGTTGTGACACTTTCTTGAGTTGCTTCATGATGTACATAAGGATTTTAAAATTTAATTCTCTTTTGGATGCTTTTAAAGAATGCTTTGATAGAGTTACATAAGCTAAGTGAGATGATGGTGCTATGTTTTCACCAGTCGATGGGTTTTCAGTGACCACTTGCTTTTTCTAGTGACTGCTTGTCTCTTGGTGGATAGTGAGTTATACCAGTGGATGAGGGTTCTTTTAATGTTTGACGGGTCTGTTGTTGGCTATTTGGGATTTCATCATTTGACGATATCTTAGTAACCAATGAGATTTGGTGGTTGATGGATTTTTGGGCCAATGAAGTCTCAGTGTCTGACGAGACCTAGGCCGACAAACCTTTTGAGTTGTTTCCCAACAAGAGTTATGTTCTGACCCTGATATACCCACTCTCATTTTCCTTTTACTGTTTGGGTGGAGCTTCAATTTTACATGTGGTGCCCAACAAGAATTTCTATAGATTGATGGTCGATGAGAATTCTTTGAGGATGGTGATTCAATGCATTTTGTCGATGTATGCACAAGGATCGAGGTTCCTTGGATTGATCTCAAGCTATTAATCATTTTCCTTACTTCTCTCGTGTAAGATCCTTGCTCTTTTGCTTATTTTCTTGCTATTCTTCACCCTCTTCCCTCCTTTGGCTGGGTTCTTTGGTGTTTCTTGAGTTTTCTTGGTGTGGATTACTAGAAACCTATGCATGCAGTTTGAGCACTCACTTTCTTCTTTCTTTCTCTAGTTACACCGTATTCATGAAAAGAGGAGATGATTTTGGAGCTCTATAGGGTTGAGCTTGACATTTGAGTGCTTATTTTAAGAGTGTTCACCTTGGATTTCAATTTACATCTCTTTATCAGGTGAGTTATATTTCATCTCTTGCCGACTCTCCACAAGTACATTGCAAATCTTACTTTAGAACTTCTAAAATGCTAAAAGTAGGTCTTTTGAAGTGTTGTTTTGGTGTAGGAAAGGTGAGGATAATATATCTTAAGTTACCTTCACACTTTTGAGGTGTTTTCCTACTCGATTGAGTTTTGTTCATGAGTGAATTACATCTGAAATTTTGCTATACAAGTGTAATTGTGGCAAACAACTCGTAAAAACATAATTAACTAATGCAGAAGCATTCACTAAGAAGCAGATTACCAAAAATCACTAAAAATTAAAACCTTTTTACCAATAGGTCCATCAATTAAAACTTTCTCACATAGAACAAAAGTAACACATTTACATTCTATTTTCAAAAGTACATAACTTGTATCATCTCTTTCTGTGAGTTACAAGTATCACCTGTCCTGTTAAACTAAGCACATGCAGTATGAAAATTTTGAGGCACTGAGCCAAAATCTCGAAAGCAATAACTACTACTCCGAGGACTTGAGAGTATAGAGACGACACATAGGACTCTATCTACATCTATACAAGGCATAACAACCAGTGTCTCCACCTGAGACTTCACTGCTATCCCTGCTGCTACTGTTGCTGTCCTTCACCTACTGAAGGATTCTTGCCTCCTCATCCGCGTCCACCTAAAAATGTGATTCCCACGGGGGTGAGACAATTGTAAATTGCCACAGCAAGAGATATAACTCTCCGCCAGAAACATTATTATTGCAGCTTAAGAAGATAATTATGAATAGAGGAATCATAATTGTTTGACAACATATAATTCAATATCTAACATATTAGAACATTATTTTTATCAAAAACATTGCATCTATAACTTGATAGAGCAATATGTCACTTATCCATTAAGGAATATGAAGAACATGTATAACATTTATTGACTAGAGAATCATCACCACAACATTAACTCTCTTCAGGCTTAGATCATATATCTAATGACTGGCATTATCATTGTGGAGTCATCGCCTGCAGCCATACTCTTTTCACAAAGTATTGGGATCTTAATCCCTCAACTCATCAAGTATATTTACATTCCCTAACAAGTTCATCAACATGATTATAGGATATGGGTATTTGAACCCTTAACTCATCATAGAATACTTGTTACAACTTATTAGGTAACTTAATACCTTCAGATCATCTGACCAAGGACATCATAATTCTTGCTACACAAAGTATTCCACATAGTTCACAAAGCTCATATCTCCTTTTGTTACCTCTTAATAGGAAACAAGGCACATTATGGATTATGAAGCCATAACCAATTTCAATAAGTAAAACACCATATGGTACACATGGCTCATAAGTTTTCAGATTACTTCTCACTAAGCAATAAAGCATATGAAGGATTATAAGGCCTATGAAACATTTTTATTATACAATGCATTATAGCCCATACCTGTCTATGCTCATCATCTCAACATACCTGCATGTTTAGTACTCATGATAACAATCATATATCAATATCATGCAATACAAGGGTCTTCTCATTACATACATAACTCATCAATATGTAGTTGAACTTCACATAGGATTACTCTGTGTTAAGACTTCACACAACATCATCATGTACTAGGGTTTCACATAGCGTTACCCTGTATTAGGGTTCACATAACATTAACTTATATTAGGGGTTCACATAGCATTGCCCTGTATTAGGGTTCACATAGCATTAACTTATATTAGGGTTTCACATAGCATTACCCTGTATTAGGGTTCACATAGCAAGGAATCAATATGGATAAAATAAGTATTCAATCATACTTATTTATTCTCATCATTCATCATCAAATGAATTAACAACACAAAGTATGAGTTTCTCTCTCATCTTTACCAGAATATGATTGCATCATAATTTATTAGTTTGGATTAACCTTTTCATAGGGCATATTAGCCTACACTTGTTAAAGTATATTACATCTCAATGTAACAATTGACATGACACATCTCATGTATCACTCATCCAATTACATTGGACTTATAACACATCAATGTATACCAATATTGGGGTGTTGGATGTGATATCTATCATATCTTGATGTATCACTTCCCTCAACACCTTTATCTTTCTTGAGTTCATCCACTTCTCTTGTATTAGGGTATTCCCCATCTTAATACTTTATGTACTAGATCATCACATTCATCATGCAATGTATTGGTCATAATTCACCTATTTAGAATATACAGCCATTGCCAATGATATGGACTCACCCTTGAGTCAGGAACTATTAATGTATGGATATCCATTATCAACTGAAAAACACTAGAGGGGGGGTGAATAGAGTTTTTTTTTAAATTAATTTTAACAATTTATTGAACTCAAACAACCACAATTGAAATTAGAAGAAGGAGACAGGTGTTTAGAGTGGTTCCAACTTTAGCAACTACTAAAGTTGTCAGTCCACTACCCGGTTGCTTACCCAACCGGGGTTTTGAAAGTATTTATTTTATTACCTTCCCAAGGATTTATACAAAATACAATACTTTCCTTTACACCCTTTGAACAGCCTTCACTTGAAGTAGGTGCACCAACTTTGAGGTAGCCTTCTTGAAGTAACTCCAAGCTCCCCCTTGAAGTAGCCTTCCTCTCTAGAAGTAACCTCCCATTGCACCAACCTTCTGAAGTAGCTCAAAGTCACCTTCTTCACCAAGAAGAACTCCACCCTCTCCAATCAGCAGCCTCCAACCTAGGAGTAGCAAGGAGAGTACAAACGGTAAAAGAGAACAAGAATGAAAAAAGGAAATTACAACTTATCCTTTGTAGCCCAAGGCTTGATTTGCCTAGATCAAGCGTATAGATCTCCTAACCAAGTGTGTGGACTTGTGATTGCAGTGGGTAGGAGATACTAGCCTATAGGACACGAATTATGAGCTAAAGAAGGAAGTAGCCAATGTTCACAAAGCTCAAATTTCTCACAAACAGATTGCTCAAAGTATGCTCAAGGATTTCTCAAGTGTAGCAAGTATATTTGAGTGTCCTATGGCTTGTCCTATTTATAGGAATGGCCTAAGGATGCTTAAGGACGTTCTAGACAACTTCTAGGGGTTTCTAAGTGCTTAACTAGCCGTTAGGTACAAAGTTGTTGCTTTAACAACGGCTAATTAATTGATTCTACAGTTGCTGTCAGAGACCATCTCGGTCGAGGAATGGTCGACCGAGACACCTACTCGGTCGAACAATTGTCGACCGACAGGCACTCTGGAACAAGTGATTTGCAACGTCTTTCTCCAACTGCCAACTAACTTGTCTGTTGTGTCTAACGGCTACTTTGGATCTTTCTCGGTCGAGAAGATTGTCGACCGAGAGTGTCTCGGTCGAGGAGTTTGTCGACCGAGATTGATCCTGTTTCAATGTTTCAATTTAGGCACTAACTATATGTATGAGTGTGCAAATGTGATCCAATTCGAAGGGGATGACTTATCTAAATGTGATGTTTAGCTAGGGAAGATCTAACGCTTGATTTACATGCAATCAAAGTACTTGTACATTATATATTTGTACAAGTTTTTACAAAGCGATTACATTGCATGAAAACATAAATATGTAAGAAATATGGATTTCCCTAGATTCTTTGGCATCCACCTTAATCCTACACACTCAAGTAGCTCGTTAGATCAATAAGAATGAAATGTTTGTCATAATCAAAACAAAGGGATTTATAGATGTCCATTTAGCCAACAATCTCCCCCTTTTTGAAGATGACAAACATTTCCTAAATATGAAATGAGGAAATATAAAGCATGTGAGTTTCATACCTGAAGATTACCTTTTGTAGCCATTCTTGTTTTGCAAGTGAGTGCTGACCACGATGTTATGAAACTCATTTATATTTTTGATTTTATATTCTTTCTCCCCCTTTGTCATTTCAAAAAGATATCCGAGTTGAATATTTTATTTTTATTCTCCCCCTTAATTTGATATTATGCTCCCCCTTAAATAGATATTCTATTAGGAACAAGGGTTTAATATCATTTTTGTCTAATTTATCCACAATTTGTTTCTCAATCATTTGCAAAGGATGTTAAGCCTTGAAATGATATGAGATTCCCTTAAGCTTATGATGAATGTATATTGATTTCTCATCCATCAAGGGATGTTAAGCCCTAAATTAAATGAGAATCCTTTAATCTTAAAGTACATAAAAATGTCTCTAACCAAATGCAAGGGATGTTAAGCCCTGATTTGTTTAGAGAGTTCCTTTAAGAACAAGATATATCATTTTTATGAAATTCATGGATTTCTTCATAACCAAGAGTAAAAAAATACTAAGGTTGTTAACAAGCTTCAAACAATATTTTTGTAAGCTTCTTAATCAAATAATCGAATTTGTTTTTATGAGCTCCCCCTTAATCTTACAATTTAAAGCAATTTAAGGCTTCTAAGGTCACAAATGATTTTAAATTTTGATTTTGATTATCAAAAGTATACTAAGATTAAGTACAATAGAATAATGTCCAAATAAGCATTTTGTCAAAGCTTATTTTAGGTCGCCCTTGACTACGACCATAGCGCCCCTTGGTCAAATTATATTTCAACCAAGAGGCATAAATTGCAGATTTCCAATTAAGCATTCATATCAATTTTTGAAGCATGTTTAAGTGATACTCAATAAAAACAGGAAAGCACGAAAAAATCTTTTAAAGATACCAATTGAAAAATCTTTATAACATTGTGCTCTTTGCAAGCATTTCTAAGAGATATATCACCAATGAATCATTTGCTTGCCTATGTAATGATAAAAGCATAAAACAGAAATTTCCTTTAAACTAAGCATAATTTTTTAGTTTTTTTTTGACTTAAATTACTTAGAATTAAACCAAATGAATCTTATATAAAATTTCAAGAATGATTTTCATAATTTATACTTTATTGTACAGTCATTAATCACAAATAGATAGCAATTTGGATCAATTTCAAAAGAATTCAGCAATTCTACAGTAGTCTGAAAATCAATGACATGTTCGGTCGACAATTTCTCGACCGAATGTTCACTCGGTCGACAGATTCTCGACCGACCAAGTTTCTGGAATATGTTCAGAACTCTTAATCGATTTCAAGCAAAAGAGTTTATGCAAATTAGAGCTCGATTATGTTGAGATAAGACATTATGATATCAAGAATCAGTTTAGGTCAAATCTCAACTAGTTAATTTTAAGCTACTAAGTTTTAGGAATCCAAGCTAACTCATCTTTCTTTTTCTTATATGGGCATGAAAATGAATAATGTCCAAGACGCATGCAATAATGACAACTAATAGCATAAACTTCATTTCTCTTTCTAGGAATTGTGTTCCTAGGTACAAATATAATCTTAGTCTTGGATGCTTTAACTCTTTTGGGTTTATTTCTCCTTGGATCGTATCCTAATCCTCTTCTTCCATTATAACTAGAGGAAATTTTCAGAATATTTTCAAGTATGTCATTTCCTCTTAACTCATTTACATTTCTTTGTAACTTAGCAATATCTTTCTTTGCCTGATCTAAATCGGATACTAGAGAGTTTCTTTCTTTGACAACCTCATCATAATCTAAATGTGAACATAGAATAGGTTGTTTCTGAAGATCATTCACTTGAGTTTGCAAGTTTAACTTTTCTAAGGAAAGAAGATTGCAATTAGCTTCTACCGATTTTAACTTAAGAACATAATCTTCATTTTCCTTTTTGAGATTTTCATTTTCGGATACAAGAGCAAGAAGTTTAGCATTTAAATCTTTATTTGATTTCTTAAGTTTCTTCTTGCACTCAATATATTTCTCATGAGTATCTTGAAGACTAGCAATTAGATCTTCTTTTGATAGATCATAAAGACTTACCTCTTCTTCGTCTTCATTTGTTGTAGCAATGAGGCATTCTCCTTCTTCTTTTCCATCATCACTATCATCACTTGAATCATCCCATGCAGCTCGATATTCTCTTTCTTTCTTTTTGTGAGATGATTTCTTCCCTTTCTTGAGTTTTGGACAATCACCTTTCATATGTCCCTTCTTACCACATTCAAAGCACCTGGAAGAAGAAACACTGGAAGTTTTATTAGTTTTAAAGCTTTTATATTGCTTACCATTTATGATAAGAGTTTCTTCTTCACTATCATCTTCACTTGTGTCATGATTGTCTTTAGTTGATACTTTGAATGCAATATCCTTCTTTTTCCCTTGTTGACGTTCACGTTCTCTTCTTTCTTCCTCTTCTAGACTTTCCTCATGAGCTTCTAAATTGCCAATGAGTTGCTCCATTTTCAGTTTAGTGAGATCATTGGCTTCTTCAATGGCTGTCACCTTGGGCTTGTATTTGGGAGGAAGTGATCGAAGTACCTTTGACACCTGATCTTCTTCAAGAACAGTTTTTCCTAAGGCATTCAAACCATTAACAATAGAAGAGAATTTTGCAAACATTTCACTAATGGATTCATTCAGATCCATACAAAAGTGTTCAAATTTTTGTTTAAGCATACTAATCTTAGAGTTCTTAACTTGAACCGTACCTTCATAAGTTATGGACAATCTATGCCATATTTCATAGGCTGTTTCACAATTTGATATTCTATTAAATTCTCCTACTGAAATTGAACAATAAAGAATACTTACAGCCTTTGCATTCATTTGAGCCGATTTTACCGTGTTTGCATCCCATTCTGCATATTGTATTTGAGGAAGCTCGTATGGAGTTGACACCATTCTCCATAAGTCCCAATTGATGCCTTGGAAGTAAAACTGCATCCTTCGCTTCCAATATTGGTAGTTTGTTCCATCAAACATTGGTGGCCTAGCAACGAATGTCCCTTCGAGGTTAAGGTTGTTGAGCACCCCGTCACCCATTCTTCAAGACCTTGTTAGGGTTCCTTGAAGCCTCTCTCTGATACCAATTGAAAAACACTAGAGGGGGGTGAATAGAGTTTTTTTAAAATTAATTTTAACAATTTATTGAACTCAAACAACCACAATTGAAATTAGAAGAAGGAGACATGTGTTTAGAGTGGTTCCAACTTTAGCAACTACTAAAGTTGTCAGTCCACTACCCGGTTGCTTACCCAACCGGGGTTTTGAAAGTATTTATTTTATTACCTTCCCAAGGATTTATACAAAATACAATACTTTCCTTTACACCCTTTGAACAGCCTTCACTTGAAGTAGGTGCACCAACTTTGAGGTAGCCTTCTTGAAGTAACTCCAAGCTCCCCCTTGAAGTAGCCTTCCTCTCTAGAAGTAACCTCCCGTTGCACCAGCCTTCTGAAGTAGCTCAAAGTCACCTTCTTCACCAAGAAGAACTCCACCCTCTCCAATCAGCAGCCTCCAACCTAGGAGTAGCAAGGAGAGTACAAACGGTAAAAGAGAACAAGAATGAAAAAAGGAAATTACAACTTATCCTTTGTAGCCCAAGGCTTGATTTGCCTAGATCAAGCGTATAGATATCCTAACCAAGTGTGTGGACTTGTGATTGCAGTGGGTAGGAGATACTAGCCTATAGGACACGAATTATGAGCTAAAGAAGGAAGTAGCCAATGTTCACAAAGCTCAAATTTCTCACAAACAGATTGCTCAAAGTATGCTCAAGGATTTCTCAAGTGTAGCAAGTATATTTGAGTGTCCTATGGCTTGTCCTATTTATAGGAATGGCCTAAGGATGCTTAAGGACGTTCTAGACAACTTCTAGGGGTTTCTAAGTGCTTAACTAGCCGTTAGGTACAAAGTTGTTGCTTTAACAACGGCTAATTAATTAATTCTGCAGTTGCTGTCAGAGACCATCTCGGTCGAGGAATGGTCGACCGAGACACCTACTCGGTCGAACAATTGTCGACCGACAGGCACTCTGGAACAAGTGATTTGCAACGTCTTTCTCCAACTGCCAACTAACTTGTCTGTTGTGTCTAACGGCTACTTTGGATCTTTCTCGGTCGAGAAGATTGTCGACCGAGAGTGTCTCGGTCGAGGAGTTTGTCGACCGAGATTGATCCTGTTTCAATGTTTCAATTTAGGCACTAACTATATGTATGAGTGTGCAAATGTGATCCAATTCGAAGGGGATGACTTATCTAAATGTGATGTTTAGCTAGGGAAGATCTAACGCTTGATTTACATGCAATCTAAGTACTTGTACATTATATATTTGTACACGTTTTTACAAAGCGATTACATTGCATGAAAACATAAATATGTAAGCAATATGGATTTCCCTAGATTCTTTGGCATCCACCTTAATCCTGCACACTCAAGTAGCTCGTTAGATCAATAAGAATGAAATGTTTGTCATAATCAAAACAAAGGGATTTATAGATGTCCATTTAGCCAACATCAACCCCTCTAGGTATTACATTTGTCAATACATTAATCACTATTCCATTAATAGGAATAGGATTTCCACAATTATAATTTGAGGTTCACTTAGCATTTCACAGATATATGTAGATTTCACCTAGGATCGCTCTTCATTAGAGTTTCACATAACATCCTTCTATATCAGGGTTTCACCTAGTATTATGTGAAATTAATATTTCACAACACATCACCCAGTGTTAAGGCTTCACATAACATTAATGGCACTACCCTATATTAGGGTTTCATATACCTTTATCCCATTTTAGGGATTAAGGTTTACCATACACATCCAAGTAAGGTTTCTCACACATCATACCCAAATTAGGGTTAGGATGTACAATTCCCATTAAATTAGGGTTTCCTTCATTATTACACTAAGTTAGGGTTACATCATCACCCTAGTTTATGGTTTCACTGAGCTTTGCCCTAAATTAGGGTCTTACATAGACTTGCCCTAGATTAGGGTCAAGGTATATCAATCTTTTCAATGAAGATTTCATGATCTCATATTATGGATCAAACCCTGATTACACATTGTTTCATAATGAGAGAATTAGGGCTTATGATATATGCAATCATCTCTCTCATTCTTTCTCTCTCTCTCATCCTCTTAAGGATGTTAGCTACTCCAAGATTGAACTAGGTCAACCCTTCAACTAAGTACACATTGTTAGGGTTAATCTTCATAATCACCATTGATCTATATCATCAATAATCAAGTAGCTAATTGACCTTTGATCATATTAGGTGTCCAAATGGTTTAACCAATTTGAACTTCAAAAGGTCTTAGTCACTTAAGCCTCAAACGGTCTTGGTCACTTAGACCTCAAATGGTCTTGACCAATCAGACCTCAAAGGGTCTTGGTTGAATACTCAAAACCGTTTAGTAAAGTTGAGATTGAAACCGTTTGCCAAAGTGAACCCTTGAGATCGTTTGCTAAAGGTAACCCTTGAAACTATTTGCTAAAGTAAAATTTTGAAACCGCATGAACTCAACCGGTTTGGGATCATTTGGTCCCAAATGGTCTTCAGACCGTTTATACTCAAACGCTCTTGAGACCGTTTGGTCCAAACCTCCTCAAAACCGCATGGACCAAAAATAGTCTCAACTAATCAAATTGAATTAGGGATTCCAATGTTGATTCCTTCAACCATTGAATTCATGTAACCAATCATCAATTGGACCTATCACCATACTTTAATTGAGTTAAATAGGTCATACTTCAACTGATTTGACCCTCAATTTGTCATCAATTAGGGTTTGAATCAATTGGATTAGGGTTTGGAATCGATGATCCTTCAACATCAATCAATGTGTAACTAGTTACTTTAAAACTATTGGACCATCATCCAAATTGGACATGACCTGACCCCAAATGGTATTGAGGTCATTTGGATGTCCTCCAAATGGTCTTGAGACCATTTTCCTATGTCAACATCAAAATCCAAGTCAACCAATTAGGGTTTGGATCATTGGATTGATTATCAAATCAACAATTGATTGCAATTCAACTTGGTATCTTTGGATCTTAAAATACCCAACCATGCTCAACCCCAGACCTCCAAACGGTCTTGGGTAACCCTCAAATGGTCTTGAGACCGTTTGGGTGATTCCCAAATGGTTTTGAAACCGTTTGGGTCAATCAACCCAAAGCATCAACTTATTCAATTTCAAAATCAACACTTAGCCGATTAGGGTTTTTACCATATCCTTGAATCTTCAAATACCTAACCATGCTCAACCCTAGACCTTCAAACGGTCTTGGTTGACCTCCAAATGGTCTTGAGACCGTTTGGGTGATTCCCAAATGGTTTTGAAACCGTTTGGGACAATTAACCCAAAACTTCAACTTAATCAATTGGAATTCAACACTTAGTCGATTAAGTTTTGCAATTAAGGAATCATTCACAATTGAAACCTTCAAGATCAAACCAATTGAAACCATTGGATCAAGATAAAAGTACCACAGCATATATCTTCAAATGGTCAGCCATCTCAAATGGTCAACTATTCCAAATGGGTTGGAACCCAAACCACCAAACGGTTTGCAAAACGTTTGGTCACCAAACGATTTGGTGAAACCGTTTGGACTCAAACATTGAAACCGTTTGCCCTAGATATTTGGGAAGGTGTGTGCTTATGATGATGTAATCATCATCAAGATCCAAACTCACGAAATCTGCTGTGATTTCCATGGAGATGCATCAATTAACCAAACTAAATTTCGGAAATGTAGAAATGATCACTAATTTATAAGGATTTGATTGCAATAATAAAATTAAGGGTTCAAGTTATAAAACCCGCCTCCAATTGAGCTCCAAAGCTCCAAGCTCACGGAAACAATGGTGGATGCAACTCCTTTCACTATACAAGGGTCGTCCTCAAGCTTTGAGTGAAAAGAATTGGTTAGAATTGAAGAGGGGATCGAGTTATGAAGAATTCATGCATTGATTTTCGATTTTCACCATGGATTCAAGGTGAAAGGAGGTCAAGAACCTTACCAACAGGTTGGGGGTCGTCTTCCTGATCCTCCAAATCTCCTTGGTCGTTTTCCAAGCAAGGGAAAAGAAATGGAAACGAAAAAGCCCTTGGTTTGGCTTTTAAAGGGTACTTTTATAAGAAATTCAAGGAGAGAGAAAATGCCTTAAAAATTCATTAAATCCCAAAAGTAGTGCCACCTATTCCCCCTCAAATCCTTGGATACGAGTCTATCTTGTTTTCCTCTTATTCCTCTCATTTATCCATGATTTAAAGAAAAGCAATTTAAGCACCTCAAATCATATTATACTAATATCCATAAGTGAGTGCATATTTCTTTTCCTTATAATAAGGTGAGTGAGTTATCCACTTCCCTTGGATATTTTCATGGCCTAGCAAAGGAACAAAGGTGTTCAAACTTGAGCAAATTCAACCATCTCGTTTTTGGTTGAAGGCCCTTCAATTATTATATTTATTTTTGCACTAAATTAAATTAGGGTTTCACTTAGGATTAAATCTTGATTATTTTAATATCAAGATTCTCTCTCCTCCAACTTAATTCAAATGAAGCGCCCTTCTCATTTTATTTTCTCCAAATGTTTCCAAGAAACATTAGGGACCTTATTGAAGTGGTAAATTACATATTGCACTCTAGGTTTTGGGTAAATTGCACATTACACCAAAACTAGGTTTTAATGCACAAGGATTGCTCTACAAGCTTTATCTTGGTGCCCAAGTTTGTGGAAACCATACCACTACATCATATTCATTCTTATGATGTCTCAACATCATAGGAACATTTTATCATGTGCAATTTGCAATTTAACCCCTCAACTTGGGTAATTTTCACTTTAGTCCAAAATTAACAAAACAATGTTTCAACATTGTTCAAATAGGACCAAAATTGAAACATAAGTTCCTCATGAGCCCTAATTACTTTTCACAAGATAATATTAAGCATCTACTCAACCTTATTAGGCAAATCATCTAGGGTTAAGCATAACCCAGGTCAGGGGTGTTACAAATTATAAACCCCTAACAAGGATTTTGTCCCCAAAATCCCAGGAAAAAGGAGGGACATATTATTCATTAATCATGCCCTCAAGTTTCCATATAATATCTTAATATCATGTAGAT
Organism: Alisma plantago-aquatica; assembly: GCA_963693085.1. NCBI lineage: Eukaryota > Viridiplantae > Streptophyta > Magnoliopsida > Alismatales > Alismataceae > Alisma > Alisma plantago-aquatica. The sequence continues at coordinate 299,656,211 of OY856410.1, read as the reverse complement.
ATCATGGATCTATAATCCACACAAAGTTCCTTTCATTAATTCAACCTTATCAATATTTATGTTTATGCAGAGCATAAACCCCTAACATATGATGTCCATATTATTTGAAAGGAGGAAGCATAAAAGAACATACTCTTGTCATCACCCAAGAGTGTCTATCAAATGAGAAACATATATATCTAATAGAGATAATCCACTCAGCAATCCTTTATTTGTTTGGGAAATTTCACTTAGCACTTTAATTGGAAAAGTTCACTAAGAAAATTCACCGAGAAATTTATTTGGGAAAATTTACTAAGAAAGTTTCACTAAGAAATTTCTCTGAGAAAGTTTCACTAAGAAACTTCACTGAGGAAGTTTCACTAAGCAATTTCACTGAGAAAGTTTCACTAAGAAATTTCACTGAGAAGGTTTCACTAAGCAATTTCACTAAGAAGGTTTCACTAAGCAATTTCACTGAGAAGGTTTCACTAAGCAATTTCACTGAGAAGGTTTCACTAAGTAATTTCATTGAGAAAGTTTCACTAAGCAATTTCACTGAGAAGGTTTCACTAAGAAATTTCACTGAGAAGGTTTCACTGAGAAGGTTTCACTAAGTAATTTCACTGAGAAGGTTTCACTAAGCAATTTCACTGAGAAGGTTTCACTAAGAAATTTCACTGAGAAAGTTTTACTAAGCAATTTCAATGAGAAAGTTTCACTAAGAAATTTCACTGAGCAATTTCACTGAGAAGGTTTCACTGAGCAATTTCACTGAGAAGGTTTCACTAAGCAATTTCAGTGAGAAGGTTTCACTAAGCAGTTTCACTGAGAAGGTTTCACTGAGCAATTTCACTGAGAAGGTTTCACTGAGCAATTTCACTGAGAAGGTTTCACTGAGCAATTTCACTGAGAAGGTTTCACTAAGCAATTTCACTGAGAAAGTTTCACTAAGCAATTTCACTGAGAAGGTTTCACTAAGCAATTTCACTGAGAAGGTTTCACTAAGCAATTTCACTGAGAAAGTTTCACTAAGCAATTTCACTGAGCAATTTCACTGAGAAGGTTTCACTGAGCAATTTCACTGAGAAGGTTTCACTGAGCAATTTCACTGAGAAGGTTTCACTAAGCAATTTCACTGAGAAGGTTTCACTAAGCAATTTCACTGAGAAGGTTTCACTAAGCAATTTCACTGAGAAGACTTCACTAAGCAATTTCACTGAGAAGGTTTCACTAAGCAATTTCACTGAGAAGGTTTCACTTAGAAAGTTCACTTACCTCTTCCTATTTAATTTCATTATACTCTCTAGATTGTTTCAAAATGATTACTTGATTAGAGTAATCAGAAAGATAACAATCTAAGAGTTCCATACTTACCTTATCTATAATAATCATATACCTGGCCAGGGTATACAAGTACTGAGATTAGGTAGAATGCACTTTATTTGCTATCATATTCCTTACTTTTCATATCATTATACACACATGATTTTTCGCTTCTGAATTTTCTTCAGATATCGCTTCTATATCTCATCTTTTATTACATAGATAAGAGATATTATAAAGCATTTTAAGGAGCACTGAGTAAAATGTAAGTTCTCTTCTTCCTTGTGTCCTTATAGGACTAGTCAGAGGAACTTCAAAAACAACTACTTTCATATCTTTAACACATAGAATTATGAAATGAAGTATCAGAATGAATATATTTCATTTGACTATTACCCCTCATGGTTATCTACCACTTTAGGTTGACTCAACACATAGTGTCTAGTTATTTCATGTTGCTGCTTTTGCCTTTACTTAGTGGCTACTGCCCTGGTGCACTAGGCATTTATTACACTGGTGACACCAAAAACTTTGGCTTTTCAAAATATCTAGGCAAATGTCTCTAAAATCATAGAGACCTTACCTTAATTCATAGCTTATTGCCCCTCATTGGGCACTACCATCACAAATGTATTATTTGTCCAAACTTATGGCAGAGTCTACTTTCTTGCCATATATTAATCTTTCCCACATTTCCACTGTTCTAACATGACCATGTCACTCAGGAATCCTTTCAAAGTCCAAAGTTTCCACATTGAGGACTGGTAACCTAGGTTGTAATATTAGTATCCAGTCTTCTATATGCATCACTGTTGTCCTAACCTGCCCTTCAAAAGCATAACATAGGATTCTCTATTCTGAATAGGTCAAGATGGAAATTCTCAGGCACTTGTTCTCATCTTACCTGGTCCCATGCACCCTCTCCTGGTGCAACAATATTGCCCTTAGCAATGTGTTCCTCGTGTTCTCCAGTCATTTTTAAACTTTACCCTTTCTTCTGCATAAGCAGAAGTCACTATAGGGTATACTGGAGGACACTAACACAGACTCAACACCTTAGTCCTATGTCTCTGTAGACTCAATGAACCTAGAGCTCTGATACCACTTAATTGTGGCAAACAACTCGTAAAAATATAATTAACTAATGCAGAAGCATTCACTAAGAACCGGATTACCAAAAATCACTAAAAATTAAAACCTTTTTACCAAGAGGTCCATCAATGAAAACTTTCTCACATAGAACAAAAGTAACACATTTACATTCTGTTTTTAAAAGTACATAACTTGTATCATCTCTTTCTGTGAGTTACAAGTATCAGCTGTCCTGTTAAACTAAGCACATGCAATATGAAAATTTCAAGGCATTGAGCCAAAATCTCGAAAGCACTAACTACTACTCCGAAGACCTAAGAGTACAGAGACAACACATAGGACTCTATCTACATCTATACAAGGCATAACAGCCAGTGTCTCCACCTGAGACTTCACTGCTGTCCCTACTGCTACTGTTGTTGTCCTTCACCTACTGAAGGATTCTTGCCTCCTCGTTCGCGTCCACCTAAAAATGTGATTCCCACGGGGGTGAGACAATTGTAAATTGTCCCAACCAGAGATATAACTCTCTGCCAGAAACATTATTATTACAGCTTAAGAAGATAATTATGAATAGAGGAATCATAATTGTTTGACAACAGATAATTCAATGTCTAACAGATTAGAACATTATTTTTATCAAAAGCATTGCATCTATAACTTGATAGAGCAATATGTCACTTATCCATTAAGGAATATGAAGAACATGTATAACATTTATTCACTACAGAATCATCACCACAACATTAACTCTCTTCAGGCTTAGATCATATATATAATGCCTGACATTATCATTGTGGAGTCATGGCCTGCAACCATACTCTTTTCACAAAGTATTGGGATCTTAATCCCTCAACTCATCAAGTATATTTCCATTCCCTAACAAGTTCATCAACATGATTATAGGATATGGGTATTTGAACCCTTAACTCATCATAGAATACTTGTTACCACTTATTAGGTAACTTAATACCTTTAGATCATCTGACCAAGGACATCATATTTCTTACTACACAAAGTATTTGACATAGTTCACAAAGCTCATATCACCTTTTGTTACCTCTTAATAGGCAATAAGGCACATTATGGCTTATGAAGCCATAACCAATTTCAATAAGTAAAACACCATATGGTACACAGGGCTCATAAGTTTTTAGATTACTTCTCACTAAGTAATAAAGCATATGAAGGCTTATAAGGCCTATGAAACAATTTTAGTATACAATGCATTATAGCCCATACCTGGCTATGCTCATCATCTCAACATACCTGCATGTTTAGTACTCATGATAACAATCATATATCAAAATCATGCAATACAAGGGTCTTCTTATTACATACATAACTCATCAATATGTAGTTGAAATTCACATAGGATTACTCTGTGTTAAGACTTCACATAGCATCATCATGTACTAGGGTTTCACATAGCATTACCCTGTATTAGGGTTCACATAGCATTAACTTATATTAGGGTTTCACATAGCATTGCCCTGCATTAGGGTTCACATAGCATTAACTTATATTAGGGTTTCACATAGCATTACCCTGTATTAGGGTTCACATAGCAAGGAATCAATATGGATAACATAAGTATTCAATCATACTTATTTATTCTCATCATTCATCATCAAATGAATTAACAACACAAAGTATGAGTTTCTCTCTCATCTTTACCAGAATATGGTTGCATCATAATTTATTGGTTTGGATTAACCTTTTCATAGGGCATATTAGCCTACACTTGTTAAAGTATATTACATATCAATGTAACAATTGACATGACACATCTCATGTGTCACTCATCCAATTACATTGGACTTATAACACATCAAGGTATACCAATATTGGGGTGTTGGATGTGATATCTATAATATCTTGATGTATCACTTCCCTCGACACCTTTATCTTTCTTGAGTTCATCCACTTAGCTTGTATTAGAGTATTCCCCATCCTAATACTTTATGTACTAGATCATCACATTCATCATGCAATGTATTGGTCATAATTATCCTATTTAGAATATACAACCATTGCCAATGATATGGACTTACCCTTGAGTCAGGAACTATTAATGTATGGATATCCATTATCAACCCCTCTAGGTATTACATTTGTCAATACATTAATCACTATTCCATTAATAGGAATAGGATTTCCACAATTATAATTTGAGGTTCACTTAGCATTTCACATATATATGTAGATTTCACCTAGGATCACTCTTCATTAGAGTTTCACATAACATCCTTCTATATCAGGGTTTCACCTAGTATTATGTGAAATTAATATTTCACAACACATCACCCAGTGTTAAGGCTTCACATAGCATTAATGGAACTACCCTATATTAGGGTTTCATATACCTTTATCCCATTTTAGGGATTAAGGTTTACCATACACATCCAAGTAAGGTTTCTCATACCTCATACCCAAATTAGGGTTAGGATGTACAATTCCCATTAAATTAGGGTTTCCTTCATTATTACACTATGTTAGGGTTACATCATCACCCTAGTTTATTGTTTCACTGAGCTTTTCCCTAAATTCGGGTCTTACATAGCCTTGTCCTAGATTAGGGTCAAGGTATATCAATCTTTTCAATGAAGATTTCATGATCTCATATTAAGGATCAAACCCTAATTACACATTGTTTCATAATGAGAGAATTATGGATTATGATATATGCAATCATCTCTCTCATTCTTTCTCTCTCTATCATCCTCTTAAGGATGTTAGATACTCCAAGATTGAACTAGGTCAGCCCTTCAACTAAGTACACATAGTTATGGTTAATCTTCATAATCACCATTGATCTATATCATCAATAATCAAGTAGCTAATTGACCTTTGATCATATTAGGTGTCCAAATGGTTTAACCAATTTGAACTTCAAAAGGTCTTAGTCACTTAAGCCTCAAACGGTCTTGGTCACTTAGACCTCAAATAGTCTTTACCAATCAGACCTCAAAGGGTCTTGGTTGAATACTCAAAATTGTTTAGTAAAGTTGAGGTTGAAACCGTTTGCCAAAGTGAACCCTTGAGATCGTTTGCTAAAGGTAATCCTTGAAACCGTTTGCTAAAGCAAAATTTTGAAACCGCATGAACTCAACTGGTTTGGGATTGTTTGGTCCCAAATGGTCTTGAGACCATTTGGTCCAAACCTCCTCAAAACCGCATGGACTAAAAATAGTCTCAACTAATCAAATTGAATTAGGGATTCCAATGTTGATTCCTTCAACCATTGAATTCATGTAACCAATCATCAATTGGACCTATCACTATACTTTAATTGATTTAAATAGGTCATACTTCAACTGATTTGACCCTCAATTTTTCATTAATTAGGGTTTGAATCAATTGGATTAGGGTTTGGAATCGATGATCCTTCAACATCAATAAATGTGTAACTAGTTACTTTAAAATTATTGGACCATCATACAAATTGGACATGACCTGACCCCAAACGGTCTTGAGGTCATTTGGATGTCTTCCAAACGGTTTTGAGACCATTTTCCTATGTCAACATCAAAATCCAAGTCAACCAATTAGGGTTTGGATCATTGGATTGATTACCAAATCAGTAATTGAGTGCAATTCAACTTGGTATCTTTGGATCTTCAAATACCCAACCATGCTCAACCCCAGACCTCCAAACGGTCTTGGGTGACCCTCAAATGGTCTTGAGACCATTTTGGTGATTCCCAAATGGTTTTGAAACCGTTTGGGTCAATCAACCCAATGTATCAACTTATTCAATTGCAAAATCAACACTTAGCCGATTAGGGTTTTTACCATATCCTTGAATCTTCAAATACCTAACCATGATCAACCCTAGACCTTCAAACGGTCTTAGTTGACCTACAAACGGTCTTGATACTATTTGGGTGATTCCCAAACGGTTTTGAAACCATTTGGGTCAATCAACCCAAAACTCCAACTTAATCAATTGGAATTCAACACTTAGTCGATTAGGTTTTACAATTAAGGAATCATTCACAATTGAAACCTTCAAGATCAAACCAATTGAAACCATTGGATCAAGATCCAAGTACCACAGCATATATCTTGAAACGGTCAACCATTCTAAATGGTTTGGAACCCAAACCACCAAACGGTTTGCAAACCCGTTTGGACTCAAACATTGAAACCGTTTGCCCTAGATATTTGGGGAGGTGTGTGCTTATGATTATTTTATCATCATCAAGCTCCAAACTCACGAAATATTCTGTGATTTCCATGGAGATTGCATCAATCAACCAAACAAAATTTCGGAAATGTAGAAATGACCACTAATTGATAAGGAATTGATTGCAATAAAAAAATTAAGGGTTCAAGTTATAAAACCCACCTCCAATTGATCTCCAAAGCTCCAAGCTCACTGAAACAATGTTGGATGCAACTCCTTTCGCTATTCCAAGGGTCGTCCTCAATCTTTGAGTGAAAAGAATTGGTTAGAATTGAAGAGGGGATCGAGTTATGAAGAATTCATGCATTGATTTTTGATTTTCACCATGGATTCAAGGTGAAAGGAGGTCAAGAAGCTTACCAACAGGTTGGGGGTCGTCCTACTGATCCTCTAAAGCTCCTTGGTCATTTTCCAATAAGGGAAAAGAAATGGAAACAAAAAAGCCCTTGGTTTGGCTTGTAAAGGGTACTTTTATAAGAAATTCAAGGAGAGAGAAAATGCCTTAAAAAATTCATTTAATCCCAAAAGTAGCGCCACCTCTTCCCCCTCAACTCCTTGGATATGAGTATATCTTGTTTGCCTCTTATTACTCTCAATTATCCATGATTTAAAGAAAAGAAATTTAAGCACCTCAAATCATATTATACTAATACCCATAAGTGAGTTGATATTTCTTTTCCTTATAATACGGTGAGTGAGTTATCCACTTCCCTTGGATATTTTCGTGGCCTAGCAAAGGCAAAAAGGTGTTCACACTTTAGAAAATTCAACCATCTCGTTTTTGGTTGAAGGCCCTGTTGGGTTTTGTGGAGAAAACATGCGCGGCGGAAGCGATAAATCCACGCAACCCGTAACAGGATCTCGTCGATAACAGCGTATTCAGAAATAGGTTTGCGGGATATACCTTATCGCGGAGCAAGTCCGGCGATGTCCCGCTGCACGACGGTGCAACACTGCTTGTCAAACACAGACGGATCTTCTCTCCCGTTCGTTGTCGCAGGTTGATCCGGTAATGCTCCTCTGCGGCAGTGATGTACGTTGCTCGCAGCACGTACAGGTGGTCGTCGACGTCCTCCGAACGCAGGCGTCAAGGCGTCTGCGTCTCTACTTCGTCCACGCGGATGGACGGAACTCCACGTCGCGCTTCTCAAGCCGGCGGGAAGGAGCGTGTCTCTGCGGCGGCGTGCTAGCGGCGCGTTGCTCTCCTTTCTCTCTTAAGGACGACGACGACTAGGTTTTGTACGTGAGAATAACCTAAAAGCGTCTCTCTATATCTTATATAGATATCGTCCGTCTATCCTCCTTTAAATAGGATAAGAAGAGAAGTAGGGTTTCCTAAACCCATCGGTAAACAGAAACGTTGCGTTAATTAAAACGCTCGTGGATTAATTAGAATATTTCGGAATTCATTAATTAACCAAATAATCACATTAATTGATTAATTAATATCCGACTCCATGCAATCGCTTGGGATGGCTCTATGGGCATACATATACCAACAGGCCCTTCAATTATTATATTTATTTTTGCACTAAATTAAATTAGGGTTTCACTTAGGATTAAATCTTGATTATTTTAATATCAAGATTCTCTCTCCTCCAACTTAATTCAAATGAAGCGCCCCTCTCATTTTATTTGCTCCACTTGTTGCCAAGAAACATTAGGGACCTTATTGAAGTGGTAAATTACATATTGCTCTCTAGGTTTTGGGTAAATTGCACATTACACCAAAACTAGGTTTTAATGCACAAGGATTGCTCTACAAGCTTTATCTCTGTGCCCAAGCTTGTAGAAACCATACCACTACATCATATTCATTATTATGATGTCTAAACATCATAGGAACATTTTATCATGTCCAATTTGCAATTTAACCCCTCAACTTGGATAATTTGCACTTTAGTCCAAAATTAACAAAACAATGTTTCAACATTGTTCAAACAGGACCAAAATTGAAACATAAGTTCCTCATGAACCCTAATTACTTTTCACAAGATAATATTAAGCATATACTCAACCTTATTAGGTGAATCATCTAGGGTTAAGCATAACCCAGGTCAGGGGTGTTACAGTAATAATCCCATTTTGTCATGCATGAGGCATCTTGATGACTAAGGAATAAGAACTCATTCTCTGTGTTAGTCTTGCCATACGATGGGTATCATGCGATACTTATAATGCCTTAAATTGATGTTTTGATGTTGTAATAATGGGTGGATAAAACCCTGGTTTTGAAAGTAACTATTTTACTATGAGTTAGAATGCATGGACACTTGTGACTAGAGTGACATGAAGTTATCTAATATGTTTTACATATTCTGAGCTTGTGGATCCCAATGATCCTAGTAAGAATCATTTTGGTTTTTATTATGCAACTTGATTGATGCAGTCAAAATGTAACTAATTGACTTAAGTAATCAAGTGTATCCCTAATCAAGTAGTGCCCTAAGTCTGTAGAGCTATTCTAGTGTTAGAACTTACTGGATAGTGAAATGAGTAATCTGAAAGGAGCTACGAGTTGTATATTGTTCAATATATACATGTGCACAAAGGGTATATCCCTGTCATCTTGATCTCAAGGTTTTGGAGATCATTCCAGTTCGTGTCTCAGATGATTATGTAATTGAGAGTGATTGTGGTCGTAACTCAGATTTGAGGGTCGTAAACCCTAGTTTCTAGTACCATGACCTATGTACCTAGGAGAGACTAGGCTATTTAGTAGTTGGGATGATCTGTTACTATAGGTTGACTCGTACTGACCGAGGGGAAGAGATCTTAGGATTTTGGTCATCCTAGATCTTATACATGGCTGATTTCAACTTCATAGTGTTAGCTAGTACTTTGAGTCGTGGGCTGATATGTTACTACAGGTTGACTCATACTGACCGAGAGGAAGAGATCTTAGGATTTTGGTCATTCTAGATCTTATACGGGGCTGATTTCAACCTTGCAATGTCAGCTAGTAGTTTGAGTGGTACACCTCAAACTACACATGGCTTAATAAAATACATAATTTAGCCGTGTAGCATAATTATTAGGATTACTTGACTAACCAAATTGGATGACAACCCTTGCTATGTTTCTTTAAAATCATAGATGATTTATAATGCGGCAAGAGAAATTAGTTGTACTCATGACTCTGGCTATGCCTGATATTTATGCAAGTTATCTAATCTTTCAACTTTGTTATATATACATATATATACATATACATACATCATACATACATATATATATATATATATATATATATATATATATATATATATATATATATATATATATATATATATATATATATGGGCCCATCTTTATTGCCCGCATGGGTAGCTACCCCCCACCCTTCCGACCACTTTTTTTCATTTTTTTCGCAATTGTAGAGGACTTTTTTTCTAGCTCTCCAAAAAATTTTAGCCAAAAATAATATCATTTTCCCCTCCAAAATAAAAAAACCCATCCTTATATATATATGCTATATATTTTGTACAAAGTTATTCTTTTATTCGTGTAGTTACATTTTTGACTGCAGAGTTACTTTTTTGGCTGTCGGGTAGTGAAAATCCAGGCTACCCATGTGGGCAACGAATGAACGCCATATATATATATGTATATATATATATATATATATATATATATATATATATATATATATATATATATATATATATATATATATATATATATATATATAAATATACACACACACACATATACACAAACATCCTATAGTGAGAGCATGGGAGCCTTTTGGATAATTACAAATTTAGAAGATGTGTTGCAAAGACAAATATATTGATGTCAAAAGCAACATTACCTTTAGCTTAAGCACAAAATCATAACAATCAACAATTGTATGCTTGTCCATATATACAATTTACATATGTTACATCTAATGGTCAATCATCACAATTCAATATGGAGCATTGAAAAAAATTGTATTACCACATGCAACCCGTAATTCTGATGAAGATGAGATTTATTGGGTAGCTAAATGCAACTGTAACATCCCTGACCTGGGTTATATAAACTAACCCTAGAAGTTTTTCCTAAATATGTAATTATATACTTGTGAATACTCTCTGGCATGTAATTAAGTTCCTCAGGAACAAATACTTTCAATTTTGTCCTTTTAAACAAAGTTGTAGTATTGTTTTGTAATGCAGGGACCTATGTGCAAATTACCCAGTTAAGGGGCTTAACTTGCAAATTTCACAAGTTAAGATGATCCTCTGATCATGAGACATCACATGAGTAAGTATGATGGGATATTATGGGTTTCCCAAACCTGGGCATCAACATGCAGCTTGAGGATTGATCCTTGTGCTTAAAAAACCCTAATTTGGATAAAAGTGTAATTTACCCAAATTGTGGGGTACAAATTGTAAAATATACCTTCTAGAACATCTTTTATGACTCTTGACATCATTAGAGTATAAATGATGAAAGGGACACATCAATGAAATAATCAGATAAGAAAAATGATCTTTGTGCATAAAATTCACCTAATATGGGTATGGAGATCTTTCATGTATGCACCCTAGTTGAAAGTTGACTTTCGTTACTCTTGGATCTTGAGTTTTGATGAGAAATTATTAAGTTAGATGAGTTTGGACATGCCTTGAAACAAGGAGGGACTTGGATGAGAAATCCATATTTTAGAGGTCCTTATGGTGTAAAATAGCCTAAAGTATATAAGCTAGAAACCTTGCAAACCAAGTGAACGTATCACTTGTTATCTTTATTTCTTATCTTTCTCAAACAGCTAAGGCAAAGCTCTAGAGCTCAGGAGAACGACCAACTAGTGCTAAGGTGAGTAGGAACCATCTTCAAGCTCGAATTCATGGAGGAATTTTTCTTAAAAGGTTGGTTCTGCGGTTAACTCACTTAGGTTCTTTGTTCTAGCCGACCATCCCCATCTTTTCCTTGGAGAATCACCTCTGGTAGAGTTGTGGAGCTCAAGACACCATTAGAGGCTGAAGCTTGGAAGCTTGGAGCTCTAGGAACAACATTCTAAGGCGGGGTTTATAACTCTAAACTCCTTGCTTTATATGCATATCTTGTTTTTGCAATTTTTAAGTCTTAGTTCTTCTTCTACCTCCCTTCTTCCTTGCACTTTTGCAAGAAGAACGGTGGAGTAACCGACCTGAACAGAGGTTGAAGATGATGGGTGTGAATTCCTAGGTAGCTTTATCAACCGACCTTGGACCCTTTTGGTCCAAACGGTTGCAAACCGTTTAAGGTCAAACGGTTTCAAACCGTTTGATCTCAAACGATCTTACAAGACCATTTGGATTGAAATGGTCTCAAGACCGTTTGATAGGGTTGACCAAGGGACGACCGTTTGAGGGTCTGTTGGTAACATATTGAATTTCATTCCTACAAAGAATCATAATCTAATTCTTAACCAATTGAGGGTTGAAGGCAATTCAACATCCTAACCCTAATCGGGTTGAAATTGCTGATTTCATGTATAGATCTTGTTGAGTTTTGGGTTGAAGGACCCAAACGGTCTTAAGACTATTTGGGGGTTCATCCAAACGGTCTTAAGACCGTTTGGTGACAACCCAAGACCGTTTGAAGGTCTAGGGTTGAGTTAAATTGATATATTGAAGGTCCAATTTCAATAAGTTGATGAATTGATAAAATTGCTATTTTTAGACCTAATTAGGGTTCAACCCTTACCCAACCGACTTGGTTTTGGGTCAAACTTTGGGCAAACGGTCTAAAGACCGTTTTGAGGTCATCCAAGCGACCTCAAGACCGTTTGGGCCAAGTTTGAGCCCAATTGGAGGTCAATTGATAGGTTCAACCTTGATTTGATTCACATTGTTGAACATTGATGATTATCCGATTGAAACCTTAATTGAGATGGACTTGACCCTAATTGGCTTTCAATTGAGGGTCAATTTGGTGCCCAATTGATTAAGGCTCATCCTAATTGACTCAATTTGTAAGTGGTTAACATAGATTTGGATAATTGAGGGCTTCAACATACTTAACCATAATTGATTGTAACTTTTGAACCATGTTGGAGGTCCAAACGGTTTGAGCCCATTTGGACCAAACGGTCTCAAGACCGTTTGAGGCCAAATGGTCTCAAGACCGTTTGGGCTCAAACAATCTCAAGGTCGTTTGGACCAATCGATCTCAAGTCATTTTGATCAAACGGTTTCAAACCGCATAAGCACCAAACGGTTTGGAAGTCAACCTTTCCAAACGGTCAACACACTCAAACGGTTTGGGCAAACGACCTTGAGGTCATGCGGTCTTGGAGTCAAACATAGCAAACGGTCAACCTTTCCAAACGGTTTCAAACCGTTTGGAGGTTGAAGGTGTGCAACAGATTGGAGACTTTAGGGTTGTAATTGATTAGTACTTTGATGGTTGTAATTGGTTCAATGGTAATCTAATCTAAACCCTAACAGTAACTTAGGACATTAAGGAACTAAGTGACTAATGAATTGACCCATGATGGTGTTCAATGGTGTAATTTACCTAAATACCCTTGAAGGGTTCAAATGAAGGATACCTTGTTTTAATCAAACCCTAATCACATGATAGTGATGTTTTGGCTTATGATAGTCAAAGAGGACTTGACCCAACTTAATCTAGAGTGGTGTAATCACCATCTACTAGTAAGAAGAGAGAGAAAGTATCATAGGAGAGAGAAAGTACCATTTATGGTGGAAACTTAAGTAAAGTACCTTCAATACACATGAATGTGCATAATTAGGGTATGATCCACCTAGGTGAGATCATGGAAACCCTAATTATGATAACTGATGAATCTTAAATCTTATCTGATGACTTTAATAATGATCTTTCTCATACATGATGATGTTATGAGTTCAATTCACCATAAGGTGAATAGTAAACCCTAGTTCTAGGGCGATGACATGTAACGTGAATAGTAAACCCTAAATGGTGAAAATTGGGGAACTTGACTCTTCTAAGAGTTTGAAAGTATAACTTCTAGAATGAATTGTTTACTGTTATCAGTTGAATTAACCATGCAGGTTCTTATATGAGGATGATCATATCCAGGTATGAATTATGATACTATATTCATTGAAAGCAGGCTTTAGCTTTATGAATAGTGAAATATCATGATGCCTTGTTAATGGCATCTTATGAGATTGATGGGCTGTGAGAGCCATGAATATCATCAAGGTCATGCTTAACAGATGACTTGTGATGAGATGTTTGAGAATTGATAATTGATGTGAGATTAGACCTGTTACATTTAGTAATCTACTTCCATAGCTGCTATGCTAATGATTAATGTTAGAAAACATGTATGATGTTAAAAGAATACTGAAATGTACCTAACTAATCAAGTGTAATCATACCATGCAAAGCCCTGATCATAGATCCATCATTGTCAGAAAGCAATATGATGGTGAAACAGGTTTTCCCAAGGGAACTCCTGGATCACATACTTTTGAGTATGTGGGGGAATATGGATGTGTAAATCCTTACATCCTAGTGTAGGAATTGATGTAGATGTATCTTAATCCATCAAACCTTCACTACATGCTGTAACACTCGAGGAAACACAAATACCGCATCGATCAGAGATAAACAAGAAATCTCTCGATGACGAAGAGAGTACATAATGCCACTATAACTCTAAAAATAGCGAATACCAGATTACCCTGGTAAGCTATAGTAGCAGAGACACAAGATGTCCTGCAAGTTATCCTCACTCTGACTGAGGAAGATGAGGTCATAAGAATCCGGCTCTTTTGATGACCTAGGTATGATACCGATGCGACTTAATAGTGATCGGTTGGAGTATGAGCGGTATACCTCATCTCCGCAGGGCATAATAATGTTTGAAAAACATAATCAACAGTGTAGTATATCTATTAGGATTAACTACGAGTTACTTGATTGATGTTACACAGTGTAGTATACATCTTCTTCATATTTCTTAATTGATGAACTTCTGCTTATTACCAAAACTGCTGTTGAATACTTTGAGAGCTTTTACTGCTTAAGTTATTCTTTGAATTGCTTTATAAAGCTTCTAGTGGAGAGTTATAACTCTCGCTGGGACAATTATTTAAAATTGTCTCACCCCGTAGACTTTAACTTTTTAGGTGGTCGTCGAAGATGGAGGAACCAGAATACAGGTGACCAAAACCAGCAACAGCAACAGCACCAGGAGCAACAGTGCATCTCAGGTGGAGATACTGACTGCTGAGTCATGTTATTAGATAGTCCTATGCCGTCTCTGTACTCTCAGGTCCTAGGAGTATTGGTCTGAGTTTTTGGTTTTAAACTCTTGAGATTTTGTATCATGATGTGTATAATTACTCAAGAAGTAATTATCAGATATGTAAACGGTTTAATCCTTTTTCTATGAAAGAAGTTTTGTGGTTTCAAGCTCTTATCTCAAAAGTTTTAATTTCCCGTGATTTTTTTCTTCTGCTGTTAATCGATTGCTTCCGCTTAAGTTTATATCGTGGTTTGGAGATCGGAGCCCACAGCAACAATACATTTTCAATCCTTATGGTTGGATCATAAAATATGTATCATTGTTGGGAGTTATTCAAAGGGCTCTCATGCTCTCACCATCTGAGTGCTCTTACTGGGTCATTCTTATATATGCACACACACACACACACACACACACACACACACACATATATATATATATATATATATATATATATATATATATATATATATATCATGCTAGAATACACTCGAGTGTATAGATCGCACCGTACACTCAAGTGGTTTTTGCATATGTAAACATTTTTTTGACAAATCCAAACCATTGATATACATTGTTATAACAACTACATGCTACATGCAAAATTTGAGCTTATTTGGAATTTTCTTTAGTCACTCTTTCATCACCAATAAAATAGATGCCTCACACTAATTTGAATTGGATAAGTTTTGTCACCTTTAGATTCATGACCTATAAGTGTCCAAATGAACTCAAATTTTGTATGTAGTATGTTCATATGATATTTGAGAAGATCAACAATTTAGATTTTTAAAATAAATGTTGCATGATGAAAAATGACTTAAGTATGTTCGGTCTCCGAGACACTCGAGTGCAGTCTAGTCTGACTACACACACATACACACATATATATTATATATATATATATATAGAGTTTAAATATATATATGGGAACCAGTCGCATCCTGTGGAAAGTGTGAATGAGCCTGTACCAGCGGCGAGGAGTACAAGACCTGGAGAAGCGAATGGAGGATCGATCGCTAGGGTGAGCATGGCGGAATCCTCAAGGGTGTCGACGGAGGCGTCGAGGATGATATTAGAGTCGGGCGTGAATCATTTGCATCCAGAGGTAGGTATGACTGCGTCTGTTCCAGTGGTGAGGAATGCTAGACCTGGTAATCTGAGGTCATCTTCCATCTCTGTTGCGCCGGAGTCTAGGGCTTGGTCGGACCTCTTCGCTCCGAAGACGACAGACAATTCGCCTAAATTGAAGAAACTTGATGTGAGTCTGGTAGACGGTAAGCTGGTTTATCCAAAGCAAATTGCTGAACGGAATGCTGAGAAATGGAGTTTAACAGCAGCAGGGTATGTCATAGGTCTTAAACCGTACTGGCCAACTCTAGTTAATCATCTGGCTCAAATATGGAGTGTCAAAGGCTCAATTGACGTCCGTTCTCGGGGGAAGGGGTTTTTCTTGGTTTCTTTCTCTAATGTTGAAGACCTGAAGCAAGCGGTGGAGGGAGGCCCGTGGTTTGTAGCGGGCAAGCCCTTAATCATCAAAAAATGGGAGAGAGGGGATACCATGGAGAAGTTGAAGCTTTTTGAGATTCCAATACGGATTAGGATTTTTGATCTCCCTATTGAACTATGGGATGAGGAGATGTTTAATCGTATTGGTTCAGTCTTAGGCAAACCGGTAGCTGTTGACATTCCGACGACTTCTTTTACCCGGTTGGAGTTTGCTAGAATTCAGATTCTGATCCCAACGGATTCATCCTTTCCTAAAAGTCTTCCTATTGCTAGTGATGATGGTTTGGATGATGTGATTAGGTTTGAATATGAATGGGAGCCTTCTCACTGTATTAAGTGTGGTAACTTCGGACATGAGTCTTTTCTATGCTCTGATGACCATGGTTTGGAGAAGAGAAGCCAGAATAAAAGGGCTAAGGAAGTAAGGAAAAACTGGATTCCGACTTCAGGAAAGGGGCCTTGTGGACAGGAGTTGACGGCTAAATCCTCCGCTGTTGATGATGTTTCTTCTGATATTGAGGTTTTGAATGTGCAGCCATCTCAGAACTCGGTTCCTGCTCTTGAAGAGGATGGAATGTCTGTCTCTACTCCTATTTTGAACAATGATGATGGTTGGCAGGTGTATAGGAAGAGTTCTAAATCGCCACCTAAATGTACTTCGAAGAGTGCTAATCCCTGTATAAGAACAAATGACTTCTCGCCTAATAGGTTTTCTGTTCTGGATTTGGACGGTGAAAATGACGATGTTATTCATCCTGAGGGGATGAAGGTGAGGATCCCTCTTTCTTTATTTCTAATGGTTGAACCTTTTTCTGTGGTATCCTGGAATGTAAGGGGTGCTGGTAATAAGGTTGCCCGCATCCAGGATACCATTGATAGGTTGGGAGCAGACATCTTTATTATTCTTGAATCAAGGCTTCAGTCTGCGGATGTTCCTGGTTATGTTGATTCTGTCTGGAAGGGTGCTAACTATGTTATGAATGATGGCTTCTATTCTTATGTTAGAATAATCATTCTGTGGAGTGATCATAATATTTCCATTACTCCACATTTTGTTTCTGATCAAGTGATCCACTGTGAGGTTGGAATCAAATCACATCTTTTCTTCTTGTCTGCTGTATATGGTTCTAATGGGGACTTTGATAGGAAGTCTTTGTGGAATGATGTTGATCTTATATCTAAATCTTGTTCCATTCCTTAGTGCCTTATGGGGGACTTTAATGCGGTCCGCTTCCTCAGTGACAAGATTGATAAGCATCCACCTTCTCATACTAGTATGAAGGATTTTAACGATTCCCTATAGTCTACTGGTCTTCTGGAGATGCCTACCAAAGGTCTTTTCTTGACCTGGAATAGCCGTAGCAAGAGTGGGACTAGTTCTTTTTCTAAGATTGATATAATCTTGTGTAACCTGGATTTCCTCTCCTCTTTTAGTGGTGCGTGGGGTGAGGTGGTGTCCTCGATCACTAGTGATCATAATTTGTTAAAACTAAAATTTTCTTCTAGGAAGAGATGTCGGACGCCATTCAGGTTTATTAACTCTTGGTTGTCTGTGGTTGGTTTTCGTGAGGTTGTTACTGATGCTTGGAATATGGATGTCTAGGGAGCGCCTATGTATAAACTTTACACTAAACTTAACAGGCTGAGAACTGTTTTGTCCAAGTGGAATAGGGAGGTTGTTGGTAATTTCCTTTCTACTGCTAGGATTCTTGAAGATGCTACTGATGTGTTGCAAAGTAAGGTTGATAAGAGGCCAGATGATGTAAATCTCCAGATGGAGTTAAGATTGGCTAGAACTAAAGCTAATGAGGCTCTCTTGAATGAGGAGAAGCTTTACAAGCAGAAGTCGAGGGTACAATGGCTTAAAGAAGGGAATAAAAATTCGAAGTTCTTCTATACATCTTTGAAGACCAGAAGACTGAATAATAGTATTCATGTTTTGAATATTAATGGCTCTCCTTGCTCTGATCCAACTCTTATTTCACATCACATTTCTGACTTCTATACTAGTTTGTTCAATTCTGATGCTTCTTCTTCGGTTTACTGGAAACCTGAGTGGAGGCTGCCCTCTCTTAGTGATGAGAAAAAAATGTACCTTAAGAAGTGGGTAACTACAGAGGAGATTAGAAATGTTGTATTTTCTATGAAGAAGGAGAAAGCTCTTGGACCGGATGGTTATAATGCTGAATTTTTTGTCCAATGCTGGGAAATTGTTGGCCATGATGTCACGAATGCTGTTTTGAATTTCTTCTGTAACATTAAGCTTCTCAAGGATTGCAGCAGGACGTTTATTACTCTCATTCCTAAGTCAAGGGCTGCTGAATCCTTAAAGGACTTTCGACCTATTTCTTTGTGCAATTTCATCTATAAAGTGATTATGAAAGTCTTGGAAAATAGATTAAAGCTTATTCTTCCCGAGCTGATTGATCATAGTCAACATGCCTTCATCCATGGCCGAAGAATTGGGGATGCCATTCTGCTTGTGA
Organism: Alisma plantago-aquatica; assembly: GCA_963693085.1. Lineage (NCBI taxonomy): Eukaryota > Viridiplantae > Streptophyta > Magnoliopsida > Alismatales > Alismataceae > Alisma > Alisma plantago-aquatica. The sequence continues at coordinate 299,637,409 of OY856410.1, read as the reverse complement.
ATGATGTGTTGAGTACCTTCTCTAAGAACAATGGTAATTGCATGTGCATTAAAGCTGACTTGTCAAAGGCATATGATACAGTCAGTAGGGAGTATATCTTGTTGATTATGAAAATAATGGGTTTCCCTAGTTGTTGGCTTGGATGGATTGATGCTTATTTTTCCTCGGCTTCTTATCAGGTGTTGATTAATGGTTCTCCTTCTACTCCTTTTATTGCCTCTAATGGGGTTAGGTAAGGTGACCCGATTGCACCTTATCTCTTTGTTATCGCTATGCAAGGTTTATCTTCTATTATCAATAGTGAAATCAAATGCAAGAATCTGGCTCCTCTTGTCAGTAATGAAGCAAGTGTGTCTCATATTGTGTTTGTGGATGATTTACTTATTTTTTCGAAGGCTGACACCAAGTATGCGAAGGCCTTTAAAGACACTCTGAATATGTTTGCTTCCATTTCTGGTCTTAAACTTAATTCCACAAAGAGCCATCTCTTTCTTAGTCCAGGTTGCTGTGCTCAAGACATCTCAAATATTTTGGATATTGAGATTAGTTCTTTGCCGGTTACCTATTTGGGTCTTCCTTTGTTTACTGGAAGGTTAACTAAGGTCATGTGTGCGCCGATTCTTGATAAAGTTTCTTCGAAGTTGGATTCTTGGAAGTGCAGATTGCTGTCTATGGCTGGTAGGGTGGAGCTAGTGATATCTACTTTGTCTTCCTACCACATTTTCTGGTCTGCGGTGTTCCCTCTCCCTGCCTCAGTGATCAATGAGCTAGAGAGAAAGTTCAGGAACTTTATTTGGGGTGACACTGAGGGAAAGAGGCATATTCATTTGATTTCTTGGTCTCAAATTTGTAAGCCTAAAGCTGAAGGCGGACTAAGTGTTAGATGTATCAAGGACTGGGCCATGGCTGGGATTATTAAAAATCTTTGGACTGTTGCTTGTGATAAGAACTCCCTATGGGTTAAGTGGTTGCATGGGAAGTATTTAAAGAATGACTCCATTTGGTCGGTTAAGCCTAAGTCCTTTGACTCATGGCTTTGGAAAAAATTGCTCAACCATAGGGATTTCCTCCTTAAGCATCTGACTTTTTGTTTGGGCAATGGTGCCAGGTTCTAGTTGTGGAAGGACCCCTGGTGTTTGTGGGGGGGACTTACTTAACTGATCACGTTAATACTCAGCTTAAGTATAGACTTGGTAAAGGAGATAACTGTCGTGTGAATACTTGTTTGAAGGATGGTGTGTGGTTTATCCCTGAAAATGTTCGTGGGGGTAATGATGCTCTTCGTATCCTAAAGAATTTAACTAGTCCTATACCTAATGGTGAGGATTATATTCTTGTGAACAGGAAGAATTCTTTTTCTTTGAAGGACTGCTGGAATATGTGTAGGAACAAAGGCTCTGTGCTTCCTTGGTCTGCTGTGATTTGGAGTAATATGATTCTGAGGAATATCTTTATTTTCTTGTGGAAATGCTTTCTTAATCGTCTGCCTATTCAGGACATCTTGATGAAGTTCAACTTCCAGATTCCTTCTATTTGTTTTCTTTGCTGGAATAGTGTTGAGAATAGACAACATCTCTTCTTCTCTTACTGGTTTAGCGCTGATCTTTGGTCTCAGTTCAGCCTGAAGTTTGGCCGTGTTCCCTCTTGTCTTACTGACATCATCTCATTGAGGAAGGAAGCTAGAACTGCTGCTTTTTCCCTTGTCTACAGCATTTGGAATGAAAGGAATAGGCGAGTTTTTTTGAATAAGTCCTGTGATCCCAAAGGGGTTTGGGCTATGTGTTGTCGTGATGTTAATAGCATGTACAGATAGCTTATAGTTTTGTTTTGTTCTCTTTTGTACAGTTGTTAGCTCTATAGCGTTGTAAAGAGATTTCTCTCTGTTTGGTTTAATAAAGAAGGAGGCGCGCATGGTTCAACAAAAAAAAGAGTTTAAATAAAATGTGGGTTTTAAACATTTGATCTTGAACTATATTTTTGTTATGGTTTGAATATATGGTACTTGTACATATAATTCTACAATTGAGTTTGTGTTCCATTGATTCATTCTCCATCTATTGTATAACTACATTGCTATAGTGATTGGATACGTTTCCTGAGTGATGCAAGTCATACTCGGATGATAATTGACCCTTGACTAAATAATAGGCGGACCTATCTCAGAATGGAAGATCAAATTTAAATAGATGAATCTTTTGGTTTCATCTTTCTACAATATATATTGTGTGTATGCAAGCATGCTGAGGTGACAGTCACATATACGATGATGTTTCAAACTCTCTCTCCATCAAATGGCTCATAAGTATATAAGTTTCACCATGTGATAGATTGTTGAGATTTGGTTCTTGCATATGATCTGCAAGCACTGATTTGGTTTTGTTCGAATATATTCTCTATAAGTTGTTTTTTCAGGAACATGGTTTGTCATGAATATATGGGCTCGAGCTAGAGTCGTGAGGATAAATAGGCCTTCTCCATCAACTCAATGTGATGAATTGTCAATAATAGCTCGTCACAAAGTGAGCTATTTAAAATTTGGAACTACACACCAAGGACCCTTACTTCACATGAAACAATACACAAGGTGGTGAAATTTTTACTAAGTGGGTAGCTGATAGAGATTTAAACCATAAGAAATGGATGTACTTCTTTCTTAAGGCAAGGCATGGAGCACGATCAACTCACTTTAGTATTTATCTCCTTAGCCATTACGGTGTTAACTACGGATGATCCTGTTAAAAGTAGTCCTTAAGGTTCATCAAACGCTTGGGATACAAAGTATGGTTTTTTAGATGTCATAAATAGGGCTTAATCAATAGAAGGCATAGCAATGCTTCTTGGTCTTTATAATACGGTTAGCTAGTATGAAGGGGGTTGGGTAGCTTCTCTATAAATGCAACAACAAAGCGATGGAACAAAGACGCGCGTTAAGCATATAGACAGAATGGCAGATCCAAGCAGGGATTCTCATACAAGCAAAATTTGAGACGATAGCTTTTCTCACGTTCAAGGAAGTGAAGTAATAATACTCAAGTTCTCCGAAAATATTGCACCCAAACATATTTCATTCCGCTGCTTCCACGTTTGTTAGATCAAAGCAACCCAGCCAGGGCAACGAAATCACTGATTCACACCTCAAGACCTGCTGGATATCTTCTGATATACACTCCAAAGATGTATTTTGTAAATGATACATGCCCCGAAAGCAGACAAGTAATCCACGAGCCACAAATTTAATGGTGAAGGTCATCTTCAGAAAATACATCAATAATAGCAGCTTTAGAATGCTTTCCACTGCAGTAAGCCCTCCATGACCAGAGAACTATATATCTGTCTCCTTGCCTCCTTGGTGTGTCCTCGTATCTCTCCTTGGTGTGTCTCCTTGCGCAAGGTATTAGTCAGGAATTGTCATGCGGATAGAGAACTAGCGAGGGGGATCAGATTCCCTGTCCAACAAATAACATGTACGCCTAACGTTTCGTGCGTCGGAATAGCGACACAGATATCCTCGCCTTCGAGATAAAAATGATAATAAGGCCCAGTTTGGCCACCAACATTGTAAATCCGGTAGTTTGTTAAATGGCAACGTCATTTTAAGGTGGCATGAGCAATGAGCAGTACACGCGTGCGGACTTCTCCGGTGAACCAGTAGGAAAGAAAGATGAAATATGACAGAAGATCAGACAGGAGGCGGACTTTCTCACTACCTAACAATTCGGCGTGCCTGGCAAAGCCTGCCGTCACCGTTGATTTAATTACTGGAGAGTATTTACGAGTTCCGTTTATAACGTGACTAGCCGTCACTTACTGTGTAAGTACCGGGATTTTGGAAGTCAGCAGCCAAACCAGGCCTAATATTCTGTCACGAGTCAAGGGACGGATTCGAAGCTACCCGCGTGAAGGGGCATTAAGACAAATTGAATAAATGTAAAAAGCAGTGTACAAGAAATCAAAGCCGTCTTAGCTCAGCTGGTAGAGCGCATGGCTTTTAACCATGTGGTCGTGGGTTCGATTCCCACAGACGGCGTTATTTTTATGTATTATTTTTTGTTAGTCCACATATGATTCATATAGATGCTCCTTGTTAATAACAAATTGTATTAGTAAACAGCTCTAGAGAAGTAATTTCGTTGGGGACTTTCTTTAGTTTGGAAACAAATTCCACAAAATGATAGAACGTACAAGATCTCAATTCCATAATAAGTTGAAATCACATTTCCATTCTAACCATGTGGTCGTGGGTTTGATTCCCATAATAACAACGTGGCAATTCCTTATTGTTTTTTAACTGTCCGCATATGATACATATGCTCCTTTCTATATGTAGTGATAATATCCTTGGGCACTTTCTTTGAATTCAGGAAAAACTTCCATATGATCATTATCTTATTATATATATAACATATAGTTTATAATAAAAAAAAACTCGATTCCATTAAAGCTTGAACCGGCAATTCCAATTAAGCTTGAAGTCCCACTTACGTAGATTACTTCAACATCATCCTAGTTACTTAGTCATTTTGACAATAAGAAAACAAATGCTCAATAAGACTTCAAAGGAACAAGCCTTGCTAAGATTTGGAGACATTGCTCTAGTTGGCACACCATTGACAGCAAATCCACCAAATTAAATATTAAAAACTTTGAACCTCTGTTTTAGAGACTCAAATTTTCATTTAACTTGGAATGTAAAGCACCAAAAGGGAAAATTTGTTAGATTCAAACGTCAAATGACATTACCTGGATTCCTTCCCCGTCACATGCATTGGATCTAATGTCTATACATAAGTAGAGTCTTTACATACAAGATATGCTAGTGGTCATTTCCTCTCTTTTTGAATTAGAGACAAAATTCATTTGGGGAGAAAGTAGATGTGAAGCTAGAAGAACCATCAAAATCTAGTAAAGATCGAATGAGGCTTCTAAAGTGTAGGACCAAAAAAACACGTTCTTGACTTGAAGGAAGAATGCATGTCACATTAGCATATAATCTATTAATTTAACAAAATGTGTTCATGCCTCATGTGAGTCTTCAAGTAATGATGCGATGAAGAGCTTCACCACCTTCCCTCTCCCCAAGGTGGGAAATATGTATTTGTGGATGGAGGTGATGAAGTGGAAACCGATGAAGTTTGATAGAGGTTGAATGATCTCACTCTCACCAATACCGGTTGATGATTTAGGCACAAAATGACAACACTCATGCCAAATCCAAAGAGGGATGTCATCTTTGGAGGTTGTGTAAGGAGTGGGACCTGATAAGGATCCACTCCTCACTAAATGAGGAATAAAAATCCAAATCCAAATACACTACCATGTCTAAAGAAAAGGATGCATTACATTTATTTATTAAATGATATGTATTGTAGAGCTAACGGTTAATAATCAATGGAAACATAACTACACATAAAGTTATGGATGTTCTATGTACAAAATTGTTCTTCACCCTGAAGGTGGCACTAAAAATGGGAAGGACTACCTCTAACTTTACACAAGACTAGTTTAAGAGGGTAACCTAGCCATTCCAAGCTACCCTCAACTTGAATATCTTGCAAATGATCTTTATGAGTCACTATCCTCTAAAGAACCTACACCTGGGTGGTTTGAGTACAACACCCACAAAAGGGATAAACAAAAGGGTATGTGTCAGTAATCACCCATCCTATGGGCATTATTTGATGTATAAGTAGAAAGAGAGATTTTGCCAATGGAATAAGGAGCTTACATCATGTAGGCAAGTTCAAAAGGATATAATTCAATGGGTATTTAACAAAAGAATGAGGCAATAAAATTTATGATATAAACATAACTCTTTCAAATATCTTACCCAATAAATCATAATAATAATAAAATGTGTATGTAGGTTAGACTAAGTCATCTATTGGAGGACCGAGATACCATAAGATCATGATATAGGAAGAAGTGCAAAATAAAACCCCAATATCCCAAGGGAAAGGGGGAATAAAACCCCGATATACAATATATTGAAGTGAAACAGATGCCCAATGTATATGATTGTACAAAAGTATCGCTAATCTAGACTACTAGTGTAACGCCTGGGCCCACTGTCTGAGGCTCTAGTAGAGTTTTAGGAATGACAACTGGCCCCACAGACCACCACTAGCCTTAACTGTGCATTTTGTCCTCACTCACACGCATGCCAGGATCAACTTCCCGACAGGTCACCCATCCCGGTGCTACTCTAAGATAAGCATGCTTAACTATGGAGTTCTTAGTGATGGGATCCCAGAAAAGGAGGTGTACCTTGGTGATATGGGTAGTCCAATCATTCCTTATAAGATCTTTTTATCCGAGGCCTCAAATCCTGGGATGTTACAATCTCCTCCACTCAGGCTCTTGACGTCCTCGTCAAGGCTCAACTATAAGGCCTCATAATTTGACCCCATTTCAGTGTAGACCCACAATGGCCTATGGACACCCAGCTCCCGATCATAGAATACCAGCGCAAGGGTGGCTACATCAATCATGGACAACCCTTTCCTACATGCCTGAACTGCACGACTCAAGACTGGCATGCCATGCCCATGTGGGCCCCACCTACTGGAGGGGTTATGGCTCTGATACCATTTGTAACGTCTGGGCCCACTGCCTGAGGCTCTAGTAGAGTTTTAGGAATGACGAATGGCCCCACAGACCACCACTAGCCTTAACTGCACACTTTGTCCTCACTCACACGCATGCCAGGATCAACTTCGCGACAAGTCACCCATCCCAGTACTACTCCAAGCTAAGCACGCTTAACTATAGAGTTCTTAGTGATGGGCTCCCAGAAAAGGAGGTGCACCTTGGTGATATGGGTAGTCCAATCATTCCTTATAAGATCTTTTTATCCAAGGCCTCAAATCCTGGGATGTTACAACTAGTCTAGTAAAAAAGCATGAAAAATAGTATGGAAAGAATAAATAATTCCATAAAACACATATTCAATGATATCCCAGGTAAGTATAAATTTGGGGTAATAAACTAAACATCAAAGGATAATTTCACGTTTTAGAAGCAATAAAAGAATTGTATTTCATGAGGTATGGAAATTGTGTCAAGAAGGACAAATTTTCCAAAAGGTGTCTCATTATAGAAAATTGACTTTTTAATCATGATAGTTTTCAAATAAGAGTTTGACATACCTCATAATATGCCTAAATATTCTAAAAGTACTCATACTTCTCAGGATCATATCTCCCAAAACCTAGTTTCAACTTATAAGTGTTTAGATGTATAATGATTACTATAGTTTATTAAAGAAGCCTTTCTCAAGAAACTCTGAGACAGAATCTTAGGAGTATGCCAAATAAATATAATATATTTTTCTGATTCCAAAGAATATTTCTTTATATTTTCTGATGAGTCAATAGTAGATATGAATTTATCAAGATCAATATATTAAATGCATTAATAATTCAAAAATTGTGTCAAGATATAGAACTACCCTTGACTATCATATCAAAGCTTCATTGTGAGACACGACACACAAGTAAAACACACTAATAAATGTGCAAAACTCACTAGACAAAACATCATAAAAAGACCAAGATGAGTACTTGAGGCGTAACAAAATGAAATTAAGACAAGGGTGAACAAGTAAAGTAGTGCCCATTGTTCTTAAAAGAACAACACACTAGCAGGATGCAAGGTGACTTTTATTAATATTGGATCTCTTGATACTACATTTCATAGATCCAAGACACACCACCATCGACTTCATTGGGCCTGGGTGATCTCAATTATGCATGGTCTGGGTACTACCATGGATAGACTAGCAATGGATTCTCTACCATTATTGGTCATGAGGAGATACTAGGAGCATGAGAAGGAAGGAAATCCAGTGCAATACAAAGTGTTTGTGACATCAAAAAGAAGTCGGGAATGGAGGAAAATAGGTAAATAATACCTAAATAAGTGGAAAACTAGTCAAAAATTGTAAAAAGAAGAAAATAAGAAAGAAATGGGGAAATAAAAGGATTACCCATTAGGAAGAATGATTGATGGTCAGGAAATCTTTGTGTGAACCTTAGGAAGTGTTGTGGGATAAATTTTCACTTCCCCATGGTTGTGGATAGCTTGAGGTGGTTGGAAAGAGAAAGGAAGTTGGAGTTGCAGGCTAATAGGGGGTTCTGGATGATGCAAAACTATTTTAGGGTATTCAAAGATGATCTTATAGACATTGGGATAGGGAAGAACGTTTGGAGAAGTTGGAAGGTTTTGTTGATATGTAAGTGGGTAGAAGGAGAGCAGATGATCAATTGGTATTATAGACCTTTGCATGCTTGATAGTTTAGGGTCAATCAACACAGAGTGGGGAAACAAAGGTAATAAGAATAATTTCTATGGTATTGATTAATGAGATAACAAGAGAAATTGCAACAAAGAGAGGAAGTGCTACTGTAGCGTATGTAAATATAGGATCATGAGGAAGGAGATGGAGTCCAATCTATTTAATTCTGATATAGGATCCCTAGGAGGAGCTTGCATGACCAAGGATTAGGTTACTAAAATAAATACACGTGATAATCGATTTAAATATATACTATAGGACATTTAAAGCATTTAATTAAATTACCAATGAATATGTAACTTAATCATTATTATCTTTTCTAACTGAATTGCAAATAAGTAAATGTTCAATTGATGTGAAATTTGATGGGTAGTCTAATTAAGGTATGAGAATTCAATATTAACATTAATTTCACTTTTGAAAACAATTGACATTTCATTTCATTACATTTATGTTAAGTACTCACTTAAAACATTTATTACTTCTCTTAATAACTTTTTCTGTAATATTTTGTATTTCTCCATTCCCTTCATCCTCATACATATGAAGATTCTAGATTTCCAAAGTTGAATCAAAACTTATATGATGGTTAATTTATAAAATTAATCCCACTAGGAACTCAATTCATTAATTATCCTAAAAGCGCATATGAAAGGATATTTATTGGTACATTATAATACTTGACGTAATATGCTTTAATTTAGTAAAAGTAGAACTAATAACAACATACTCGATAAGTGGCCTAAGTAGATGAAGGGTTAATCCACGACTCAAGATTTGGGTATGTTACAACATTCCACCCCTTAAAGAGGGTTTTCCCTCAAAATCCATCCATATATAGTATAGTAAACTAAGTTATAGTTCCTAACCAATGTTTATGTTACTAATTCACTTAATGTAGTTAATTATAATATACCATCCCATGTTACTCTCCCAAGGTGGAACTGTAACACTCCAAACACCATTTCTTTGTTACTCTTCTCATATAAGATGTTGGCCTTAAGATTACATCAAAATCTTGTATTATATTATAGTGTTATATTCATTATGGTAAACTATACTATTATGGTGGTCACGACATCCTCTTATCATGATCAACATATTTTTTTGGAAATTACATGCATGTGGTCACTAGGTTTACCATCATGCAAGCATGAATGGCAATTTTTTCATAAATAGGTTTCATGATGAGGTAATTTAGATTACAACCACTAAATTAGTGATCTAAGCTCATTCAGGACAACAACCTCAACCAATATCATCATGATTTCTATTATCAGTATACTTAGTTTTATTTTTGTCATCATTTTCATTAACGTTTAGGAGTACATGTACTATTAGGCTATAAGATGCATATTTATATTCTTTCCTTTTAGTATTAGGGTTATCTTTTAAGTTGAATGTATACAATAATTAATTATCTTATGGGTAGACTGGGTATTTGCTTAATTTTGAGGAAGAAATTTCTTTTAAGGTGTGTAGAATGTGATGGAGTGAACTTTACAGTAGTTAGATACCCGATGAAATAATAATATTCATGTATATGAGTCATATTTAGAGTGCCAAGTATTTGATGAAAATTGGAGAATGCTTTCCATTATAATTTTATAGTTAGTATCCTTAGGTCTATGTATTCTTGTGATATTCAATTGACTAGTCAACTAATATAGTCATGGCACAAAATTTGAGTAGAATGTAGCTTGAGTTGTAATATATCTATGGTTAGAATTTCATAATTTTTTGATATTTCTCAAAAGAGATTCTCATGATAATAATGTGTATAAGCATGTATGATAGGCGAAGGTTCATCTATATTAGATTAGGCTTTGGTCAATATCCTTGTCATGTAGTATCTAGTTTGTATGGGGAGTGTGACTCAAAAGAAGCCCTAGATTTCTAAGGTTGCGAGACATGATGCATTGAATTTAACTTGCTTTTCACAGACTGTTTTCATATGATTTTTACTTTTTGATTGGTGATTTTGATACCAGTTAGGAATAATTCATCTTTTCTAGCATTTGAAACCATATTGCATCATATATTATCCATTTTACTAAATTATGTTGATTTGTATTTATGTCTAGTTTCTTCGTATTCCAGGAAATTTGAGAAGTTCTAAATCAGCTCAGTGCTACTGGCAATCATGTCAGTGGTACTGACATGGAGAAATGGAGCCAAATTGTGCGAGAAGTTTTGGTGTTACCATCCTTTAAGTTAGTGCTACGAATTTTTAGGTCAGACAACTCACCAAAGCATCTCAGTTCCATTGACTCGCTGTCAGTGGTAGTGACTTTTATATGAAATACAATCCATAAGGCGTCAAAAGTCAACTCAATGCTATCGACATCTACGCGTCGGTAGTATTTACACATACGAGGGGCTTCAAAGTCAAGAGACAACTTGGTTCCACCAACTTGTTGTTTATGGTATTGACTTTACACATTTAGATGAAAATAAAGATCTAAGGTAATCTGATGGCTATGACTTAAGGACGGACCCAGACCCTTCGGCCAGACCTATTATCGTAGTTCTATTCAATTACATGAGAGCACGAAGATAAGAGAGGAGAAAGAGGAGGAGATAGCCATGTCTCGAATGACTCATGCACCTTTGGAGAGTGGATTTGCAACTAGATCATAGAAGATTATGGCATTCATTAGAGGGAGTCATTCGAATAAGCTCCTCTACGGGTTTTCATTAGGTCTCTCATGTTTTCCTCATTTTATTTTATTCCGTCCATGTATGCAATGGTAGAAATCATGTTGGGTTGCATTGTATTTAAAATTATAATTTAATATCTATATTTCTCTTAAGTTCTGTACATAAATCTACTATTTCCTCATGAATTATCTATTCTTGATCACTATAGTTAATTTCTCAAAGCATTAATTACTTCGAGAGAGGGATTAAGGGTTGGATAAGTCATAGACTTTCATAACCTATACTTTGCCTCAGAGAGAGGGCTTGTGGATATGAAGGGTATAACCTAGAGGTTTCACTATAGTGCATAGATAATAATTAAATTACTATGACAGTGTGATTTATAAAAGATTAGGTAGTGAATTACACTGTTGGAGTGGATAATTCTTGCTACATGTCCCTTGGTCTAGGGATTAGGATAAATGAATATTAATGAAATGGTGTTAATTGCAATGTGAACCGTGGTAATATCATAATCCTAAAGAATCCATCCAATTTGTTTTCATTCCGTTTGATTTAGTTCTTAATTCTTTCAAGTAGTTTTATTCGATCAACCAATCACTTTTCTTCTAGGTCTAGATGATTAGATTATAGTTAGTAGTAGTTTATGGATTAACGTTTCCTTGAGTTTGACATTAAGGCCTCATAGGCCTATACTACTCAACGCGTATACTTGCATTCACACAAATATTTTGGCATGTCAAGTTTTTGGTGTTGTTGTCGGGGAAAAAACAACTCCAACACTACAAGTGTTGTGACCAACCACTCCAGGTTACACTACTGTTTTTGTTTTTTATCATTTTTCAAACTCAATTTTTTATCAATGTTACTAGTATCCAGTTCTCACAATTTTCCATTATTTGTAGATACTAGTGCATGGTTCACACAAAGATCATAGATTACGAAGAAGGAACTCCACCAGTCATAGGGCAAAAGGAGCTTCTTCTTAGAGTAGTTGAGTTTAGAGCTTTAGTTTCAGGACTCATTCCAACCCTAGCACCACATGCGACACAACTAGACAAGATAGATATGGGAGATGCGAATGTGGAAGGTGAGGAGTAGATAGTTTGGGAGAAAATCTAGGCATCTTTAACTACAACACAACTGAGACCCATTAATAGGAAAGCTTTGAATATTGGGAGTTACAAATAGATCCTAGACTAGTGGCATTGATCAAATCTCAAGCGTTCCATGACCACAACATGGAGAATCTAATGCCTCACATCAGCATCATAATGGAAAGTTGTGGTATGTTGAAGCTTGACAGGGTCCTGGCAACAATGATATTGTAACGACCCCACCTCTCGGTAACCCCCATTTAAGGGAGACCGAAAGGTCAGAGCCATTATCTAATAACCCGAATCAAAGGTTCGATAAATAATCAATAACAATTATTAAATTCTACCAAATATACTGAAATATGGTAAAAATAAAAACTTTGCATACCTTTTTAAAAACTGGGATTTCTAAACTTCTATCCATGAAGATACTAATCTAACTAATCCTCTTGTACACGTTAATCCTCATTTAATTCCACATATGCCACTTTACTATTTGTTCTTTTCATTTGTACCTAAAACGCCGACAAACAAAACGTCGGCCAGCAAGAAGCTGGAAAAGGTTGTTAGGTTAACCCTCAATTGGAAAAGAGATATGTTTGGGCTAATACTCAGATGTAATGAGATCTATTGAACAATTTAGTAGTTGTTTGGTTAGCCAGCATAGTCCTCGATATAACGAATGGATGGTGATATAACTTCAGATACACTACTTTAGATAGAATAATTCAAGCTCTGGATAGATAGATTTCCAAAAGTTTTCAAAGGTAAGTAAAGTTTAATTTTATACCAAATTCCAGTTAGTTAGTAGAATTTCATTATTATTATTGATTATTTGTTGAACCTTTGATCATGTTAATTGAATAACGGTCTTGACCTTTGGGTCTCCCTTAATTGGGGGTTATCGGGAGGCGGGGTCATTACATATATACTTGAAGTTATTCTCTTACTCATTGGAACATAAAGTGAAGGCATGATTTCTAAGCCTCCCTCAGAATCCATAGAAACCTAGAACGAGATGATTGATGTCTTCTTTGAGCATTACTTTCTGACCTAGAAGACAAACGAGCTAGCAAGGAAGATTTACAACTTCAACTAGCAGACCGAGGAGTCATATTCTGAAGCTTGGGACAGGTTTTAAAACATGCTTAGAAAGGTTCCTCATGATGGGATTGAACTTTATGTCCAGAAACAAACATTCTATTATGGCCTCCATAAAGGTGAGAGGACTACACTTGACAGTGTAGAGGGAGGATTCTTCTTAAACAACAAGCCTACCAGGTGACATGAGATCCTGAAGAACATGGCCAAAAACCAGTCCTGGGAGGAAGAAAGAGTAGTACCAATTACAATCAAGAGTGCCATGGAATCAAAGGAGGTTAATGAGCTAAAGGATCAAATGGCACAACTAATGAAGAAAATTGAGCATAGACCTGACTCCTCATCTAGAGGTGAGGAAGAGTGCATGTACATGCAACAATAGAACAAAAGGGGAAGCAATGAGTATGCTTGGTGGAAGTATCCCAAATTTTCTTAGAAAGATCCAATAATTTTCAATAGGACCCATCAAAGGCACAACATCCCAGACAACAACAAGGTAACATGCCTCAATAATATTAACAAGATAGGGGCCCAAACAAATAGACCAAATCAAAGATATGATGAACATGTTGGTTAGTCTGAATGAAACACTTTCAAGCCATACATAGAGGGAACAACAGAATCAGGGGGCACAAGCCCAAAGCATTGAGACAAATATCTCTTAGTTGGCAAAAAATGTGGCATCACTAAGAAGCCCACTCAACAAGGACTTCTAGGGAACACATATATCCCATCCACCAATCAGAAGGTGAAGACAATATTACTCTGTAGTGGCAAAGTTTTGTTGAAAGATCGGTAGACAACTCTAGAGAATAATGACAATGAAGCTGATACAGGAGCAATGTTAGCCAGTGATCCTCTTGAGCAAGACACCATACCACAGGAGAAGGAACTAGTAGAGGAATTTGATGAGCCATCTAAAGTTAAGGAGTCTATGTTCCACCCCACTAGAGAAAGATGGTGACTCCAGTATCATTCCCCAACAATTTGAAGGAAAAGAAGGTTGACCAACAATTCAAGAAGTTTTTGGACACATTTAGAAAACTTCATCTCAACATACCTCTTGTAGATGAAATTAGAAAAAATTGCTTCCCATGGAAAATTTTTTAAGGACATAATCAACAAGAAAAGGAGTATATCATATTTTGATGTAGTGTATTGAAGGAGGAGTTTAGTTCACTAATACAGAGGAAACTGCCACATAAGAGGTAGAATCTGAGATGCTTTCATATACCATGTTACATTGGCAAAGACAAATTTGGTGATGCTTTATGTGACTTTGGGACAAGAATAAATCTCATTCCCTTGACAACACTCAAGAAATTAGGTCTGAAGGAATTTGGAAAGAGCAACATGACCATACAATTGGCAGACAATTCAGTGGCAAGACCAATAGGCATCTACGAGGATGTGTTAGTAAAGATTGCAAATTCATCTTTACGGAAGATTTGTAGTCATGGAAATATAGGATGACTATGGCAATGAGATACTCTTAAGGAGACTTTTCTAATCTACAACAAATCTAATTTTGGAAATGGGAAGAGGAACATTGAAACTAGGCATTCAAGATGACCACATTGAAATAAAGTTTCCAGACTGTCAACAAAAGGTTGATGAAGAGGCACAATGTCACATGTTGCAAAAATTGAATAACAAGGTAACCTTGTTCTTGGGAAAGCCATTTCTGGATATGGCTCATGTCATGACAAAGGTGAATAGGGGAACATTGGCAGTGGACAACATTGATCATACTAAGTAGGTTTCCTTGATAAATGCAGTAAAGTCTCCCATGATTCAGAACATGAAGCATGCCCAATTACAATTGCAGAGGCAACATCTACAACTCTCACACAAGCATATCCACAACTACCATTAGATGCGTGCATCATGAATCTCATGAATGATTGCACCTGCTATCATTCCCTTGAGGAATGTGACCTTTTTTTAAAAGCATGCTATGCTTGTACTCAAGGCACTATGAGGAGTTGGGACCACCTCCACCACCATTGATCTTGTTATTGCAGTGTCCACCTGAGCTTGAGATGAAGCCACTCCTCCACATTTGAAATACATTTTCTTGGTGATAGATAAGAAACTCCCCATCATCATTTCAACCTCAATGATCACACAGGAGGAGGAGCAGTTGCTTGTTGTGCTAAATAACCACCGGGAAGCATTCATGTGGTCTACTACAAACATAAAGGGAACATCTCCTAGCTTTTTCCAGCACAAGTTTAGAATCAAGGAAGGAGACAAGCCAATAGCACAACCTCAGAGGAGTGTCAATCCCATCATGAATGAGGTAGTAAAGAAAGAGGTAGTGAAGCTCCTATTAGTAGGTATAATTTATGCTATTTTTGATTCTAAATGGGTTAGTCCAACACATGTTGTTCCAAATAATGGGGGGATCACCATCACCATGAATTCAAGAAGCGAGTTAATTTCAATTAGGATAGTGACTGATTGGAGTATGTGTATCGATTATTGCTAATTGAATGTTGCCACACTAAAAGATAATTTTCCACTCCCTTTTATTGATTAGATTCTTGAGAGGCTTGCTGACTGCTCTCATTTTTGTTTTCTAGACGGGTATTCTGGGTACAATCAAATTTCTATTGAACCACAAGACCAAGAGGATCCCACTTCACTTGTTCTTATGAAACTTCCACTTACCGTCGAATGCCTTTTGGCCTTTGTAATGCACCAGATACGTTTTAAACATGTATGCTCACTATTTTTGTCAAACATGGTAGAGTGAAGTGTTGAGGTTTTTATGGATGACTTTTTGAAGTATGGAAAATCCTTTGAGGTCTACCTTTCCAGTCTTGATAAGGTTTCACAAAGGTGTGAGGACACTCATCTCATTTTGAACTTGAAAAATTAGCAAACGATGGTGAGTGAAGGGATTGTTTTGGGACATGAGGTATCCAATAAAGGAATGGAAGTTGATCTGATTAAGATGAAGGTGATATCTAAGCTTCCTCCACCATCATCGCTGAAAGAGATTAGGAGTTTCTTAGGACATGTCAGTTTTCATCAATGAGTTATAAAAGATCTTTTGAAGATTTCTTGACCACTTTCCGAATTGCTAGATAAAGATGCCAAGTTCAATTTTAATGAGCAATGCTTTACAGATTTTGAGGTGTTGAAGGAGAAATTAGTCTCCGCACCTATGGTACAAGCTTATATTAGAACTGGCCTTTTGAATTAATGTGCAATACATCAGACTATGTGGTAGAGGCCATTTTGGGTCAATGCAAAGACAAATCCCTTGTAGTCATATATTATGCATCGAAAACTCTTAACGATGCCCAACTCAGTTATACTACCACTGAAAATAGCTTTTAGCTGTGGTGTTTTCTTTTGAAATTTTTTTCCAATACTTAAGAGGGGCCAAGGTGATAGTTTGGACTGACCACATGGCTATAAAGTATCTTCTATAGAAGAAAGATGCCAAACCTAGATTGATAAAGTGGATTTTTCTACTACATGAATTTGATATGGAAATTAAGGATAAGACCGGGGCAGAAGGTTGGTAGCTGATGATTTGTCTATGTTGGTAAGAGTGGATGAGAAAGATTTTGATATACTCACTGTTGAAGAGTTCTTTGATGAATAATTTTTTGTTATGTAGGACAAGGACCCCTGATTTGCACACATAGTGAATTACTTGGTGTTTGGTAAGATATCGGAGGATTGGGGCTATCACAAGAATTTTTTTCCACTCCTTGAGATTTTATGTGTGGGATGATCCAATTTACCTCAAGCAATGTAGGGATGGAATTCTAGGGAAGTAAGTGCCTGATTCTACAATGTAGGGATGGAATTCTAGGGAAGTAAGTGCCCGATTATGAGTTTGAGAGCATACTGGCACATTGTCACTCCTTACCTATTGGGAGACACTATGATAGCTCAAGGATGCCAGATGAGGTGTTCGAAAGTGGTTTTTACCGGTTTTCATTATTTAAGGATGCTTAAAATATTATGTGCATAAGTGTGATGCTTGCTAGCGATCAAGAAATATATCTAGGAGAGATGAAATGTCTTTAATTACCTTTGAGGAGATAGAGGTTTTTAACTTATAGGGGGATTGATTTTATGGGACCGTTTGTGTCTTCTAATTCTGACTTTATATTCTACTTGCAGTGGATTGTGTCTCTAAATGGGTGGAAGCAATTCCAACATGTACTAATGATACACATGTTTTTTGCAAGTTCGTGAAAGACCACACTTTCTGTAGGTTTGGGGTGCCAAGAGTTATTATCAGTGATGGGGGATCTCACTTCACAAATAAAAAATTTGGATATTTATTGTGTAAGTATAGTGTGAGGCACAGGGTAGGAACCCCATATCTCCCCAAACTCAAGGTCAAGTTGAGGTTTCCAATAGAGAGATCAATAAAATCTTAGTGAAGACAGTCTCAACAAACATGACTAGTTAGAGCATGCAGTTGAATGATGCTCTCTAGACATACATGACATCTTATAATATGCCTATAGGTACAACCCTTACAAGATGGTCTATGGGAGAGCCTACCATTTACCTATAAAGTTAGAACACAAATCCAAGTGAGATTTGAGAAAGTTGAACTTTGATCTTGATGATGCATGGAAGAAGTGTAGGTTGGAACTTAATGAATTGGATGATCTTAAGCTAGATGCCTATAAGAATTCTAGGATCTACAAGGAAATGACTAAGAAAGTGCATGACCACCATATACTTCATAGGGTGTTTACACTAGGGCAACGAGTACTATTATTCGATTCTAGGATGATATTGCATCCTGGAAAATTAAGATCCGAGTGGAGTGGCCATTATGTGGTGATCAAGGCTTTTCATCATGAGGCATTTGAAATTAGTGATGGAATTGAATGATAGAAAATGGACAACATTTGAAACATTATTGCGGAGGAGAGTTAGTCTGTGAGGAGTAGTTGAAGCTCCTTGAGCTACGTCGAGCTTCTACATGACATGATCGTCAAGCCTAGGACATAAAACAAAGACACTTTTGGGAGACAACCCAATTTTATTTTTGCTTTTATCTTTCACATCTTGTAGGATTTTTTATTATTTGAATATGGCATTTATTTTATTAGAAGTTAATTGATGTAAAAAAGGTACCCTGATCATTTTTGTTTGGTGTGTAGACAGAATAGAGGTCGGTACCACCGATGTGGTGGTTGGTAGTATTGACAGGTGGCCAATAAATTGATAGAAATCTAGTAGCTATGCAAATATCTTTTAGTACCACTGACAAGAATGTCAGTGGAATCAACTTTGTAATAGGCTGGAACAAGAAAAAGTTGTAGAATTTCGATACCATCAAACGTCATTGTCAGTGGCACCAACACTTTTAAAGAAAAAAATGCACGACCCATAAACGTACACCAAGAAGTCAATTGGTTGTTTTGACAACAAAGGAAAAAAATCAACCCAACTTGGTAGTGCCAATGTTTATGTTAGTGTCACTCACACTTTTCACAGACGCAAATAAAAAATGACTCAGTACCACTGACATGAACATCAGTGGCATCGACACAAGAAGACAAACATCCATGGAAAAAGATCAATGATCGAGAGTGTTCATACTTGACGGTCGGTGGTACCAATCCGATGACTCAATTTAGAAGTCAGTACCACCAAAAGTCATCAGTACTACCACAAGGCAATCCATGTGTCGAGGCATCAATGACCACGAGCAACCAGTACCAACAGATGATACCAACACACACAAACCGAGACAAATCTCATTACCATGGACAACCTTGTTAGTGGCACCAACACGACACACATGGGTAGTTAGAAGGCTATATAAGGGGAGGTGTGGGGTGTTATTCAAACACACCCACATCACTTTGTAATATATAAGGCAACCAATGCTCTATAATGCCTTGAATCTTCATTGAGCGCATCTTACAATCTCTATTCTCTCATTAGAGTCCATGGCTTAACGAAGGTAAAATTCATCAACAGGAGGAGCTAATCAGATGGTGCTGAAGCTGACACGGGTTGCATTCGTCAATGAAGACCAAAATAAGCTCTTGTCCAACATGATGGAGAGAGAAATCATACCCACACAATATGGTATCCACACCTTCCTCAACAAAACATGCTTCATTAACAGTCTTTTCCGATGTTGTGTCGGGCAAGGTATGGTGGGTGGTCACCCATTCTTTGGTGATTAGCCCACCTATCAGGAAATCATCTATGAACTCCTATCATCCCTGGAGGTTTGCTGTATCCTTGAGCATGAGGAAGGCTGGTAGGAAGGATGGGTACGTTTCTGCCTCTACAACATCACCCACTCACGCTGGTGGAATTCAATGCAGTCTACAGTTGTTTAGTGGGGGTGTGCATTACACCCCTAACAACTTTGAATTCAGACAGGTGTGGAGGCTACTGACAAACCTGCCACAAGGTTTTGTCATCAACTGACATTAGTCTCCAGTCATGGATATGACATCTATTTGCCCGGATATTGCATTCACTATCTGAAGAACACCATCTTCACGAGATCTACACAAGGGTAGTGGAAGGTGCAACAAGCATATCTCTATGCCCTATGGGAATTCTTGACACAAGGGAAGGATAAGATAGATCTCGAGTCATTCTGTCTACAACACATGATGACTGTGAAGAGGAAAGTTCAACAAAAGCCCCCTATTCACTTTAGCAGGCTCATGACACCATTAGAGCTACACATCTACCTAGATCTCTCCAAAGACAACACCTTGAAGACCGCCTCCAAGTTAGACTTCAAGCATTTCAAGAGGTCCCACCTTGTGAGTAAGTACGAAGGCATAGTGTATGCTTGTTGTAAAATGGATGAACAATTGCAAGAAAGGGCTCTCCCTGACCCCATCTGCCATCTACAAGGGATGTAATTCTTGTGATGGCCTAAAGAGGGTGCAAAACCAATGCCAGAGAAAGAGGATGACCCCGAACCAGAGCAATTTAGAGAAGCAAATAATGAATAACATGAGAACACGAGCCATTCACACAGTGAAAGTATATCCACAACGGTCCAAGGAGATATGCATCATCCAACTCCACCGCTCCATCACCTACACAACCTAGGGACTCTTTTTCCATGATAGGTATGTATGGGATGTTGCAATTGATTCAGTAGGGGAAACAATAACAAGCAACCATTATGGAAGATATTCATGATGTTCGAGGGTGGTTTCTTCAACAACAACAGAGAATTTGTGACAATGAGTGCCTTCTATTGACCAACCAGGAGAACATGCATACACACCTCTACCAATAGCCACTTTGTGATCACTACTGGAGCCAAGGCCAATTTTCCACTTACCCCAGCTGCCAGATATGCCCACTGAGAAACCCAGTTTCATCGACACATTCTACCCACCAGATCTGAACATGCTACCAGGAACATTTGATCCACCATTAGTCTGATCAGATACTTCTGTTCCACCTTGTTGTCTGGATTCTAACTATGAGGACATAGTCAAATTCAAGCTTAGGGGGGTGCTAGAACAACTCTATATTGATTTTGTTTCTTTATTTATTTTAGTTTTCCCATTCCAAATTTATTGGATCCACAACTATATAGTGTAATCATGGAGCATAGTTATCATGATTTATGCTATCATTTGTGTGTGGCTTTGCAATGAAATCTTACAAATTTGAAACAATTTGAAAATTTTCATATATTTGAAAGCTTAGTCACAAAGTCTAAAGGCAACACCATCTAGAGGAGGTGTATGGGTTAGTTAGCTTGAGGATACTTAATATGAATAAAAAGTATTAATTTATCCAAGAATTGAGTATGGTGATGGGGTTTGAGCCCAAACTGACTAAACAAGTAATGAGACCTTAAATGAGATTTTTAGAAAGAAACTCTAAGGTTAATGTGTACACATGTTGATAGAGAGAGACATATCATTGTCTGATACAAGCATTGCCTCTTAATCATGTGATTCCACCTGCCTTTCGTGAAATTTCATTCACCACCTTTAAATGATCAAGTAACCCGACTTGTTTCCTTTTGATTGCATTGCATAGCATAGCATAATAGGTGGCATGATGGCTAGTCTTTTATTCAATTATTTAGAAAATGAAAATGAAAAAAAAATTCATATCAACTAGTTGCATAATGAATTTCACATAGATTGCATATTCTTATGCATCATTCTTTCCTCATGTATCTATGTTGCTTCCTCCAAAAAATAAAGTGAAATGATACACATCCATACCCCTCCAAATGAAAAAAGAAAGAAAAAAAACAATGAGATCTTGAAGAAAAGTCCGAGTATAATTCTCAAACATGCCAAAATAAGAGGGCAGAAAGAAAAGACATATTAAATAAAGAGGGATAAAAGGTTGTCTTGAACTCAAATCTGAATTTTTATTTAAAGAGAAGTGAAAATAGTAGATGTATACTTTTTTTACTTCACTCTCATTGGTTAGATGAGACCTTCAGTGCATGCATTATTCTACTAAAACAGTAGGCATCAGGCTTCATGCATTTCTCATTTCCTTCATGTTACATGTTCATCATATTTTGTTGGTTGCATGAACAATTTAGATGTTACTTGTGATTCTTCTTCATAGTCACCTACTTCATTGCACCCATTGCTCTTTATGGTACGTTAGATATATGATTGATCCCCTCATCCACTCTTATAAAGGGGAACTACTTCCAATTAGGTTGGTAGGTAGATAAGATCAATGTAGATAGGGAATCACATGGTGCATGAAGAGAATTTCCTATTGAGTATGATATTAACTACTATATTAATAGTGTTTCATTTGTCTAAGGGTGGACATCTTTAATGAACATTTTTGGTCACCCTAGAGTAGTTATTTGTTCAGTGATTGGTAAGAGCCGGTTTGGGACCATTAGATTAGGGCAGTTGAGAAATGTATTTCATATTTTTTGTCCTCTTTCTAACTTATCTCAGACAAATCTAAAGGCAGTGTTGCTCGAGGGAGAGAAACAATCGAGCTTAGGGGATTTTTATGCATTGAGTTTAAGTTCCTTTTCACAGGCTATTTTCATATGCTTTTTGCTTTTTAATTGGCGATTTTGATATCAATTAGGCATAATTCATCATTTATAGCTTGGGAAACCATATTGCATCAACTATTATCTATTTTACTAAATGATGTTGATTTATCATGGTTGCTTTGACTTATGTTCAATTTCTTCATATTCTAGGGAATTTTTGAACAGTTCTGAGTCAGCTCGGTGCTATCGAATGTCATGTCAGTGGTACCGATGTGGAGAAATGGAGCCAAATTTTGTGAGGAGTTTTGGTGCTACCGACCTTTAAGTCAGTGCTACTGATTTTTAGGTCAGAGACCTTGTCAAAGTAGCTCATTGCCACTGACTCGCAGTCGGTGGTATCAACGTTTACATGAAGTACAATCCAAAAGGCGTTAGAAGTCAACTCAGTGCTATCGACATCACTATCGATAGTACTGACACATATGAGGAGCCTTGAAGTTAGGAGATGGATCAGTACCATCGACTTGTTGTCAGTGGTATCGACATTGCACATTTAGACAAAAATAAAGATCTTAGTTAATCTAACGACTATGACTTAAGGACGACCCGAGACCCTTTTATGATCGAAGGGGAGTTCATCCATACCTATTAATGCCATTCTATTCCATTGTACGAGCACGGAGATAGGAGAGGAGAAAGAGGAGGAGATAGCCACATCCTGGATGACCCAGGCACCTTTGGAGAGTGGATTTGCCTTTGAAATACAATAGATCGTGACATTCATCAGAGGGACTCATACGGATCAACTCCTCCAGGGGTTTTCATTAGTTCTCTTATGTTTTTCTTTCTTTATCTTATTCCATCCACGTATGCAATGGTAGAAATCATGTGGGGCTAATCCCCTAGTTCCTTAGGACCTAGGAGTAGCCCAATTTTGGAATGTATTTAACATTATGATTTAATATCAACATTTCTCTTAAGTTCTAGATATAAATCTACAATTGCCTCATGAATTGCCTATGCCTGATCACCATAGTTCATTTTTCAGACCATTAATTGCTCCGGGAGAGGGACTAAGGGTTGGATAAGTTGTAGAATTACATACCCTATACCATGCCTTGAGAGAGGGCTTACGGATGTGAAGGGTACAACCCATAGGTTTCACTAAAGCACCTAGATAATAATTAAATCGTTGTAAAGTGAAATTTATATTAGATTAGGTTGTGTATTACGCTACGGGAGCAGGTCATTCTTGCTACAAGTCTCTTGGTCAATGGTTTAAGATATATATATATATATATATATATATATATATATATATATATATATATATATATTAATGAAATGGTGTTACTTGCAATGTGAACGTGGTAAATCCGTAATCCTAAGGAATCCATTCAATTTTTTATCACAATCCAATCAATTTAGTTCTTAATTCTTGCAAGTAGTTTTAATCAACCAACCAATCACTTTTTTTACTAGGTCTAGCTAAATAGGTTACAGTTAGTAGTAGTTTATGGATTAATGTTTCCCTGAGTTTGACATCTGAGCCTCATAGGCCTATGCTACTCGATGTGTATGCTTGCATTCACATGTATAGTTTTAGCGTGTCCCCACACAACCTTGAGAAACCATAGATTGTCCAGTATGAGGATTGATCCAGCCATCCGTGATGATTATATAATGGCAATAGCTTTACCTCCTACCTCAAACTACTTAGGATCGTGGATCTATTAGGATTGTGGACTTCCTGGACATCACACATCAGAAGAAGGGGTCAAGGCACGATCCTAAGTGAGTATTTGCAGTATTTACAATATAACATGGAGAAAGAACCCTTATTAGAGTAGTTTTAGATGCCAATGGAGAACGAGCAGCCTCTACCCTATGTCAGCTTCTCAACTTTGAGTTGCGGGTTGCTTGATGAAGGAGTTAGAGAACTAGAGAGGGAGTAAAGAAGAGACTCTTGAGATAGATGCACAATGAAGAAGCATTTTTGTAAGTTTGTGAAGACACAAAAGAGTCCAACTTAATATCTGATGCACTACTGGTGGCTAATAAGATTCTCATAGCCAAAGTTGAATATGGTGTTCATAGGAGTGTGCTGAGCATTTCCCGTTGGCATTGGATGTCACATTTGAGTTTTTGGAGGCCCGTTGATGCTTTGCAAAGTAGTAAAATGAAGGTCAGTTATGCAGATGCCTTTCACTCTTTTGGCTCCACCACAAAAATACTTGTGTTGGGCAGCATGTATCACCGAGCTATGGAGTCACAAACTCAGCTCTGGCTAGCCACAAAGGATCAGTCACTTAGGTTGGATCTAAAGGAGGAATCTTTGTCAGTTGACAAGGACAATATCTGGAAAAAAATCTCACTAGAGGAGAACCTCTAGTGGTGGAGCTTACACAAAAAAAGAACATTGGTGAGTGTCAGGTAGGCTCACGATCATGCAAAACAATGAGGGGAGGTAGGCTGGTCCACAACAGCCAACCAGACTAGTTGGCTCTAAGGCAATCAAGGTGCAACCCCACCTAAGCTAGGAAGAGGGTCGGGCCCCTTTAGTGTCTAGGTGGAGATGATCAGAACCCAATGTCAGCACAAATCCAAGGACCATGATTTTTTGTGTGAAGGTATTTACCTCAAAATTCCCAAAAATACTTAGTTCTTAGAATATGCATAGTAATTATCATGTTTATTTGAATAATAAAAACAAAATGCCACAATTCTTAGAAAAAGGAGTAGAACAACATGGGGGAATAATATTAGTCTTTTAATACTTAAATCCCAATGATATCATGTAAGACATATTAAACATGTAAGACATATTAAACTTATTTCATGGATTATAAATAGTATACGGTGGCCTAAAATTGAAAGAACGTAATAATAACCCATTAATGTGGTATATAATCCATATAATGTTAGGGATGATGATATTTGGACTTAAAATCATATAATGTGTTAAATGTGGATACTTATGGAGGATAAACCTAAGTAAAAGGCAAGAAATATGTTTATGATAAATAAAGATTGGAGTTTGCAGAATACTTTAGTAAAATTACATGTAATCTTATGTGGAACCAATACATCACTTTTACACTCATAATTTATGTTATATAAAGATGAGTCTTAATATATGGTTCTTAATATGATTAATGGATATAACTGAATGTTATTTTGCACACATTATAATGTGAAAATGATTATGAGTTAATGAACCATAATATAGAACATAACTTGAATATTAGTTAATGTAGTTCTAAGAAGATTTATACAAGTAAACTTTGTTATATACTAATGAGACAGGTAAAACCCTAATGGACATATATAAGGTTAATATGATGAGAATCTAGTGCATATGATGTCATATTATCTTAGTTTGGGTTTGACTAAGGATATGATTAACTCAAGAATGTGATGATTATATTATCTCGATTCAAGGTATACTTTACCTCTTAGTGTCGTTTTATATAATATGGTTGTATTATGTGTACACAATACTTTTTTTAGAGAATACTTGGCATATAATATTAGATGAAATAATCATTCTTGTATGATACCTTTCTTGATTATCTATATATACCTTAGAACACATGAAACACAATGTATATGGTCCATTATT
This sequence comes from Alisma plantago-aquatica, assembly GCA_963693085.1. Lineage (NCBI taxonomy): Eukaryota > Viridiplantae > Streptophyta > Magnoliopsida > Alismatales > Alismataceae > Alisma > Alisma plantago-aquatica. The sequence continues at coordinate 299,611,661 of OY856410.1, read as the reverse complement.
TAAATGAACTAAACTATTTGGTAGTATAATGCTTGGAAGTGACTTAACTCTTTGGTAGTCAGTCACATTGTACATATGATCTAACTCTTTGGTAGGAGATCATAAAGGCATTAATATCAAACTTTTTGAGAGTCAAGAGAATGCATAAAAACCATTGGAGGCCAATGCAAGGATGTATAATGAAAAAATATGCTTAAATATGTGTTATCTATTTTTAATAGACACCTTTGTTCAAGTATGTTTTTATTATATTTTTGCTGACAAGTATTAGTTTTATCTTATTACCAGGCCATAGCATAAAGAGGTAGGTAAATCTGGTAGCGCACTCAACACAATATTTTATTATTTAATGCTGGCATTTACCACTTCTAGTATCTTTTATAGGTGATGTGGATATATGATCTTGAAGACCTTGATAGTTGATAGTTGTGTGGTGAGTAGATGTATAGGTGGACCTATTGTCTAAAAGATATTGTTTAGTGTAGTATGTGCATGTTTAAAGTTTACTGTTCAATATGTAATTCAAAAGTTGTCACTATTCTTATTGTAATTGTACGTTGAATTGTGAGCTTGTGTAATATGGTTTTTCCTTGTTCATGTGTGTGACACCCTTTGTGCACAAAGAGAGATTATTGAAAACTTAAATAATGATCAACCATTAAAAACGAATTACCAAAAATCATAGGAAATTAAAATTGATTTGCAGCAAGCACCATGAGCCGAGATTTATTAGTCTTGAGTCAACACTTGCATTTCATAAAATATTTGAGATAACAATACAGGTATGTACATACCGCCAAGGGCAGACAAGCCAAAAACCACATGTCGGTTATCATATTTTCAAAACTCATCGAGAACACCCCCAAGGACCTGAGTGTATAGGGATGACACATAGGACTCTATTACTAGACACTATCCATATACCATGATCCACTAGGTGTAGGTCATCTTCATATTATATCCTCATCTATCTGATCTTTAGTTTGGCATGGGCGTCCACCTAAAAGATATTTAACCAATAGGATGACATGAAAGTCCCAATGAGATATATAACTCTCCACCAACTCTATTATTATCATAGATAACTTAAGTAGATACATTAATATACTGAGAAGGTTGAGCAGAATCAATTAAATGACATATACCTCATGAATAAAGTAAATAGAGCAGTAATATGCACTTTCCACTGAGTAGTAAAACAATCAATAATTTAAGAAGGAATACGAAGAATATGTATAACTGTTATAAACTAAATAGTATAAAAGCAAGGCAAGGCTTCAGCCAATATTATCATATTTGATTCTAAACAAATATGCTACATGGCTATTTATGAGTTTATTATGCCCTAAGAATTTGGGTTGTACCACCCAAATCCAACTAACCACTGCTAAGTCAAAATTAGTGCCATACAAGGTCAATGGAAGAGCCGAAATCCATGACATCACCAAACCTTGTGGTCTATTCACAAGTACACCACAAAGACATACCAGTCAACTACAACCAGTGACATATGGTCAAGTTGTGAAAATCCTATCCCACCTTAGTACGTGTCACAGTGCTATTGAAATTGAGTTACGACCCATAGCCGCACTCCTTCCAGGGTATGACCCACAACCAATCCTGTGAAACCTCATAATCATCAAGTCACTGAGCTATGGCCCACAACCATTCTCCTGCCAGGGTATGGCCCACAACCAATACTGTGACTTAAGGATACAAGGAGATACCTCAACTTGCACCCCCCATATGCAACAATATGCGCTCTGAGTGTTCGACAAGAATTGCTCATTTCACCATCCATCTAATACTGACACTGAAGATGGATCCATGGCACATGGCAACTACATGATTAGATTCCACTTGATTAACTAGACCAATTAAAGTGTCTTTTAGCATCAATCAAGTTATAACGTACAAACCATAGACGAATTCTCCAAAAAAAGGGCATAGTATCACATTAGAGATATAATCAATTAAACTATAACTTGATCCCATCATCTCATAGAATCATGTCACTGCCACTCCCAAAGCTATCACCATCAGCACAATATCATGGGATCTCAATCCCTCAATTACAAACATGAGGTTATCACATCAACTAGTCACTAAGCCTATGCCAGGTCATATGACCTATCACATCACACTTGTGATTCATTGTTATCTCATTATACTTCATTGGGCATATAAGCACTACTTATACCAATCATCACTTATTCCACATCACATATACATACCATAGCAATCATTAGCTATTACATTCATCTTTTTGGAAAAGGTAATAGTATATGAATAGAGAGAGAATAAATTTCAACACATTAAACACCTTTAGATAAAGTAGGAAATGCATCATAAGTTCCCTAATTTAGGATTAGGCTTCATGCTTAATCCACATAGCGTTCTCAAGCATCATTTTATCTCAAATCTCTAATTTTTACTACCTCCCAAAAGTTGGAGTGTATGAGGCTAAAATTTAGACAATATAACCAAGTATTAACATTCACATATTATACTTTCCATGTCTCCTTGTCAAGGCTTATAGCCAATGCTTGATATTATTTAACCAACTTCTTAGTATTCACAAGTTATATTACCCAATTAACCCACAAGGTTAAAGTCATGTAATTTAAGAGAGGAAGTATAATATCATTCTTTCTATTCATACACATTCAATAATATGACCTTCCCTTAGAATCAAGGTCAGTTGATCTTCTCATATAGTCGATTAGGGTTTTACCTCATGACCACATCGCCCACCCTAATTACACAAATTTCCACTTTTTGAAACTGATTTAGGTTTGAACAACATTAGTTAGATATGAATAGATCATCATGTCTCATCAGCACTAGGTATCACCATTCCATAAATGTATATGTGTTTATCTCATTAAGTTATGTGTGTGTTACAACCATGCATTATGTAAACACATTAACTATGCACCAACATAATGTTTCATCATTATGTGACCCATATGTTGTTACCCTTCACAAGTTATCAATCACATTATCATACTAAGGAATGTCAAACCTTAGATTACATAACTAGAGGGTTTTACTTCAAATTATACACAAGGCATTTATTAGATCATCAAACTTGTTCATATGATTTCTACACAAAAGCTAACACCCCTTGATTCCAACAAGGCTTATCACCACTATCATGTATTCACACAGTTGTCTCATTAACCTCTCTCACAAGTTACAATCATCTAGAAAGGAATACAAAAGACACTTGTCATGGATTACAATCCTTCACTAAGGTGAGAACATAAGTCTTACCATCTTAGGATTAGGATTATCATATGGTTACTTTACCACTAAACCCTATTTCTATAACCTTCCACCTTGGAGAGCTTTAGAGCTAAGCATCATAATTAAGGATTGACCATTCATAGTCATGACATCTTAGATACACACTATGTATTGACTATATCTATACACAATATTATAGGTGTAATGGCCCATCATTACACATGTATCAACTAATCAATTGCATAACGTCTCAGTCTATCTCTAACCCTAGATGTCGGTTTCACCTTCAACTTAAGGTATCAGTTTCACATTCATCATGTGATATCATTTTCACCACCTTATCAAGATTTCAGGTTGGCATTGACGTAAGATATAGGTTTATCATCAACCCTAGGTATTGGTTTCATCTCTTCTAAGGTGTGTTGGCTTGACATGCACATTACATCATGGTTTTAACACCCACTAGGTATATCGATTTACCTCATCAAGGTGTGTCTCAATTTGTAACATCTTGGTTCAGCCTTTGATATATCAGTTTCATTACCTACAAGTGAGATCTCAATTTCATCTTCTCCATGGGTGTTAGTTTAACCTTACTTGAAAGTGTGTTGAATTCTCACTCAACAATGTAGTATCTCGTCTATGCTTTACTAGGTCATGAGGTGTGTCGGGTTGACATAGTATTGAGTATTGACCTATCATTCTCATGAAATGTCAACTACTCACAAACAAAGCATGAGTGCTAACCTCCCCAAGGTATATCCGACCAAGTGCTAACCTAGTGTGTCGGTTTGGCATATCTAGGTCATGTCGACTTGGTGCTGACTCATGATGTCGGGTTGGCACGCTCAAGCTATCTCAATTTGACACTAATCTAAGGTGTTGACTGGGTACTAGCAAAACATACCAATTAACACTTGTAAAGGATATCCATTCCATATCTCCATGATATGTCAACTTAGCATTGATTTAGAATGTTGGGCTAACTCTCCATATGTGTGATGGTTCGACATCAATCACATATTGGTTTGGCACCAATTGCATCTTAGTTTAACCCCTCCAGAGCATGTAAGGTTTGAACTAATTTGGAGTGTCGTCTAGATCAAAGTGTGTCAGTTTTGATTATACAAAGCAATGATTGCTTAAACACTAAACATAACATATCAGTTTGGCACCACAAGGCATGTCGAATGCTCACAATCTAGTGTGTGTCTCAACTTGTCATCTTCAACCTTAGTATATTGGCCACTAGTTCAACTACTATCATGGCAAGAAAGTACAAGATATGGACAACAAACTAAATGAGGTTCCTTCATCAAATTGGTTCATAAGACCATCATTAACTACTAGCATATATACGATACATGATTTAAAGATGAGAATAAATATGAGCAGATGAAAGTGTGAAAGTAATAAAGAAGGCTAAGAGTTATATAACCTGCCTAAAGAAAGTATCCATCAAGGCTTCAAGATCCATGATCCAATCTCTAAGTACACATTTCTCATGTTGAATATGATCCATCAAGAGTCCCAAAATCGACCTCAACATTATCTCCAAGAAAGAAGAAGATGCCAAGGTTATGATAGATCAAGGAGGAAAGAAGGAAAGAGAGAACTACGGCCTAATAAACCTTTATTCATGATATAATTCCATGGCTAAGAGGGGAAGAAGAAGATGAATAAGAGAGCTTAAAGAAATCATTATCAAAGAAACACAACTTACTAATATAGAAGATGAATAAGGAATCACCATGAGCAAGGAACTCTACCTCCAAAGCTCTATGGGGACTTATTCTAACTCCTTAAGATTCCAAGCTCGTACGCCAATAAGATAAGAACAACAATGGACAAAAGGGTTCACTTGTGTGAAAAGGGAGGGGGTTATATACTTGAGGGATAAAAGAGATCAAAAGAAAGGTGTCATCACCTTAAGAGTCTAGGTGACACTTGCCCATGTGCAAAGGCCACATGCAACCACTTTATCTTAACATGCAAGGTTATGGTGATATTCTCTAGGTAGAGTATCAACCTCTTAGCCTCCTACCAAGGGAATCACTTCTCCAAACCAATATATTATGCTACACCAAACCGATACACTACATTCCAAGGTCAAAACACACATTGTCCATATATCATTATTACTATGATGATGCCACTTCTTGCTCGAGATCTGAACTAGGTGCCCACCTATTTCTCTATCCTCTAGATGATGTTGAATAAGAGACTGAACACTCTAGAGATGGTAAATTCATGTTAACCCTTTACTTTGGGTAAATTGCAATTTACACCAAAACTAGCCCACGAAGCACAAGCATCATCCACACATGCCCAACTTGAAACTTAAGCTCTTCACAAGGATCCCCATAGCATCGTCCTCTCTTTCATGATTCTAAATCACTACCGTCATGTTCAACATGTGACATATTGCAAGATAACCCCTCATCTTGGGTGAATTGCACTCTGGTCCAAAATAAGCAAACATTACTCAAACATTATCCAAACAGAACCAAACTTGAAACATAATTGTGTCACATGATAACAAAATGCCTGATAGGATTAGATTAAAGTTCTAGAAAACTTCCTTAGGAAAAAAGGGTTAGTCCAAAACCTAGGTCAGGGTCCTTACAATGTGCATGTGCTACAATTATTAGTCCAAAAACTAGGTCAAGGTCCTTACAATGAGCATGTGCTACAATTATTTCCTTCTAAGATCCTCAAATTTTCTTCTTCTTAGATTAATGTGTTGTGTTTGAATTGAGATTCTCACTGAGGTGAGGGTTAGAATTTGGATGTCACACATGTGGTTAAGTTGTTGAAAGCCTGGGTAAGCCACATCTTATGTCTCATGACCATGACAATTCATGTAGTCTATTAGATAGAATAGGGTTAAGGTGTAAGATTAGTGTTTTGTTTGCGAACATTTACCATTCACATTTGGGTGTATGGAACTTATTAAACTGATCATACATGATAATAATATATGTATAAAGTACACTAGTCATGATTTAGGGTTACTTAACTTTTTTTTCTTTAGTATGTTATGGTCGCATGGGAAAGACTACATATTATTAAGTTTAACATCATTAGTTTATTCAACCTAGTTTCTATAGTAGACGTATTCATACCATTGATTTTAGAGAAAATTGGGGTGTATGAGCAATAAGTTCAAACTTTTAGGAATTGGAATCCCCCGTTTTTACTTAGTCACCTCACTTATGTTTACCATTTTAGATATATAAAGTTAAATTTTAACATCTATATTAATTTCCCAAAAAAACATTCATGGTAGTAAAATTAGCAAGGATTACACATTTACCTCGTTAGGTAGTAGCTACATGCATTTGACATTAGTACTAGAAATGACCCAAGTGTAACTTACTATATACAATGATAAGTTCAAATAGTACTCAAGTTAATTACACTCCTAGTGAATAAATCTTATAAGATTCCACCCCTTCAAAGGATTAGTCTATAGCTTGTCTAATATTCATCTATAAAGACAACAAGGGTAGGTTAACTAGATCATACATACCCATAACTTCTTCTTTAGACTCTCTACTTTTCTTTCTTAGGCCTAGGGTATCAGTATAGACCTAGTTAGACATAGGGGTTTTCACTAAAAGGTAAAACTTCCTTATGATAGTGACTTGGTTCCAAAAGTATTTGATACATCCTAGAAAACTTCTATTTCTGTACATATAATGTAATAATGAGAGTAAGTTTCATGAGGAATAGTGTGATGGAAATCCAAAATGGAACCAAAATCAATTTGGGAACTAGGTCAACCACTTTACACCATACAATAGGTATACAATTGTTCTATCATCACTTTGTTCCACTAAAAGATTCAAATTCTTAAACCATCTAGATAGACATAGCAAAATCATCTCTAACTTGAGCATAGGAGGAAGCAACGAGGTTTCCTATTACACAATATAAACTTCTACCAGATCCTATTATGGTATGGCATTCATTAATCCTCAGTTCACTCTAATCACATTTTATACTACCTCATCTCAAGACACAAGATAGTCATATGATCATCCAATATTATAGGAATGGATCCCGACCATAATGCCTTTACAAGACGATAAACTATATCGACAAACAATCATCATCTTATTAATTATAAAAACCAATTACACTATGGAGGTAGAGAGGTGAATCTTAAGAATATCTTTTGAACTTATAACTTCGTCAACCAATCCTCATGTATGAGGCATAATTATCTCAATAGAGATGGTATCCAAATCTTAGTAGATAACCTTGGGAAAATATGTAAAATCCATAACCTAGATTGATCTCTTAATAAGGCTTTGCTAGATTATCTATGTGTTTGAATGTTTTGGTTACATGCTCTTGGTAAATGTAATTAGTTGGTTTATATTTTTCTTTTTTGGGTCTAATTACATATTTCCCCATGTTGAAGGATCTTCTAGAATTTTTCACATTTGCATGTTCCTCTTTTGCTTTATCTTGGTTTGGTGCACCTAGACATCCTAATCATGTATTATTCCTTCTCATTGATTGAGAACCGATGGAAGTGATTTGCCTTTCCATCTGTTGAAAATAGATGGAGCTATTCTTTCTTTTCATAAGTTGAAGACTGTTGACCCCTTTAAGATTCTATGCTTACATTAATCTCCAAGATCATTAGTTTAGGGCTGATGACAACAACTAATGAAGATGCTAACCATTGGAGATTAATCCATGATCAATTGAGGATTGATGAGAGACAGCTGGTGGCTGTTGACTTCTCATCGATCGACAATCAATGGAGGAGCTCTCCAGTTGATTGGTGGCCTTTCATCAGTTGAAGACCAATGGAGTTAGGACTGTGATCACCAGTGATGAAGCATCTATCGATGAGACTACTAATGCTTGAGAAACCTTGATATGCCTCTACCAATGGGATTTCTAGGTGCATGGACCAACAATTGAAGACCAACAGAATGGAGGGTGCTTGGGAACCATTGAAACCCTAGTGTTCCTAGAATTGTTATTCAACTAATAGAAATTTTGAACCATCTTTTAGGGAAGTTTTTGTGCAATGAGCGATTGTGGGTCAACTTTGACCATATTTATCTTTCCTTGAGAGTAATATATACCCCCTTGACCCCATTCGTCCACTCATTTGTGTGAGTTGATCTCAAAGTGATGGAGCAACATGATATGCCATGGGTTGGTGTGATTCCAACTGATTAAAAAGTAGTTTTCATTGATCTTTGTCAATGTTGATGCTTGCTTCCTTTCTTCTTTTCCAGAGAAGATCAATGCTCTTCCCAGCGTCACTAAACCTAAATTTGACTAAGTGGATTTCCTAGCCTTAGTGCTCTTGAGGATGCATCACCCTCTTCCTCCTTGGATAATTTTGTAATGGTTTTCCTTTAGGGTTTCAACTACCATGGTCTTACGCCCTATTTTCCTTCTCTATTCTCGTTTTAGGTGCCTTTAGACCATGGATATGCTTTCACAGCAAGTCTTGAGAAGAAAAATCTCATGTCTTGGAGTGGTTTCTATTACCTTTGGGGTATGTGGTTGATAACACCCAAATCTACACATATTATCCATGCATTTTATCTATAGTTTTGTGCCACTTTAGTCTTAATATGCCCAATAATGCTCATGCCTTGTGATTTCTATCTCTCATTAGATATTGTAGTTAGAATAGCCAATAATGTAGCTAAATAGCCAGTGTTGGACTAGAATGCACCAAACATAGATGAACAACCTCTTATCCATGCTCTCTCTACTAAACTAAGGCCCAATGAATTGTATTGTTTGATATATAACCTAATGATGAATACATTGTCATCACAATCTTGTTCTTTACTCTGGGCCCAGTTTGGCTCCGAATAATTTCTATCACTGTCTAAATTTTGTGTACACCCATTGGATATTTAATTCCTAATTTAATTGGGTTTATATCTCATGTGTAGGCCAATTGGGAGCATATGGGCCCTATCTTCTCAGCCATATATCCATTTTAGCCCTTGGATTAGGCTTGGTCAATGTTGGTCAATGACCCCCTTCTCCTCTCCTTCTCACAGCTCCTCTCAACCCTAATCGTGACCCGTGATAAATAGGCCATGACCTCCCCACATATCACGACTGCGATCTTCCATAATCGCGACCTCCACAAAATATTGTGACCTACCCTCCAAAGATCGTGACCTCCCTTCTCTCTAACTCGTAGTCACGATTCCACCATATCTACCCTAAAACTGTAGTTGCGTTATATCCCTCATGCCAACTCTACGCGTTGTTGCGACCAGCAGTGCCTACGAGCGTCTCCTCTCTTCCCCTCTGGATCGTGACCACGCTCTTCCTCACTTCCATCATGTTCATCACCAATCGACTGCAACAACCTCTGCCACTCTCCATCGACATCACCAAACAATCGTGACCTGATACCATCTCCAACTGTCAGCTGGCACCTCACGGTCCGCACTGCTACATCCCACGGTTATCTACTCGTCCCCTCTCTACCCTTATCGTGACCATGATTCCCCTAACCACGCCTGCGATACCAAGTAACCGCGACCACAGAGTCCTTAAACACTGCGACCTGCCTCCATAACCTCGACCTTGCTTCCACCTTCACTCCTCAACACCGTGACCTCTACTGGTTCACAATCTTCACCTGCTCGCGGCCTGCACAACCCCAGCAACAGACGCGATACTCTCCTCCGCATCACAACAGAATCATCGCCAACCAAGATCACGATCCTTCCTCTCTGCCACCGATCCTTGCTAGGACCGTGACCTGGTTTCCTCCTCATAACACCTTCCTTCTCCACCCACGATGGCCTCTACCCTCACATTGCTTCCACCTTCACCCGGTCTGCAACCATTACGCACACCATCACCTTTCCTCCCCACCTGCTGATAACTGTGATCGTGGTTCTAACAACTGTGACCATGGTTCCTCCACGAAGACCGTGACCTAACCTACAAACCCCAGCAACCACAACCGCTCATCAGCTAACTGCCCATGACCTCAGTAAAAGGGAACCGTGACCAAAGGGGCTAGAAGAGAAAACTACGATCACCAGGGAAAAGCACAGCCTGGGGTCTGTACCACAAGAACCACGACCCATCACAGGAACTAATCACGACCCCAGCAACAAAGACACCTCAGTCACGGTTAAGTAGATCTGACCCGAATAGTCAGTGCCCAACACTATAAATACCCCTAGACCTGATCTAGAAAGGGGGCGGACCTGGGGTCCAGAGGAGAGTCCAGGATCCAGATCCAATTCAGACGTCGGAAGGTTGTCGGGTTGGATCCAGAGCCCCGTGGGAGCATCCTAAAGTCTGAGAGGACCAAGGCACTCAGCCTACGTGTTCCAATAGCCACCAGCCTCCACACTCTCTCTCCTCCATCTCCATCTCAGATATACTCTCTCCAAAAGCAGAAGTTGAGGAGAGAGAAGATCTATCAGCCTAAAAGGCAGGTCAAACTTTACATTTACAAACCTGAATTCTTCTAGGATGCCCACAACTTTATTACTAGGTCGAATACAGGGACGTGGTGACGTTTAGGATGCTACAGATATCGTTCTTGAGTCAGATAAGCCAAAACGATAGTCGATGAAAATATGTGCTAGAACTAGTCTAGCGGGTTGTCACGAATTAAAACTAAGAAAAGAAAAGAAAAGAAAAGAAGACAAAACAGAGATCATGGTTCTACTAATCAGAGAAAGAGTGTTCTTGGCTATGTAACCACAAACAGGACAGTCTATGCACTCGTTCTCGGGCATAGACAACCCTCAAACACCTAAGCAAGCATCTAGTACGCACATTGGTATCTGTCCTGTGGGTCATTCCACTCGCTCTCGCGATGCGTGACTAGAACCATCAACGATATGTCATCGAACCTCTCTCGAGGATGACATATTAATACCTTAGAATATGCTAAGTTCCCTCTCAGGTCTTAGGACATTTAGAGATATTAGGAACATAGAACCTTGGATCTTCCTCCTCTCGGGTTCAGATCCAAACTATCGTCTCTTAGCTATTCCTATAATGGATCTCTCGATATAGGCAGAAATAGCAGTTCAAGAGAGTAAGAGATCAACCAAACTTGCAATCATAACTTAGAAAGAGAAAATAGAACATGCAACATACTAGATCTGAAATGAATCTACTTGCTTAAGGCAAAAGTACGTATACATGCCCAGATTGGGCTACATAGCCAAGAAGGAGCTAGCCATAGACAAGCATAGTTATCACGGAACAAAGATGAATGAACATCGTTTGTACAGATAAACTAACAAAACAGTTGAATGAAAGAGAAGAAGGATGAGATATATCCCATAGAGGAGAGGTGGCTCTCACTCCTTGGCCTCCGTGCAGGCTCGATCTCGTCCCTTGGTCCTCCTCTTTGTCCTTTTAAATTCCTTGGTCCTTTCTATCTCTAGATCTGCCCCGAACAACATCCTGGTGGAGGTGAGAGAATGGTAGTGGAGACAGATCTTCTCTCTCCTTAGCGTCCACCTTTGGAGATCGTAGACCAATAGTGGAGGAGGGTAGTGATGCAGATATTCTCTCTCCTTAGTGGTGAAGATGAACATAGCCTAGATCTTCTCTCTCCTCAACTTCTACCTTTGGAGAGAGTAGATCTGAGATGGAGATGGAGGAGAGAGAGTGTGGAGGCTAGTGGCTATTGGAACACATAGGCTGAGTGCTTTGGTCCTCTCGGACTCTGGGATGCTCCCATGGGGCTCTGGCTCCAACCCGACAGCCTTCTGACATCTGAACTGGATCTGGACCCCTGCCCTAAATTTTCTTAGAATTCTCTTTGAATGGACTTGTTTCCACTTTTGTAAAGTGAGTGATGTAATTTTTGATGCATTTAATACTTACCTTATACATAAAAATTGTTTCTTGAAGCAATCTCTTCAAAAATGGTAAATAGTCGGTAGTTCATGTAATTCTAACTTGTATCACTAGGATATGGAGTTGCATGTTGTATATAGACTTTACAAACACATTCATTGATATCAAAAATTTAATGGATATGTGTATCCATGGATAGAATCAATTCATGATGGAAGGATGCCCTTAAAGGTTATTTCCTTTAGAAATAGTGGCACCTGATTAGTATATGGGACTTTTGACTTAAATATCACTTTTGAAGATACAATTGTAGGAATGTTATAGGTACTTTAACTAGCATTTATGTGAAGGCAAACTATAATATATGAACAATGAGTTCTTTATTATATTTTTGAAGTTCTTCCTTTCCATGAGTACAGTAAGAGAAGTTGACTTGTGAGGACTTTATGTGATGAGATTGAAGTGGATTTGATTTGAGTAGGGGTTTTATACCCTTATAACTTTTAAAGTATTATTCCTTATGACATGACTTGATGTGGTCGTTAGGCATTATTGTATACCATGCTTTGTATGTTTTATATCTATTGTAGTTATGTGACATGAATCCATTTTGTAATTCCATTGTTTTTTTTATTTTATCTTGTATAAACATGATCACATAGATATATTCCCTTCGGTTGTTAGGGGGTATAGTGAAATAGGTTAATTTTGTAGCAATCTAAATTGTGAGAAGATAGTCATGGCCATATATCAGTGAATAATGGGGACGTTTGGGGATGATATATCCCAACATATTCAAACCTTGTTAGGGACTCAGTGAAAGATGATGGTTCAAAAAGGAGATATATGATATGTTACAGAGATTGAAATATGATGTGAGGGGATGACACCCTAAGTTTGGCACCATGTCTTTTATAGTACAGACAAATTTGTGACATGTGGATCCATCCTAGAGTAATTATCCACTGTAGACTTGACCTTAGATCACTCTATATTTGATACACCTTGCTTCAACCCAAAATTTTGTGGATAGATCTGATGGAATCCTGATATCCTTGATCTTATATGGATTTTTAGTCTGGGCTTCATAGTTACTAGATAGAGATTTGTGTGGCACTCCTTAAACGGGAAAGGTCATAATGAACATGTAACTCAACCGAGTAGTATATATGTTTAGGTTCATGTGATGATAAACATGGTTGCACTCTTAATTTGTGATTTTCTTACTATAGTAAATATATTATCAATTACTTATTCAGGTGCATACGATGGTACATATAAGGTTGTGGTAAAGGGTACACCTTTGAGTATACATTAGTCTATTTGTTTTTTACTTCGAAATATTAGACATACTATCTATAAGTAATAGATATTTTGATTAGTATATCATATCATTGGGACTTGGGGTCTCACCCTATGATTTTTCCACGTCTTTTAGATGATGAAAAAGTTATCCAAGAAGCAAATGAAAAGATTAGTCTGGAGGGGGGCAATCTTAGTTTTAAGGAAGGTGATATCTACGTCAAATATTCCCATAGGTAGGTGATGTTTTCATGACCTACTCTGAGAACTAAGTAAAGTTTATGTACAAGAGTAATGGTCTAGATTTGTCCCTATACACTCAGATCTACGCATTTGTGATTCTTTTCTTTATTTTTGATGTATGTAATATGGATATGCATGCACTACCTCTAGATTCAAAATTGTAGGGATTTGTAAGGTTTCTATTTACATCATGAGCCATGATGTATATCTTAATGTGAGTCACTACACAACTGTGACAATGTATATGAATTGTGATATTTTTTTTACTGATATAAATATTGTTTATATTGTGCCCTTTTATTGGATTAATTTTTTGGACCCCATTTCTTATGTTGTGCTTAATGTGTTTTTGTTGGTTTGAATTGGAATTTGTCTTGATTCAACTCAATTTGTGGTGGTGGAACATTAGAAGATTTTTGTATCAAAGCCTAGACTCTCTAAGTATATAGGGACAATTAAGATGTTTTGTCTATTCTTATGAGTCTGATGAATCTAATTATTGATTATGATTATGCAAATATGGTTGAACATCATCAAGAATACATGGAAATCACTTTTGTTCCACTAGGAGGTATCAGAAGGCAACATGTATTTGAAGAGAGAGTTCCCAAAGTAGAGATAGAGAAACCCAAATGGTACCCTTAGATCGGCCAATGCATGTCCATCCAACCTTTCGATCTATGTTTGGAAATGTCCATGTTTTTTAGTTCTTCAAGAAAGTACTAGCTCCTTTTCCTAGGGGACCTTCCTCAAATGTCAAGTCTATGATTCAAGTAAGACTCTTGAATGACTAAAGCAGATTGGGGCCTTAGAGTAGTCAGTTAGGATTGATCCTACAGATGCTAGTTTGTGGCTAATAGAGGTAGAGAAGGCTTTCTAGTTGCAAGATACGTAAGATGAAGACAAGGTGAAGCATGAAATTTACCAATATAAAGTTAATGATCACCACTGTTGGGCCATTGAGGAGGAGAAAATGCCCAATGAGGCCATTACCGGGCAAAGTCCAAGAGGGAGTTTGAGAACCAATACTTCCCTTGGTCATATAAGGATGAGAAGATTACACACTTTGAACAACTAAGATAGAGGATGATGATGATGAATGAGTATGAATCGTGATTTGTGGAACTGTCAATGTTTTCATATGGTACCAACAAAATAGGAAAGGACAAGGTAGTTTGAGAAGGGATTGAATGCATAGTTGACCACAATGGTGCTGAATTTGGAGTCATGCAAGAAGTTCTTACACTTTATTGAGTCTGTGAGGAGGATAGAGAGTACAATACTTGACATTCTTCACTAAGATGCCAAGAGGAATCCCACAAAATCATTTGGATAGTTTTCTAAGGGCTCTACAAGGCAAAGGTTCTCTAGTTTACTGAGGTCATATTTTTGAGAGTTGCAATAGAGAACAGATACATTAGAGCCAAGGGTGCAACAAAAGTCAAAGTGATCATCTAGTAAGGGAAGAGGTTGGGTATTCCTGCCATCTAGATGTTACAGTTCAAGGTTAGAATCAATGATGGAGCCATTTGGGTACCTACCCATAGATAACATGTTTTTACCACAATCAATCTGGGGATTTGAGGATGTTCTACCTGTAGATAAACTAGGAGGTGTCACTACACAAGGATGGATCCAACATGGCTCACAACAACATGGAAATGGTGGTGGTAGAGGATGTGAACAAGCTTTTCAAGCAATATCATCATGACCTACAGGAAGAAGCCAAGGAAGATCATAGGTGATGACCCAATTCTATGCCATGAGTCAGTCAAAGGAAGTTGCCAACACTTAAGTCATTACAGGTCAGATGGAACCTTTTAATCTAACTTGTCTGCATCTACCAAGTTATCTATTTTGGTTGAAATGGGTGTGATGCACTCATTTAAGACTAGAGAGGTGATTATACATTGTAATATGCCTATTAGTTATCCATCTAAACCTCTTTACCTTGAAACCTCATTAGTTGGGTCCACAGTTTTGTGAGAGGTGTGCCAATCTTGCATTCTTATTTTATCTAAATGCATCACTCAAGTGAGTTTCATGCCACTCTATATGCATGTATGCAATGTGTCCTTGTAATGGATGTCCCAGAGAAGTATATGGTGGTGTTGCATTGTAAATCCAAAGGTGTAGAGTTTTTGGAGGGAGATGTCTCTTAGATTATCCAAGGAGATTGAGATATTCTTCCTATGTTTTGTTTTTTTTGGAAGCTATAGGCTAGAGGTTGATGAGGTAGGGTTGTGATTTTTTCTTAGCTCAAGTGGTGGACACTAAGTTCATGGGTCTCGACATCCATTTTGTACATATGGTGTGTGAGTTTGAGGATGTATTTCCTAATGAGTCACCCAGTTTCCCTTGAGAAATTGAGTTTGGGATCAATCTAGTCCCTGGTACTCAACCCGTATGCACCATATAGGATGGAAACTATAGAAATGAAAGAGTTAAAGAAACAATTTCACAAGTTACTAGATGAAGGTTTCACATGACCGAGCACGTCTCCATGTGGTGCTATAGTTTTTTTATTCAAGAAGAAGTATGGTTACATGAGGTTATGTATAAATTACCAATAGTTGAACAAAGTTACAATGAAGAACAACTACCCCTTTTGCAAGGATCGATGATTTTTTGATCAATAGAAGGCTTAATGCAACCCATGTTGCAAACAAAAACTCAATTCACAATTCAACTCTGCTAGTTAATATCCCAAAGCATGGGCTTATATGGATAACACAAGGGAATCCCTAAGTGGCTTAATTTTGTTCAAAACCAAACTAAAATAAGAACTAGAAACTAATTAATTAAAAATAAGCGAGTCCCTAACATTATAGTTAGATTTAAAAATTGTTATGTCGAGAACTTGGATCTGAAAGTGGCACTCAGATCTAGATGTGTCTTGTCTTTCATGAAGGGTGCTACAATATTTTTTAAGATAGATATAAGGTCAGGATATAACCAGCCAAGGTTCAAGATGGAGGACATACCTAAGATGGCATTCAGAACTAGGTATGACCATAATGAGTTTGTAGTAATGTCATTTGAGCTAACCAGTGCACCTGAGACTACTAAGAACTTAATGAAAAGGGTGTTTAGCTAACATTTTAATCAATTTTTTGTGGTCTTCATAGATTACCTATTGATTTCCTCCAAGAACTAGGAATGAGAAACATCTGTGTGTGATGTTAGGATTGTTGAGGCAACATTAATTATATGAGAAGTTTACTATGTGTGAGTTTTGACTGACGTAAGTTCCTTTCCTAGGTCATATCATATCCAACTGAGGGATTTGTGTAGATCCTAAGAAGGTGGAGCCAATTTTGATACAAGAACAATTCAAGATACTAACTGAAGTACAAAATTTCCTTGGTTTAGCTGGGTATTTTAGACAGTTTATCAAGAAATTTAGTTCTTTGGCCTCTCCATTGACCATGATAACCAAGAAGGATGTACTATTTGTTCATATGAAGAAATTTCAAAGGAGTTTTGTGTTCTTGAAGGGGAAGTTGACTTCTATACCTATTGGTGTTGGAAGAGCCTATGAATAGTTATATGGTTTTCTGTGATATGTGAAAAGATGGTCTCAAATGTTCTTCTAATGCGAGAAAATTTAATGATTTCTTTTGCTTCTAAACATCTCAATAATTATGATGAGAAGTACTTGACACATGATCTTGAGTTAGCAATAGTTGTCTTGGCTCTAAAAACTTGGAGGCATTATCTTTATGAAAAGAAGTGCTAAATCTTCAAAGATAACAAGAACCTATGGTATCTTTTCTCCAAACATGAGTTAATTATAAGGTGTTAGAGATGGATCAAGCTAATAAAAGAATACGATTTTACAATGGAGTATCATCCACGAAAGGCAAACATGGTGGCAGATGCATCAAGAAGGAGGCCATCATCGTTATCTTTGTTAGAATCATCATGGTTGAACTCATTAGCTTATTAAAGGAGGGACATGTTTATGTTTCCATGACAGATCAACATTCAGATGGAGGTTTCCATTCTTAATGGGTTGCTAGCTCAGTTTCAAGTCAAGCCAATGTTCATACAACAGACTAGAGATGCACAATAGGGTGATAGTGTGATATAAAATATTAGGCTAGAGGTTGGTAGAGGGAAACATGATGGGTTTCATGAATTAGAGAATGGTACATTTTGTTACCATGATAGGATGGTGGCCCCTAATGTGGAAGATTTAAGGAATGTGGTGCTCAAAGAGGGACATTCCTCAATATACACAATGCATCTTGATAGTAACAAGATGTACCATAACCTCAAGGATTTATATTGGTGGACACTATTAAAGAAGGACACAAAAAAGTTCTTGACCTAGTGTCCTATCTGTTTGCAGGTCAAAGAATAGCATCAGAGACATACATGAACATTACAACATTTGTCAATTCCTAGATGTAAATGGTATTATGTAACCTTGGACTTTGTGGTTGGTCTCCCTAGGACAACCAAAGGTCATGATTTCATCTAGGTGGTGATTGAAAATAGAAAAAGATAACTCACTTCCTTCTAGTTAACACAAACTACATCATTGAGAATCTAGCACATATATACATATATGAGATATTACACTTGCATGGAGTACCAAAAAATAGTATCTCATAGAGGACCCCACAATTTACATGTAGATTCTGGTATTGTCTACATACAATGTTGGACACAATTTAAATTCAGTGCAAGGTCTCATCCTTAGATAGGTGGTCAGTCTATAAGTACTGAAGAGACCTTAGAAAATATTTTAAGGTTTTATGTACTCTATATTATATAAAGTTGGGATGTCCATCTCAGTTTGATTGAGTTTGCTTACAACAAAAACTACCACAACTATCCTTCATGGCACCATTTGAGACTTTGTATAGAAGGTCTTGCATATCCCCTATATTATGGTATCAAGCATGTGACTATCAGTTACTCAGTCCACATTTTGTTCAAGCAATGAAAAAGAGGATCAAAGTGATCAGATAGTAGCGAAACACAACACAAGATAGACATAAGTTTTATTCAGATAATTTTCATAGACCATTTGAGTTTCAAGTGGAAGATGAGGTGCATCTCAAAATATCACTATGGAAAGAAGTCTTGATATTTGGCAAGAGAGTTAAGCTTTCACCCATATTTATGGGGCCTTACCCTGTCAATTCGTGTGTTGGTAAAGTGGCATATAAGTTAGATTTACCACCCAATCCAAGCAAATTATATCACGTGTTCCACGTATCCACATTGAAGAAGTACCATCCAGAGACCGAGAAGTTGATTCAACCAGTTGATGTTCAACTTGTGCTAATATGTAATATGTATATGGTTTGTTGATCTTAGACAAAAGAGTGAAAAGTTGAAGAAGAAGGACATTCTTTTAGTGAAGGTGTTGTGGAGTCACTGTGGAGTAGGAGAGGCTACATGGGGAGATTTAGGAAGAGATGCATATGGATTATCCATCCTTGTTTTCCTATAATTTTAAGGGCAAAATTGCTATTAAGGGTTAATAGTTTTAAGATCCTTGACCAAGATTAACCTCTTAATCATATTGTGATAGGCTACAAATGTGTTTGAATGCTTTGGTTACATGCTCTAGTTTATGTACTTTAGTTGGTGGATATTTTTCTTGTGTGGGTCTAAGTGGAACTTTCGTCATGTTGAAGGGACTTCTTATAATTTTCTAATTACCATGTTCTCTCTTTTACTTGGTCTTGTTAATGCACTTAGACCACATAATGTAGTGTTCTGCCTTCTCAATGGTTGACAATTGATGAAAGTGCTTTGCCTTTCCATCAGTTGAGAACTGATGGAGGTGTTCCATCTTTTCTTTGGTTGAAAACTGATGGGAGTGCCCACTCCCTTTAATGTTTTGTGATTTCATCAGTTGACATGATCATCAGTTGAGGACCAATGAAAAAAATTTGATGAAGACACTAATTGTTGGAGCCCACTCATCATTGGTTGCAGATGGATGAGAGCTAGCTGGTGACTGCTGACTTCTCATCAGTTGACAACTGAGTGAGGAGATAGCTATTTGATCACTAAACTTCTATTGTTTCAAGATTGAAAGGAGTTAGTACCAATGATCATTATCAATGAATCGACTACTGATGAGATTGCTGACAGTTGAGAACCAATGGAATCTTAATGTGCCTCTACCAATGGAAATATTGGGTGCATGGACTGACAGTTGAAGACTAGCAGAATGGAGTGGGATTGAGAGTAGATGAAACCCATGTGCACCTAGACTAAAGATGGCAACTGATGGAAAGTTTGAACCAACAATTAATGAAGTTTCTAATGCATCAAACAACAATAGGTTAGCTCTAACCATATTTTTATTTCATTAGGGGATATATGTGCCCCCTTTCTCCCCGTTCACCACCTCATTTTATGTGTTGATCTCAGAGTACTAGAGAAGCATGAGACACCATAGGTTGATGTTGCATCAACCAATGAAAAGTTTATTTTCATTGATCTTCATTGATGTTTCTTCTTGATTCATTTCTTCTTTGTATGAGAAGATCAACACTCTTCCTCAAGTCTTCTAAACCAAGTTTTGTGTAAGTGGAGTTCCTACCCTTTGTGATCTTGGTTATACATAAAAGTTTTCCTCCTTGAACCATTTCTTTATGGTTTTCCTTTAGGGTTTCAACTACTATGGTTTTACACCTTGCTTTCCATATTTATTTTTGTTCTAGTTTCATTTAGATTCTAGATATGCTATAAAGCAAGTCTTGAGAGGAGAAAACTCAAATCCTTGAGTTTTTTCTTTCACCTTTGGGACTTGTCATGAAGTTCGATGTTATATTCTAGGGGAGTTTTTTCCATTATTGTATGGGTATGATATGACTTTCTTTGCATTAATACTCACCTTATACATGCAAATCATTAACTCAGAGTAATCTCTGCTAAAATGGAAAAAAGTGATAGTTCATGTTATTCTAACTTGTATCATTTGGATACAAAGATGCATGTTGTATTTTGACTTTAGAAACATGTTTCTTAATACTAGAAATTGATAGTTTAGTATGTCTTTGCTAAAATGTAAAGGTGCACTTAAAGGTTGTATATTTTATAAATAGTGACACCCTACACATATATGAGTTGTTTGACTTAAATGTTACTTTTGATGATACTATCCTAAGAATGTTCTAGGTTCTTTTACCAGGTGTCATGATTTCAAAGTTTATGTACATAACTTCTATGTAGGAACAATGAGCTCTTTCTTATATTTTGAAGTTTCACCTTACCGTGAGTGCAATAAGAGAAGTGGCCTTGTACAAACTTTATGTGATGCCCTTGAAGTGGGTTCGACTTGAGTATGGACTTGTACCTTAGAACTTTTGTAGTTTGATTTCTTATGATAGGCCTTGATGTGGCCGAGAGGCATGATTTATATCATGCTTCGAGAAGTTAAGATCTTATAATCATACATTTTATATCTTCTAGAGTTGTATGGAATGAATCAATTTATGTAATTCCTTTGTTGTTATTTTATGTAACTTGATTAATGCAATCATGAAGAATAATGGAACTAATTAATCAAGTGCAATATTTTAATCTTATAGAGATCTAGGTCCCCAGATTTATTCCCTTGCATCATTAGGGGGAATAGTAAATTGGCTTAATCTTATAGAAATATAAATTGTGAGAAAACGTTGAGGGCCATGTATTAGTGAATATATGAAGAAGTTTGAGGATGATACATCCCATTGTATTTAAACCTTGTTAGGGACTCATTAAAGGCCGATATCCAAAAAGGAGCAGTATTTGGTATATGATGGAGATTAAAATATGTTGAGGGGTTGACACCCTAAGTTTGGTGACGTGGCATGTGTACCCAGCATAGACCTATGATATGTGGATCCTCCCCTGATCAATAGCATGATAGAGTTATCCTAAGAGAACTCTACCTTTTAAAAACTTCACTTCAATCCAAGGTTTTTATGGATATATCTAGTGGAATATGAATATGTTAGATCTTATACAAATTTCTAATCTGGGAAATACAAACACTAAATAGCAATCTGAGTGGTATGCGTCAAACTACCCCGAGAATAATGAATATGTATCTCAACTGGATAGTATATCTATTTTGGTTCCCTTGATGAGAAACATAGTTGTGCTCTTGATGTTTGATTTTCTTTAATGCACTAAACATATTTTTGATTTCTTATTTAGGTGTGTATGATGTACAAATAAGGTTATGCTAAGGGTACACCTTTGAATGTACATTAGTCTAACAACCTATTTGTTATATGTATCTCTAAATTTCACACATACTTTCTATAAGTAATAAATATCTTGATCGTTAAATCATATTGATGGGACTTGGGGTCTCACACCATGGTTTTCCACATCTTTTAGGTGACAAATAGGGATTCCCAAATAGTAGAGGCAAAGACTAGTCCCAAGGGTGACAATCTTAGTTTTGAGGTAGGTTGTGACTACATGAAGGAGTCCCTGAGGTAGGTGATGTTTGCATGATGACATCCCAAAACTTGGTGAAGTTTACGTACAGGAGTAATGGTCTAGTTTTGTCCCTACACTCTTAGATCTGGGCATGTGTGATTCCTTTCTTCATTTTTGATGTATATATTGTATGTAATTTGGATATGCATGCATGGCCTCTAGACCCATAGTTATATAAGTTGTAAGGTTTTCTACTTATGTCTTAAGTCATTCATGTATATATGTATTGATACATAACCAATACATACTCGTGGCATTCTACATGAACTATGAAGAATTTTGTAATGCATATAAAGGCTTATTTATATCATCCCCATTCTATTAAATAGATCTTTTGGAACTAGATTCTTATGATGTGGTTAATTGCTGATGAAATTTCTTGGTTTCAGTTAAGACTTGTTTTGAGAAATCTCAATATATGGTAACAATACATCAAAAAAATTATGTTTAGATACTCCATGTTGAAAGCAAGGCCGCCTAATAGTAATTGAGCTAGTACTAGTTATCACTTAGCAATAAGGTAATCATCACAACTCCTAAAACTTACTTTGGGTTTTGTTTCTTATCCATGCATGTTCAAATACCTCAAAGTGGACATAGTCAAGGCATGCTAGAAAGAAAAAAATAAAATGGCTGAAGGAGAAAACTAGGTTAAGTATAGTTATGAGTGTTGAAGTCAACCTGTACTTCATATTAGTTGTAATACTTCCCGCAAAGAAGATATAGGAACTAATATCTAGAAGAGTCAAATCCTATATAGTGATATTTACACCCCTCCATAAAGAGGCTAGGTGTGAGGGTGATTACTGTTACTAAAGACAAAGTCTCAACCACAAAAGTTGTTTGGGGAATGAAATTGACCAAATTAGGCACTCAATGAAACCCTTAATTGGCTATCCACCGAAATAGGTGACCCGCTATCACAACGTGTTAGAGGCCATGATCACTGCCACATCGTGGAACCTTTCTGGTGAGACGTCTTCGTTTGCTAGGGCTACCAAATTGGTTTCAGTTTTATACTTGCAACAACGAATTAAAGAGCCAAAACACCTATGATTATTTGGTTCTAGAGGACAAAATACGTAGGGCAAAGAGTCCAACTTTGGATGGAGGAAAAAATCCATAGCAGTCACGACTCACGATTCGTAGGACGGAAATGTAAAGAAAAATTCAGAGGACAGAGACGAGTGGTCACGCTTAGTAGAATAAAATAGTAGATAGATGTAAATTAGATCTCAATCATTATCGCCCTTTGAAATCACACAGCAATAATTGCATCCCACTAACTTTTTGTCCTTTTCTTTTCTTAGACAAAGCATATAAAAAGTGTAAGGTATTTACATCACCTTCTTCTCACACTTTTCATCCATAAAAAAAAAAATCTATCGCTCTTTCTATCCAGTAACTACAGTCATAATAATTGCTATTCTCTCTCTTTCTCGAACTGGTCAAAATTTCAAATTACTATTGGTCTCCCTTTCAATATATCTTCTCAATGTAAATGATATCCCATTGACGAAGTCCCTTTAAAATCTCATCAATTTATTGCATCCAATTAATCTCCCTTTTCTCTTTGCAATCACATAAACCCTTATTCCCTCTATTTCTCTAGATAATAGAAATCCAATATAACTATCTTGATTGGCTCCTAGTCTGATGTAAATTCTCTCAATTGTAATGAAATCTCATTTTCCTATCTCTTGGGAACCACACCTATGGCCTGGATCCTTTTATGTTTTCTCTTTCTCCCTCTCTCCCATTTTCTTCAAAATATCTATCCTCCTAACAACTAAAGTTGTACGTTGTGTCGCACTATTATATGTAATTCGGTTCAATATAACTAGAGTGACATCTTAGTAAACTTGGTTGTTTTTCTATATTTTATATAAACATAGAATAATATTTTTATAAAATTACAATTTAGTACAAGTGAAGCCATGAATTGTTTCATATAGACAAAAATAATATAATACAGAAAATTAGCTTTATTTTCATTCACGTGGAACATGATTGCTGACCGTAACTTAAAAAGAAATGCATTACTTTAGAACCAAAGTATAATAAAAGATTCTCATGAATAGATCGATCAATCTCATAGCTTTTCCGCAAACGGCTACAAAGTTTAAATAAAAGCAACTTATAGGGTGAATAACGAAACATAAGTTGTGTCCTTCTTAATTATATTTTCTGAAACCATATTGAGAAATCATTTGATAAAAAAAATAAGATTATATTACCAAAAATAAAATATTAGACAAATGTAAGGTCACCTAGAGGTTCCTCCCCATCTATTCTTATGTTTATTGTGGATGCACACGAACCAAACATATGGCAAATTCTCTCTCATATGACTCTAACTTCTCGCCGCTCCAAAGACTTTGAAGTGTGGCTCCTTCTCCTTCTTAGCCTCACTCGTCTCTGTTTAACCCTACACCAACATGTTTATGCAAAGCTTCACATGTTGAATAAAAACTAAAATTCACATAATACAACTGAGAAAGAGCAAAGTTCTCTACTATCATGCGCACACAGTTAAACTTGGATTTACATAGATAGGCCCATTTCTACCCCCTCCTATTTCTCCCTCAATCCATACACAGTTGATGTGACTTCAAAAATAGGATACAAAAACCTACAAAGTCAGCTCATTCATTGACTCTTCCTCAACAAATAGTATCTCCAGTTGACTTTGTTATTATTTTCATAGCTTCTAATGAGGATGGGTGCTATCATCCTATGCCAACAACCTTACTCCACTAGGTGGCCTTGAATGCATTCTAATATGAAGATACTCATGTAAATCAAGTTCAAGTAGAAAGAAAAATATTGGCACATGGTATAAGAAAAAATAGCGAGAGGAACACAAAGCACAAGCTCCTAATAAGACATCATTTTTCAACACTAATCTCTATCTAATGGTGGATGACTCTACCTTCGACCTCCTACATCATGATGATACTTGGTTTACGACTTCAACCTAGGCTGGATTGCTATCACCATAGGAAGTCGACACTTCTATGTTCATTTTCTAGATGATGTTCTTCTATGCCTCCATTCTACATGGGATTGGATTCCACTCATCAATGAACTAGGACTCATCCATGGTTGGATCTTGGAGCTCTTCATAGGTGATAATAACATCTACTTTTATGTTATATATAGAGAAACACGTCCTCTACCATTTCATCCAACATTCAAACAGATGCCCTACTTCTAGTTTTTCAATCAGACAATGCTCTAACATGGTCTAATAGTCACATCCCTCTCGCCTCCCAGTAAAAATAAGCACTCCTCACATAGAAACATTTATAGCCCTCATAGGAGACACAATGGAGCCTCACAGGGACAATGGCAAGAGGAAGTTGAGTTACTATTAACCATTTTGGACATAATCATCCACCATAGAATGCAACAAGTGA
Organism: Alisma plantago-aquatica; assembly: GCA_963693085.1. Classification (NCBI taxonomy): domain Eukaryota; kingdom Viridiplantae; phylum Streptophyta; class Magnoliopsida; order Alismatales; family Alismataceae; genus Alisma; species Alisma plantago-aquatica. The sequence continues at coordinate 299,586,141 of OY856410.1, read as the reverse complement.
CAATCACAATTCAACAACTGAACCAAATCAAATTGAAGAGAGCACCCTTCAAGTAGTACTATTAGATGAACACAAGAACATGTAAACTTCCTTCCCAACACAACCCTCATGACATAAGAAAATATTTTCATCATCTACATTCTTCAGTTCATACTATAAAATGATCATATTGGATCATAGTCTAGAAAACGATATACCATAAAATATATTGATGTTGCTGATGTAATTGGATAGGACACAAACATTATAATTATCAATATCTAAAATTCGATTTTTCTTGCAAAGAAACTTGCCACTTCTCAAGACATTTCCCCTTTTATGGACACTCTACCACCTTTTAGAAATCTGACTCAACCATCAAGGACCACTCACACTCTTCACAAAGTTCCTTTTTCATACATGACACAAAATGAACTTTCCAAAGTTAATCATTACATGCATACAAAAAGTTCTCGACTCATGGTTGGTTCCAATATGGTACAGTGTCTTGATCCCACCTAGTAGCATAACCCTTTCTCCCTTCTATCCCACCTCCATGCAGAAGTATAGTCACCACCCACCTCCACTGTCACATGCTACTTTTTAGAACCTAGTAAGTACATGATTGAGTTATTGGTGAAATTAATATAGGAGTAATTTATGGTTACAATAAGGTTCCATTCAATTTTCATGATATTTGGATATAAGGAAAAACAACATGTAGGAAGGCATCCTTTGTGCAATTGGGTCAGTTCTGATGATTAAGAATCATTAAATCTGAAATTGAGAATTTTGTATACCTCTTAATAGGCAATAACATCATGGTTCAAGTATGGTGAAGTTTGAGGTTAATTTGGTCATTCAATTTGATGATAAATAGAGTTGGATTATATAATCATGTTCACTTAAGTTGAGGATAGTTTGATGGTTTTAAATATATATGATGGATGTGAATTAGGCTCTCACATACAAGTTGTGATTAAATTAGGAGTGATGTTATGTTCCTTGATGATATATAGTACATGCAGTACGATTTTGTTGATTTTTAGAGTTCAATTTATGATTTAATTTAGGTTGTATGACTAATTAAATCACACACATTATACCACACGATTTTAGGTGGTGATTTAGGTCTTGAGAATTTTCTACGCAAAGACAACAACTACGTCAGGTATTGGTAAAATTTTGGGACTAATTGGGTGCAAGGAGTAGTTAGTAGAAATTTTAGAAGGAACATGATACATTAAGGCCTAAATTAGATAGTGAACCAGGGAATTTGAAGATTGAACCACTGGTTCATGGCCAAGAGTGCAGTTCAGGTGAGTGTGTCCGATTCAGTATAGAGACGCACAAGAAAAAAAAAGGGGTATACGATCCCTATTCCAGAATAGTAGGACCTGATACAGAGTTCATGTAACATACTGAATCTCAGGGTCTTCCCTACAATTTACCCATATTCTATCTTTTCATTTCTTTCAAGTCCTTTTGGATTAATTTCATAAATTTCCCTTCTTTTATATTCTTTTTGGACTCCTAGTGCAATTTGAGCACAATTCAAGGTTGAAATTACCTTTTTCCCTCATTTATATAAATGGAGGGGTGTTTGCACAAATAACCCACCTAAGGTATTAATTAAGGACTAAAAATGCAAAATGGAGTTTTATGTGAGAATATAAGTAGATAATATTAATTTGGAGCTTTTTGGATAAATATATTAGCAATAATGTGTATTTGAGTTAATGTGTGAGAACATTAACCTTAATTGTTTCTCTCTCCTCAAAATATGATTTTAACTCATGAAAATATGTTATTTAATTGAGAAATTATTATTGAAATCTTAATGTGCTTAATATCTCGAAATTTACTCACATGTTTCATAGAAAGAAGTCTTTTCATATAATTCATTCATTTTAATATATTAATATACACTTTAATGAGAAATATATTTATTAAGGGCCAAATAATGAGTAAAATGAGAAAGTAATTGCATAGAATTGTTCTAGACTTTAATATGAACATGTGGTTAAAATTTGGTGTTATTTGGAGTTGATTTGACCCCTCAAATCCATTTTATAAGCATTAGTATAGTGTAACTATATTGCATTGAATCGATTTCATTTAATTCATTTGCAACGCTAATGTTATGGTTATTCTTCTGTCACGCACCCCTTACTCACCATCTGACGGTCAAGACTTGATCTGGACTTGATCCAACGGCGTCCGCACCTTCTCCTACCTCCAACCGTTCAGGCTGCCAGACTCCTTGGCTCCTTGGAGCCGTTCTCCCTCTCTGTTCCACTGTTTCATGCGATTCCTGCCCCATTGGCTTCGCCTTCCCAATCCAGTTCGTTTGAGCACCTACTCAACTCCTCTGGTGCACTGTGTGAGAAATGCCCTCCAGCTCGTATCCCCCTCTCCACTATGACCTCGCAGATGGAGCTACACTGCTCCCCACACCCATTTAAGGGCTCGTTGAGCACCCTCAAACTTCGGTCTTTCCTCCTCTCCCTCCAATTTCTCCTCAAAGACCCCCGAAGACCCCGACCTGCTCAAGGTGGATCTCTGACGACTTTGGCATACTGCTCCCTCTTCCGGCCACCTCAGTGCAATCGAAAGCACAATGAGCTTCTTTGACCCTTAACCTCCAATTTTGATTCATTTATTTGTCCCGCGACGCTCCCGTTTTCCCTGACCTACAAGCCGCCAGACCTCAGCCACTGCCACCTTACTGTTCGGTTTGTGATGCTCCTCAGCCCACACTAGGACCTGACCTAGGTCTGTTTTCACCTCGCATATAGATCCCCAATCTCTATTTCCCGGCTCCTGCTGTTTCCTTTTGGTTGTTGATCTCCGAACGGTTCCCCTGTTTTCGGCCATGTTGGGCCTTCTTCTTCTGCTCCTGAGCACGCGAGTGTGTGGGAAAGAGGTCTCTGTGTTCGGGGGGAACTAGGGAACTCGTTCCCAATGCCCGTTCTTGGTTGCACGCCCTGATGCGATTTGAAGCATAGGAGTTGAGCTCCAGTTGCTCGCTCCAGCGCCATGGCAAGAGTAAGAAGACGCCTGGTCAGTAAATGACCAGGGCAACCCTCGCCCCTCTGACCAGCCAATTTTACAACGCATGGGCATTATCGTCTTTTCCCACCTTGTTCTCACTTTCTTCCGCGAAGTATCGATGCATGCTAATGACTGGACTGCCCTCTCCATTTTAATTGAATCAATTAGCCGATGAAGGGTATTTTGGTCATTTCACCTGTTATTTACACCGCATTGCATTTTCATTTAAATTACTGTCACGCTATGGTTTTCTTGCATTCTGATTGGCCGATTTTACTTAATTCATAGTAAATCGATCCATGGTCAGAAAAATGCCAATAAATAGTCATTGGAAAGGATTTTTCATGTAGAATCTGATTTTAAGGTTCTTGAGTCCCAATTATGATTCCTTTTTCAAAGTTTTCCTTGAATTCCTTTTTAAGTGTATAAAATGTTCTAAAATACATAATTAATTCATTTTAACTCCAAATTGGGTAATAAAATATGTTTTCTTATTCAGGAGAATATGACTAATATATTGGACTAGGTTTTGAACCTTAAATCGTGGTTTTGTAGATAAGTTCCAAAATTAGGGTTTTTCCTATGCTTTATGACTTTATATATATTAATTCATGTGTAATGTTTATAATTAGGGAGATATGGAATTGGATACAATCAGACTGGTGAATGTGATGGTAATTAATTAAAATAGGTATGTGACACCTATTTATGTATGTGACATCTATGATGAATGTGAAATCTATGTGGAATGTATATGTGCAAATTTACCTAACCTTCAGTTGGGCTCTTATCCAACCTACCTTAAAGATGTGCTAGCCTTGTTATCCTTCAAAATTCCTTTATTTGGCTCTTTACTGATTTGATGCTTTTGTTGCCATTATGACTCATCTATTTGAATTATGTGAATCTTGCTATTGCCTATGTTGGCTCATCTTTTTGAAATACTTGGAAATATTGTATATTGTTGTTGTTTATGTTGGCTCCTTTATTTCATGGGTTTTATTCCCAAATGCTATGATGCAAATGTTACTTTTATATCTCTCAATACTTCCAAGTGAACTATTAAGCATGATGTATTTTAGGCCAAATGACAATGTAGTGTACATGAGTACAAACCACCCATAGGGCATTGAGGTTTTAGTCCTCCTACCGGGCACTGGGGTTTTAGTCCCCCTGCCACTTTATTTAGGTCTGGTAGGTGCCTCACCCTACATTGAGATGACTTTGTGTCTTAATATATTCATACTATGTGATTACTATTGTGGTGATTGTTTATGGCAGTTTTCTCTCTCTTATTCATATACTTGCCTCATTTCTTTTGAAATCTCTTATTGTAGAGAATCTTTTATATTGCAATGCTTTAGATTATTTAATTGTCCTATTTCTCTTGAATAACACATACTTTTATCTTTCTCTTGTTGGATGACCCCAACAATCCAGGCTAGGATCAGAGTGCGCATGGAAGCTTGGTGAACCTAAGGCTAAGGATAGGACAAGAAGAAAAGGAACATATAGCTTGCATGGTCATAGTTGCCTTTATATATTAAGTTGTTTTGTTTGGAGACAATATTGGCTTAATCTAATTCTTCCTCTACCTAGATCCTATGTTTGTATAAAGTTGTACTTCCTTTATGGAAATTTTTATAATGTACTCTTTATACATTTTGAATAAAGTCAAGTTTTTATTTCTTTCGCTGCCACACATTTGGTGTTTTTGTTTGCCATGATTTTTAGTAGAGACATGGTCTTTACAGTCTAGGGCATGGGAAGACCTCACATGATAATGGGAGGGAGGAGTGGTATAAAAATCCTCATAATTCAAGAAGTAAGTGGCTATTAATCACCGTGTTAGGTTTTTCCCTCATTTCTTGAAGGGGATGGTGAGAGGATTCCGCGGCCAAGAAGGCAACTTCTGATTTGGGTTTTTCTAACCCTGGAGACATGAGGCACATGTAGTATGTGATAGGAGTGTTTATGAGATGAGGCTGGAGGGAAACCATCTCCTATCTTTGTGACCCTTTGACCAGCAGAGCAAGCTCCACCCCACCAGAGAAGCTTGGGTGGTGATGCCCTATTTTGAGGTGGAATAGGGGACCATAGATCCCATTTCATGCGTTCAAAGCCCAGGAGATGAGGAATCACACCTTGAGTGACCTTCATGGGGTTGAATGTCGACCAGGGTCATGAACCAAGCCGCCGGAGCCATGCAGCTTGGGTACCCTATCCTTGTGGCGGAAATAGGGGAATCCCACCCCCTATGTATGTGACTACACATAAATAAGAAGAACAAGGTAGGCTGACCCCATCATGTGTAGGCCATGCTAGTTGATGGGCCACACTATTGGTGGAACAAGACCCAATAAGTCTAAACTAGAATTCTGGTAGGTAAAGTTGATACTTTTGATTAAACTATTCTTAGAAATATCACAAAAGTTACTCTGGTTGTAAGAATAGTGCGTATAAGGGCTCATTGGAAAGATTAGGATGTGGAGAACATGCTGATAGAGATCCTAGACCTTGGTGAGATCTAGACAAGGTGATTTTATTGAAGAGAATTTTGATAAGTGGAATAATATATATGATTGATACTTTGTTAAATTGGTAATAGGTGAATATCATACTTCAGGAAAGTGTCACACCACAAGTTGATATGGTATGTTGCAACAAGAACTTATGATTTAGATATTAGATTGATCATACATGGTTGGTCATTTAAATAATTCTCAAGTGATTATATTATGGGGCCAGGAATCAAGACTGTGCTAAGGATCTCTTCAAATAAGGTAAGTGGGCCATGTCCATTGAGTGTCATTATTATTATTATGATTCAACCTATCTATATGTAAAGTAACTTAGAGATTAAATTACTTTCAGACATTTAGTTATTAATGTGCATCTCATATCCAATAATGCTTTTATTAATCAGACATTGTTCAGATGAAGCTATGTTGTGAGGATATCAGATTATAGATATTATATATTTAAGCTAATTTCAGATGTTTAGTATTTATTAGTTCAGTTCAGTTTATTTCTCAAGACTTTAGACACATATGTCGTATATCAGATATTAGAATTTTACTAAGTGATCAATTAAATAAGAGTTAGATTAAAGACTTATTCAAACAACAAGAATTTAGATTTCATATTTTAGATTCAGAGTACTCATTGTGAGTAGTTATAAATTAGATCCACACACCTAATAAGAGTCTTAGATCCAATCTCAATTGTTTAGTAATCAAGATATATATTCAGATCTAGATTTAGAGTTCAGATTTAGATTTAATTTGGAATTTAAGAGTAGAGATTCAAATCCAAAATTTAGTTTACTAAGATTTCAATTTCTAATAGAATAATTTCAATGCATCAATTAAGTAAGACAAACTTTCTGAGATATTTAGACTTGATTCAGATTCATATTCAGAATTCAGTACCTATTCAGTTATCATTATTCAGTTTTAGTTTAAGATAAGCTCATATTCAGAATTAAGTAAGTTCAGTTCTAAGGTAATGAAGTCGAAAGTTTCACATGAGACATTAAATGATAAGTCCTCATTCAGTTAGTCCCGAGATGATTAAGAGACATCCGTTGCCAATTCAGAGGTACTTCAGTACCAATTCAGGGCGTAGCCATGCCAATTCAGAGACACCTTAGTGTCATTCAGAGTCATGTAGTGTCGATTCAGAGGTACTTCGATACCAATTCTAGACATAGATACACCAATTCAGGAGGACTTATCATAGAATGGTGGCCACAAATCAGATAAAAGACATAAATAAAAGATACATCAATTCAACATAAGTTCATAGTTTTTTCGATATTAGTTCAGTTTTTAGTTATGGTATATTCATGTTTATCCTATTAAAAATTCAATGCTACTTACTCTAACCTAGGTTTCCCTTTGTGCATGGATGGGGACAAGATGTCTGTAGGTACAAAATTTTAGGAGATTATCATGACAAGAGGATGTAACTACAAGTTTAAGAGGTTTTCTTAGTGGGGCTTCATCTACATGGTCTTAGATTTGATATGAGATTTGTATAAAGTGGTATCAAGGTATTAAGTTTCTTTTGTATATGAAGATGTAATAGAGTTTCTTGCCAAAGAATTTATGAGAGTGCATTTTTATACACAGTCTGTAATGGTTCTTTTCTATTATTATTGTAATGATTATCATGCTTGTGACACGCCCAAGAAGAGGAAGAAAATTTAGCTTCTGCTCATGAAATTAGAATATCGAGGTGTTACATCTACATATCACAATATTGATCCCATACAATCATGCAATGTTGATCGTCCACATCTCTCACCCAAACACACCACTGTATATTACTGCAACCACAAACCATTCCTTCATAAACCACACTCACATACTTCTAACCCCTCTTACATCACACTCCAAGTGAAACCCACCAACTTCAACCAGATCACCTCACACCAACCTCCTACCATTGTATCTCCATCCATGGACCATCCTGTTGACAACCATAGATTGAAGACTATCATCAATATTCCTATTAACTCGATGAGAATTCTCAAGTCCTCACTATCCACAACATCCTCAATAGTATTAAGAATAACCTTGACTACATTAAAGTGAATATTATGGATGTCACACATTGGTTGTCTCTCCTCCTTCCTAGTTGTAACATCCTAAAGCCTAAAATCAAATCCTCTAATCAATTGATCTACTCTCTCCCAAATGAAGTGATCATCTTGATTGACTCTCCTTCACCATTCCATGCTTGCAGAGCCTTTTTCAAATCCATATCACCAAATGGTGCATTGAGTTAGGTGTTGAACTAGCACCATACAATGGATTAGACTGGGTTTCCATTTCTGATCTACAACCACACATCTGGGATGTCGGGTTTTCATGGGTGTTTAACTTCAATTCATTAGCATTGAAACATTTTAACCCAGCATCTATATCAAAGCCTTTTATGTATTCTCTGTCACCCATGAGATTCTACCTATTGGGACCCTCAAGATCCAAGTAGGAGAGATCATTTACACTGTCATACTCTAGGAAGAAAATACCCATGCTATTCTTTCTATACTTTTAGACCTCATCAAACAACCCACTTCATGATTCAACCCAAAATATTAACGCAAGCTCCATCCCACTGGACAACAAAATCCACCCCCAACAAAGTATAAGTTTGGATGATAAAAGATAAACTGACCTACCTACTCCTCCATTAATTTTGCAAACTATAACTCCTACTGCCACCATAAAAATAATACCCCACACAAAAGAACAGATATATTAACTCCCTCTCTACACTCTATGATCAATATCACCAAGTTACCACCCTCCAAACAATTAGATAAACTTCTTATCACCACTCACAAAATAGACTCCAACCCTACCACAAAATACTCCTCTGTCTAACATAGTAGTTTAAGGCATGTTGGAACTTCATAAATCAGAGATCATTTAAGACTAAACAAAGCCAATAATAGTCCAAATTATCCTCAACATGGGAAACACTTTTTCAATATTCATGTATAGACTCAAACAACAAAATGTATGCCAAACATCTAGAAAAAAAATTAAACTTCTTTATCTATGTTGAAGCAATTATGAAATCTACACCGTTACTATACTATAGTAAACAACTTTACCCTAGTTTAGACAATATTCATGGTATCACATATTGGGATAATTCTTCTGATTTTTCCCGATATACTATGAAATAGGTATTTGTTCTCATATATGCTTGATGCCAACTTAGAACTTACTGAAGTTGAACACTACCTAGGATGGAGAAATTGACGTCTTGCTATTCTTGCAGCAGAAAACCTTACAGATCTTTCTTTCTAAACTTCCCTTGTGTTTTTATACATCTCGTCATGATTATAGCATCCTAGATTGTTTGTGCTGCAGCTGACACTAATAGACGTAGACACAATCATTCACTCATCCACATCAATAAGATTAATCTCACTGCTTCCCAAGAGACAAAAACACACCTCATCCCTTTATACCTTCACTGTATAGGAGGTCCTTTCATCACATAATGGATCCAAATTCTGTCAACTATCCTCAGTGGGGGCCTGATGCACTAGATAATGCCGTTCTTACATGCAATTTTATATTGATTTTTGTGCACTATTTGTTCATTTTCATACTAATTTTTGCATGATTTACTATCAATTGCTTGTGATACTCAATTGCATCAAATGAATGAAATTTTAATGTTTTTGAATGATTTATTATATTTCAAGAGCTTATGTTCATATATTATGAATTTCATGAAGTTTTATAAGAATCTACACAGCTTAGTACTATTGACTTTGGAGTCAGTGGTACCAACACTTGCTCAGATATGAAAAGAAAAAAATCAAGAATTCACAGTAGTACCGACATTGGGAGTCGATACTACTGACAGCATCACAATGATGGATTCAAGATGGATCAAGGAGACTTGGTACTATCGACTTCATGCTAGGTACTACTGACAACTTGCCATGTGGTCACAACTATCGAAGGTGTCGGTAGTACTGACACCCAGTCGGTAGTACTGGCATGTCGGGATCAAGCAGATATGAAGATAGCATTAAATCTGACGGTTGAGGATTTATTTAGCTCTAAGTCACTTCTATGACTTAGGGGGAATTCGGCCAGACCTAATATCAGATTCTATTCTACAGTACTGAAATCAAGAGCAGGGATAAGGGAAAGTGGAGAAGAAGACCACATTCTAGATGATCCAGACATTTCCAACAAACAGATTTGTAGCCGAAAGGTAGCAAATCAGCACAAGCGCGAGAGGGGATCCTTTGGACCGTCTTCTTCAGGGGTTCTTTAGTTTTACCAATGTTTCCCACATTTTTCTTCTCCTCTCCTATGTTTTTGACCATGTAAAACATCTAGGGCTAACCCCTCATTCCTTAGGACCCAGGAGTAGCTCAGTTATGCATTGCAATTTGATTTTTATGTATTAATATATCAATTTATCTTAATTTCTAGATTTATTTCTATGAGATTGTTATGAACTATCCATTCTTGATCACCATAGGTAGTTAATTAGACCTTTAATTTCTATGAAAGAGGAAATTAATGGATGGAAATTCGTAGAAATACATATTTTATATCACACTTTGAGAAAGGTGGCTTACGAATGTGAAGAGATTACCCAGAGGTTACAATAAAGCACCTAACTAAAAAGACAATTGACATGAGAGTGGGATTGGTATTAGATTAGGTAGTGAATTATGTTGTGAGAGCAGGTAATTCATTCTATAGGCTCTTAGTCCAGGGTTAGGAGAGATATTTATTAATGTTATATTGTTAATTCCAATGTTAACTGAGGTTAAACTATAATCCTAAGGAATTTTGACCAATTGCGATCTATCACCAGAAATTTTTTATTTACTTTCTGAATTCTTAGTTAATTAAACTCCAATCAAAGTTTTTTTGGTCTAGATGATCATATTGCAGTTAGTAGTAGTTTCTAAATTTATGTTTCCCCATGTTCAATATGTGGGCCTCATTGGTCTTTATTACTCTGATAGCGTGCACTTGCATTTTAGGGCATAAATATTAAATACCTATCAAGTTTTTGGTGTCATTGCTGGTGAAACGGAAAATCCAGCATTACGAGTGATGTAATCGGACACTCTAGGCCACACTTTTTATTTTTCTTTTCATTCATTTTAATATGAATTTAAAATATCATTTCTTAAATCATTTAGTACCCGTTGTCACATTGTCTTCAACAATTTCAGGTACTAGTGTATGGTGCACACTAGAACCCATGACTACGGAGAGTCATCTCCACAAGGCTTTAGTTAGGTAGAGCTCTTATGCCATAAAAGGGAGTTTGGTAACTCATTGGGAAGGCTGATTCCAAATCCACCACCGACTCCACCACTGACTACTCAAATACCTCCACTAGAGGAACCCAAAGAACCAACTGAGATGGGTGGAGTAGAAGAAGAGCAGACAATTTGAGAGAAGATCAAGGTGTCTTCCTCAACAGCCCATCTAGGCCCAATACAAAGACAAGTAGTAAATGTGGGAATCTACAAGATTGATCCAGGGCTTGTGGCATTGGTCAAGTCACAAGCTTTTCATGGACATAGCATAAAACACCCGATGATGCACATAAGCAACTTTGTGGAAAGTTGCGACATGGTGAAGATAGTTAGAGTTCCAGCCATAGTGATCTACTTGAAGCTTTTTGCATCATCACTGGAAGACAAAGCAAAGTTTTGGTTCTACAATCTCTCACCTGAGTCGATTGAAACATGGGAGGGGATGATAGACATTTTCTCTGAATGTTACTTTCCGCCTCAGAAAACAAACAAACTTGTCGGGGAAATATATAACTTCAAGTAGAAGGAAGAAGAATCCTACTCTAAAGCATGGGAGAGGTACCAAAATATGCTTAGAAAGATCCCACATCATGGTATTGATTTGTATGGTCAGGCAAATACTTTTTTCTATGGGTTACAGAAGGGAGAAAGAACTATGCTTAATAGTGTTGGCTCAAGATTTTTTATGAACAATAAGCCATCTATATGACATGAGATCCGGAAGAACATGGCCAAGAATAAGTCCTGGGGAAATAAAGACATCATCCAATAACCCTTAAAAGTGTTGTACTATCAAAGGTCATCAATGCACTGAATGAGAAACTTGACCTCATCGCTAGGAAGCTATGTCAGAAAGATGGAAACTCTTCTGAAGGAGAAGAAGAGGAGTGCAATTTTGCAAGATAATGAAACTATTGGGCCAATGACTATTCTTGGAGGAAAGACCACAAGTTCTCTTAGAGGGATCCAAATAATTTCCATCATGACCCTTCTTGAGCTCAGTAAGGCAAGCTACAACAGGTTGTTCCACAACAACAATACCAGTAGGCAAGATAGACCACACAGAAGACATGCTTGGTAAGATTGTTAGCCATAATGAAGTGTTGATTGGTTGGACTCAAATGGAACTACAAAATCAAGGAGAACAGATTCATATTATAGAAACTTAGATTTCTCAAATTGTGGCAGAGGTTGCGTCCTTGAAGAAACCTACTCAGAAAGGGTTCCCAAGAAACACTAACATACCTACTGACAATCAACATGTTAAGATTATATTGTTATGTAGTGGGAAGAAGTTGTTGAATGAATATACAACAATTTCATATGCTAAAGACAAAGTGGATGACACTAGATCACAAGTGATTATTGATACAGTTGATCCAAATACTGTAGCTAAGGACAAGAATGCAAGTAATGGTGGAAATGTCCTAATCAACTAAGCAAACCCTAAAATGGACTTAATTAGGGTTAAGATGATGAGAACCTAATGGTGATATGTAATCTTGTCTTAAGTAGGGGTTTGACCAAGATATAGTTGACATGAGGATGTATCTGATATTAGGAATGTGATTAGGTTTATCCTTGATCAATGTACGCCATTACCTCTTACTTGGCTTATTATTCAATATGCATGTGTTATATGTGTAGTAAAATAATTAGAATATGATATTGGATGAAATGATTGTTCTTATATGATATGTTTCTTGAATTACCAAACTTATTATTGTGAACACATGAAACATAATATATCTGTTCCATTATATGAAAGCACTATATCTCTTTGGTAAGCATAGTGCTAGTGAGTGATCTATCTCTTTGGTAAGTAGATCACATGTACAATGATCTATCTCTTTGGTAAGCACATCATGAGGCCTAGATGCATCTATCCCATTGGTAGGAAGATGCATGGGCATATAATGGAAAATGAGCTTAAAATATGTGTTCTCTTTTATTAATGAATATCTTTGTTCAAGTATATACTTTTTCTTATATTTGTTTAATGCTGCCAAATATTAGTTAAATCTTCTTGCCAAGCTTAGTAATGAGAGGTATATAAAAAGACATGTAGGCGTACTCAATACAATATTATTGAATATTATGCTGATGTATATCACATGTAATATTTTCTTTAGGTGATGTGGACATGTGATCTTGAAGAACCAAGATAGTTGTGAGTTGTGTGGCGAGATGATGTATAGGTGAACATGTTGTCTTAAGATCATGTTTTTTAGTGGTAGTACATGTATATGTTAAAGTTTTCTATTCAATATGTAATATCAAATGTTGTAACAATTCATTATGTAATTATATGTTGAATGGTGAACATGTGTTGTATGGTTTTATTATTGTTCATGTGCATGTGCTACTGTTGTTTCCTTTTGACTACCTCTGATTTTCTCCTTCTTAGCCTAGTGTGTGGTGTTTAAAATTGGGATTCTTGCTGAGGTGAGGGTTTCAATTTAGACATCACACATCAGATTAAGTTTTAGAAAATCCAGGGACATCACGTCAGACTAGAGGAAGAAGCCAAGCAAATCGTGCAACCTTAGCGATGACTCAACCCCATCATGACTGAAGTAGTAAAGAAGGAGGTAGTAAAACTTTTATCTGGAGGAATAATATATACTATCTCTGACTCTAACTAGGTTAGTCCAACCCACATGGTTCCAAAAAATGGGGGAATAATAGTCACAACTAATTCAAATGACGAATTGATTTCTACTAGATTGGTGACTCGGTGGTGAGTATGTGTAAATTACATACGTTTGAACTCTGCTACTTTGAAAGACCACTTTCCAATCCCTTTTATTGATCAAATCCTTGAGCGGCTCTCTAAATGCTCTCACTTTTGCTTTCTTGATGGTTATTCTAGATACAATCAGATTTCTATCGAGCCACAATACCAAGTGAAGTCAACTTTCAGTTGTCCTTATGGCACTTTTGCGTATCGTCAGATGCCATTCGGTCTTTGCAACACACCGGCTACCTTTCAACGATGCATGCTCACAATCTTTTTTGACATGGTAGAGTGATGCCTGGAGTTATCCATGAATGACTTTTTGTTGTATGGTGAATCATTTGAAGATTGCCTTGACAATCTTGATAAGATTTTGCAAAGATGCGAGGACACTCACCTAGTTTTTAACTATGAAAAGTGTCACATGATGGTGAGTGAAGGGATTGTTTTGGAACACAAGGTGTCTAGCAAGGGAATTGAGGTCAACCCGGTAAAAATAAAAAGTCATCTCCAAGCTACCTCCACCATCATTGGTGAAGGGAGTGAGGAGCTTTCTTGGACATGTCAGATTTTACTGACGATTTATCAAAGATTTTTCAAAAATCACCAAACCGCTCTCTGAGTTGTTGGAAAAGGATGTTGATTTTAATTTTGACAAGATGTGTATGTAGGTGTTTGAGGTGCTAAAGGAGAAATTGGTCTCCACACTATTGTCCAGGCTCCAGATTAGAGCCAACCCTTTGAGATGTTGTGAGATGCATAAGATTACGAAGTGGCGGTGTTCTAGGCCAATGCTAAGATAAGGTTCCCAGGGTCATCTATTATGCATCTAAAACTCTTAATGATGCCCGATTGAATTACACAACCACATAAAAATAGCTATTGGCAGTTGTTTTTTATTTTAAGAAGTTCCACCAATATTTGATAGGGGCTAAGGTAATTGTGTGGACCAATCATGCGACCATCAAATTTTTGTTGCAGAAGAAGGATGCAAAGCCTAGGTTCATTAGATGGATATGGCTATTGTAGGAATTTGATATTGAAATCAAAGACAAAGTAGGCACTGAGAATGTAGTGGTTGATCACCTGTCTAGGCTTGAAAGAGTAGATGAAAAGGACATAGCTATACCTATAGTGAAAGAATTCCTACATGAGTAGCTCTTTGCTATCAAAAGCAAAGTCCCATGGTTTGAAAACATTGAAAACTACATGAGGTATTACATTTGGGATGATCACATTCTAATAAGCAATGTAGGGATGGTATTTTGAGAAAATGTGTGCTGAATTGTGAGTTTGAGAGTATTTTGGCACATTGTCACTCTTTACCTACTGGGGGTCATCATGCTAGTTCTAGGACTATGGATAAGGTCTTAGAATGTGGTTTTTATTGGCCAAATCATTTTAAGGATGCATATAACTTTGTTCTTCATTTAGACACGATGAGATTCACCATTTGAGGTCAAGAATGCTTTGTAAAAGATGAAAATGAGAAAGGCATGCGGACCAGACAATATTCCCATTGATGTATGGAAGAGTATGGGGGATGAAGGAGTTATGTGGCTAACAAAGTTCTTTAACAAGATCATGAAGACTAAGAAGATGTCAGATGAGTGGAGAAATAGTACTATAGTCCCCATCTACCAGAACAAAGGTGATGTTTAGAGCTGCACTAACTATAGAGGTATCAAGTTGATGAGTCACATGATGAAGCTTTGGGAAAGGATTATTGAGCAGAGGTTAAGATCTATAATGTAGGTATCAAACAACCAATTTGGTTTCATGTTTGGAAGATCAACAACATATGCTATTTTTTTGATAAGGAGGCTTATGGAGAAGTATAGACAAAGCAAAAGAGATCTTCATATGGTGTTTATCGACCTAGAAAAGGCTTATGATCGAGTACCTAGAGAAGTGTTGTGGATGGTTTTGAAGAAAAAGGTTGTGCCAATCCAATACATTGACTTGATCAAAGACATGTATGATAGCTCTGCTGTAAGTGTCAAGACTCCTAGAGGAGAGACACCAAATTTTCCTATCACGGTTGGGGTACACCAAGGATCCACACTTAGCCCATATATGTTCATTCTTATTATGGATGAGTTGACAAAGAATGTTTAGGATGATATTCCTTGGTGTATGCTATTTGCTAATAATATTTTTTTGATTGATGAAACTAAAGATGGATTGAATGATAAAGTTGAACATTGGAGAAAGGCATTGGAATCAAATGGATTGATGATTAGTAGGAACAAAACTGAGTATATGCATTGCAATTTTAGCTAATCTCACAATGGGAATGATGAAGCCAAGTTGGATGGAGTAGATATACCAAAATGTGATGAATTTCACTACTTGGGTTCTATTATTAAAATAAATGGGGATGTTCAAAATGACGTTTGTCACCAGATCACTGTAGGATGGTTGAAATGGAGGAGTGTAACTAGAGTATTATGTGATCGGAAGACCCCTCTCAAGTTAAAAAGTAAGTTTTATAAAACAGCTATACGAGCAACCATGCTCTATGGGAGTGAATGTTGGGCAGTGAAGAAACAATGTCTCAACAAGATAAACATGGATGAAAAGTGTATGCTGAGATGGATGTGTGAGAAGACAAGAAAAGATCGCTTGAGAAATGACTATATCATGAACAAAGTGGGGGTGGTGAGCATTGAGGACAAGTTGCGTGAGGGCCGAATCTGATGGTACAAACATGTGCTACACATCCCAACTAGTGCTCCTATACGAAGCAGGGCTATTGAGCCAAACACTATAAATAGAAGAAGAGGAAGGCCTAAATTAACATGGGATGAGATTATAAAGAGATATTTTGAATCTCTACATCTCAACCAGAATATGGCCCATGATATAGCTGAATGGAAACAAATGATTCATGTAGCCGACCCCAACATAATGGGGACTGAGGCTTAGATGATGATGATGATGATGATGATATAACTTTGTTCTTCATTGTGATGCATGCCAACATGTAGGTAATATTTTAAAAAGACATGAGATGCCTTTGAATGTTTTTAAAGAAATTGAGGTGTTTGATTTGTGGGGGATTTATTTCATGGGCCCTTTGTGTCTTTGAACTCTAATTTATACATATTACTTGTTGTTTTTATATGTGTCTAAGTGGGTGAAATCAATTTCAACCCGCACTAATGATGCTCAAGTTGTATGCAGGTTTGTGAAGGATCACATTTATGTTTGTTTGGGGTGCCCAAATTGATCATTAGTGATGGTGGATCTCATTTCACCAATAATAAATTTGGTGTTCTTTTGAGTAAATATGGAGTAAAACACAGGGTAGGTACTCCATACCACCCCCAAACCCAAGGGCAAGTTGAAGTGTCTAATAGAAAGATCATTTTTTAGAAAATATAGTCTCGACTAATATGACTAATTAGAGCATGTTGCTTAATGATTCTCTATGGGAAAATAGGACAACCCATAAGACACCTATTGGAATCATGCCTTTTAGGTTGGTATATGATAACACCAATTTTGTGATATTTTAGAATGTTTTTCTGTTATCAAAACTGCCATTTTTAGCTATTTTCCTCTATTTTGTATGCACTTTCGCAGCAATTGGCCAAGCAATGCTCTTAATCCTATATTTCCATCTTTTGCAGAGTTTCTCCTCATTTTGGTACAATAAGGCCGTCCCATCCCACAAAATAAGTCCAAGTCTGCACCGACCTTCCTGACGCCCGATACGCGCCCTGCCCGGTAGGGTGGAACGACACCACGACGTGCGACAAGTGGTGCCGCGCAAGGAGGAACTGACGGACGACACGCCTCTTACTCGTCAGGGAGCCATAGTCGCCACGACAACCCAAGTGTACCGGGCGACACAGCCACCCACCGGCAGGCGCCGTTGCCCATCACGTGACCAACGACTGACATCCCTGCACCGAGCGATACGGGTATCGACCGTCCACCGACCCGCGAATGAGGAGGGCACGTGGCGCTTCGAGCACCATAACTTTCCCCAACTGCTGCCTATAAATAGCAGCTACAGGGAGCCGAAAAGACAGCTTGGTCAGTTCAGACAAGGCGGACAGTAGGGAACTTGAGCTATCTTCGAGGAGAATCACGAGAGCAGACGTATCGTGCCCCAGTGCTCGTACCGGGCGACACTAGGTGAGCTTTTCCCCATCCCGAGAGGGAGGGGACTGGTTCACCTAGGACTGTACCGGGCGACACTGAGGGTCGATATCGGCCGATGTAGATACGCGGCATGAGTGCCCAACATCCACGCCCGACAGTAGAACGCGTAACTCCATGCCCGACACGATATCGAACCCGATACGCTTCGCCCGTCATGCGTGCCGCCCGAGAGGGTCCATCGCCAGACATGAGCGTATCGGCCAGGATTCTTGAGCGATACAGTTACCCGTCATGCGTGCCGCTCGAAAGGGTGTGCCACCCGACACGGCTGTATCGGGCTAAGCCCCTGACCGATATCGGGCTGGAGAGAAGTAGTAGTCTGTCGTCCTTCTACATCAAGAAGGCGACACCTATCTTTACTTTCTGTCATTTAATTCCTTATTTATGCATTGTAATTAAGACCCTTTATTTGTCTATGGAAATAGAAGATGCTTAATTACTTGCTGCTCTGTGCTCGGTACAATCTGTTGGATGACTGCTATGTTTGATATCCGAACTCTAGCTTGCATGTTTGGATCGCGTTTCGCTTAGCTACCGAATCGCGTTTTCCCGTCGCAACAACTTTGAGAGTTGTGTTGTGGCTCTAGTGTTTGGTCCGATTCTGGAGTACGAGAGTGCCTGGAACGGAGTTGCTTTAGTGATCTTTCCACTCTAATTTTAGTCTAGTGACCTCGAGAGGGGCGCTGATGCCTTGTTAGAGGTACTCGCTTCGAGAGGAGGGGTACAGGACTGGTTCTACCGCCACTTGTTTTACCACAGTTTTACCCTTCGTACCTGACCGGCCTAAATCGCGCATCCTAAAATTGGAGGCGGATTTGAGGTAGTCGAGCTTTTTCATTTATAAACCCGAATCCTTCTAGGCCCCCGCAACTTTGTTTATGGGGTCGAAGTAGATATACAGGGTCGAACACAGGGACAAGGGGGGTAGTGTTGAGAACCTAGAATCGACACGCTACACTCCGGCAGGTATAAAGAGATGATAAATTCCCTAGGAGGGAAGCATAAAGATGTCACGAACAAAATAAGAAAACTATCTCCAAGTGGAGTTACTAGAAATATTTAAGGTTTTAAGCAATTAGCAGTTTTTAGGGGTTTTCATGCAATAGAAACAGAAGGATACACTCGGAGCTAAGGCGAGGTACGAAGGATAAAACTACAGTAAAGAAAGCGGCGGTAGAACCAATCCTGTACCCCTCCTCTCGAAGTGGGCACCTCTAACAAGGCATCGGTTCCACTCTAGGGGTCACCAGACTCAAATTAGAGTGGAAATGTTACTAAAGCAACTCCGTTCCGGGCACTCTCGTACTCCAGAATCGGACCAAATACTAGAGCCGCAACACAACTCTCGAAGTTGTTGCGACGGGAAAACACGATTCGATAGCTAAGCGAAACGCGATCCAAAACATGCAAGCTAGAGTTCAGATACCAAACATAGCAGTCATCCAACATATTGCACCAAGCATAGAGCAGCAAGTAAGTAAGCATTTCTATTTCTATAAGCATTAAAGGTCTTAGTTACAATGCATGAGTAAAGAATTAAATAACCGAATTAAAGATATGTGTCGCCTTCTTGATGTAGAAGGACGACAAGCTACAGTAACCATCCCGCCCGATATCGGACAAAGGGGCCTAGCCCGATACAGCCGTGTCGGGCGGCACGCTCTCTCAAGCGGCATACCGCGACGGGCGACTGTATCGCTCAAGGACCTGGCCGATACGCTCAAGTCGGGCGGCACACCCTCTCGGGCGACACGCCTGATGGGCGGAGCGTATCAGGTTCGTTATCATGTCGGGCATGGAGCTGCGTATCCTACTGCCGGGCACTGGTGTCGGTCACTCATGTCGCGTATCTACATCGGCCGATATCGGCTCCCAGTGTCGCTCGGTACAGTCCTAGGTGAACCAATCCCCTCCCTCTCGGGATGAGGAAGAGCTCACCTAGTGTCGCCCGGTACGAACATTGGAGCATGATACGCCTGCTCTCGCAGCCTCCTCCGAAGATCACTCGACTATCCGAAACCTGAAGTGACCAAGCTTGTCCGAATTGTCTAACCTGTCTTTTCGGCTCCCTGTAGCTGCTATTTATAGGCAGCTGGTCGGGGGAAGATATGGTGCTCGAAGCGCCACATGTCCTCCTTTCCGTCGTTCAGTCGGTGGTCAGCTGACGCGGGTATCGCCTGGTATCGCCCGGCACAAGGAGGTCGGTTGTCGGGCGTCGTGGCGAGAGGCGTCTGCCGGTGGGTGGTCGATATCGCGCGGTAACCGGAGTAATTGTGGTGCGCTTGGCTCCCTGTCGGGTAAAGAGGCGTGTCGTCCCTCGCGCAGCCCTGCCGGTCAGCGTGTGTATCGGGCGTCAGGGGGGGCCGAGACAGTCTTGGACTTATTTGCGGGTCGGAACGACCTTATTGGTGTTAAATGGGCCAAAATAGGAGGAAACTCTTCAAAAGATGGAAATATTGGACTGAGAGCATTGCTTTGCCAATTATTACCGAAATGCATATAAAAGTGAGGAAAACAACCGAAAAGGGCAGTGTTGATAACAGAATAAAGGCCAAAAACATCACAAAAATTGGTGTTATCAACTCCCCCAAACTTAGCGTTTTGATTATCCTCAATCAATATTTAAACTTTATTTGGCGATGCTTCTTCCTGCGTAGTATGCTTTTGAGGCCAAGATGTAAAACAAGTATCGTAATGCCTTTAGAGATAATGCTGCCTCATTACGAACAAAAGACTTCGTTTTTCTTGCCTTATTGTTTAAATAAGATTATTCTCTACAGCTTCGGGGAGACGTTGTTGTATGATTCCGAAGTTAGCTTCCACACCAAACAGCTTTATTTTCGGGGTAGAAAGCTGTGTATAGGGTAGGCTAAGGCTTTTTGGGTTTTCTTCTTGTTTCCCTTCGGTCCATCCAGGTAAGGGTCCGTTAACGGGCAAGTGGTCCCTGCAGTCCAAGCCAGTTGGCTTTAGAGCAGTGATTTCACATCCTACGTACCACTGCCCTGGATCTACCATGCCTAAAGATGGGTACTTTTGGAAAACACGTGTGTGTATATATATATATATATATATATTTCTTTTATTGGGCACAACTCTCATGCTTTTATTCGCTCTCATAAGGTTTCTCTCTCTTTTTAGAATTTTTGTCGGGTAAGGGAAACAAAGAGATTCTTGCTGTTTGGGAAACTTTTTCCTTCTCCATACTCGTCTCTTAGCTGTCTGTGAGATTATTATATTTTTGAAAATTTTTGACATGGCAAAACATATTCTTTTTTTCATTTGAAGCAGTATTATCAAAAAGATATAACAAAACTTGCATCACATTAAGCATACAGAAAACAAACTTTGCAAGCAGTTGCATCAGGGTTTTTACTAATATTACTACTTTGTACATATGCATGGGAACAAAATAAGCAAAATTTTCGAAATTTTTTATATGAGCAAGGGTGGAAGCACATGATATAGTGGAAAGGCAAAATGGCACAAGAGAATTTTTATACCTCCTTCACTGGTACATGGGTACCCCCCCATACTTATCCAATACTCTGTCCCAGAGTAGTGAAGAAGAGGGTGAGTTCATGTTAGTCCAGTGAAGGTTATTTAGCGGGTTCGCTTGTGCCTTGTAGAAGCTGGAATATGCTTCTTTGCTGCCGCCTCCTTCTTTCTCATTTGGAAACAACTTCTACAAGTGCAGACACTTGTGGATGCTTCCTCCTTATTAAGTAGCTGGAACCGGGATGCCCAAGTTCCATCTGGAGGTCGCCGGCAAAACATTTCCCCAGCTCACCCTCCATTTTATTTCCCAGCTCAGCCGGGACATGTGCAATAGCTCTCGGTAGAAAGAGAGCTCTTGTGCTGTCCCGGAAGTCACCGGGGTTGTACTCGTGCTGTCTCTGTAGTTGGCCCCAGGCTACTACAGAAGACAGACTATGATAAGGAATTGCCCCTCTTCGGGGTGCAGACGTTTCTGACCGACAGTTGTTGCTTCAGCTGCGGCATCCATTCTGCATGTTATCAAGTTCATCAACCATTATAAATTGTTAGATAGAAAAAGTTAAAGAAGCTCGATAATGCTAAACTTATTTCAAAATCCGGGTATCGTCCGTCAAAAGAAAGCATAAGTCGATCAAGATTGGGCGATACGAGGAGGGATTGCACGGCACAGCATACCTCCCGATACGGGTATATCGGGCGATAAGGTCGCCAAAGAGCAACTGCCCGACAGAATGTCACAAAAGAAAAACGTGCCGCCCGACAACACGTATTGGGCAAACACCATCGGTTGCTATGTCGTGCATAACTGCGCCGGGCGATACAAAATTCGACAAGGCTCGTGATCCCGATAGGCAGCGCGCGATAGGAAAAACTCGTGTCGGGCGATAAAACTGTCGGGGGATAGCTTGCTGAGCGATAAGTGTGCCGGGCGATATGCGTGTTGGGCGTTACCTTTACTCATAGGAGCCATCGCCCGATACCACGGTGAAGGCAACTGGCCGACACGGGAGCAAAAGGGCGGACTACTGCATGCGCGACAGGTGGCTAAAATGAGTAAAGTGTGACTGCCCGACATGGTGAAATCTCCGTTCTTATTTATAGGCAGCTCGGCCGGGGCGAAACGGACATCTCTGGGGCGCGCGTCGGCCAACGGGTCAGGCGGTTCATGAGATGATGGTCACATCAGTCTCATTAAGGGCATTTATTCTTATGCACGATAGGGTGCACGCCGCCCAGGAACTCCAAACGTCACGGTCGTTGCGATGCCCTAAAGACCAAAGCCCGGTACGGGCGGTCCTGCACGCCGGCTGAGCGGCTGCCCGACATGGTTAAAATAGGCGGCCGAGAAACCTAAGAGCGGAAACAACGATCAAAGGGTAAAACATCATCGGCCAAGGGTTAAGCCCTCCACCTCATAAAATTATTATAGCGGTGGCCCATAAAACAGAGTCAGCGCATGTGGCGCATGCACTGACTCGGGCCTTATTACATGCCATAAAGTTTGTTTTTGCGAATAATAGAAAAAAAGCATCCTACTCTATGAAAGAAAGAAAAACTCGGTGTTATAACCCCAATTTTTGGGTTCAATTGATGAGAAATGCAATTTCTCATATTAAGGATAATTGAACAAATAATGATGTGATTTGTTTTGAATAATTGGATTTCGTTTAAAATAGCCTTGTTATTTGATTGGTGGGATTTATTGGCTATTGGGCCCAATAACAAGGAAATAACAAAGCTAATTCAATTAGTGAATGAATAATTGAATTGATAAGAAAAGAAAAATGTGGAAACCTCTAGAAGGCAAATCCAAAGAGGATTTCGTGCCTCTTAGATTCCTTGGGCTCCAAGGAGTCTAAAGTTGCAAAGAAAATCAATTAGAAAAAGAAAAGATTAATTAGGTATTTCTTTATTAAGAAAGAAATTGTAAACAATGAGAAAATGTGGAAATTAAGTGAAAAGATGGATAATTGAGTTCCCTTTATGGAATTTTGTATCCATGAGATTTCAAATGATAAAAGGGGATGCCAATGTGGATAGTAAAAGAGAAATAAAGGGAAATACTCAAAAAGGAGATATTTTAATAAGAAATAAATAAAACATGAAATTGACTTTTAAAGGAAGATAAAGGCAAACAATGCTCCCCAATGTGGGAATCCGTGCCTTGAATGTTTCTTAAGGTCCAAGGGACCTAACATAACGAGAT
Organism: Alisma plantago-aquatica; assembly: GCA_963693085.1. NCBI lineage: Eukaryota > Viridiplantae > Streptophyta > Magnoliopsida > Alismatales > Alismataceae > Alisma > Alisma plantago-aquatica. The sequence goes on along the minus strand of OY856410.1, from coordinate 299,562,675 downwards.
AATGGCAAAGTGGAAAGAGAAAATAGCAAATTGCAAAATAAAAAGATAATGAGATACATTATTAGTGAATTTGTGAGTTTGATAAAAAGGAGTAATTTCTATTAAAAGAAATAGAAATTCGTGGCCAAAGTATATAAAAAAAAAGGAAAGTACAAAGAAAAGGAGAGAGGAAATTCGAATTCCTAAATAGCCATGCAACAAATAATATCAAGGAAATAAAAGGAAGAGAGAAAAGAGAGAGATGGTTGCTTAACAACCAAGGAAGATATGTTTCCATCTAAGAAAACGTCTTGAGTCCTCAAAGAGGCACGCCTTAGGGTTTAGTACTTCCCCCTATATAAGGGGCAAGGCTTTAGGTCGAGTACAGAAGATTTCACTCTAATTTCTCCTCTTCTTCCACGTTACTCGCTCATAAACCCTAGCAAAAGAAAGTGTTGCGACCCTGGCATAGAGAGAAGCCCGGGAAGGAGTGCGTTGGAGGCTGGATGTGCGTCGAGGTCAGAACCTGGCCTAGCCTACGTCGTCGTGCCCTAAACCGCCCACAGAAGCAGCCGCAAGGCTGTTTTAACGTCTGCAATAGCAGGCTTCGTGCTGTTCTTCTCGGTCACCCTAGCCCCACCTGAGACCTTCACCGGCTGCGCCAAGGAGCGCCGGAGGTGGAGGAACCTTTCCCGGGGGTCGACGGGGTCCAGGAGAAGAAGAAGAAGGGCCGCAAGCTGCGGCTAGGGCTGCTGCGGCAGCCGCTCGCGAGGAAGAAGAAGAAGAATCGACTTTGGACGGTTTTGCCCTCCGCAAGCTGAAGAGCGGATCCACTTAATCGAGGGTATATGCGTCTTTTCGAAATGTTTTCCAAAGCAACAGCCAACGTTGCATGGAAAGGCCTGCGTGGCAGCCTCTCATTGGCCAAAGGTATGTTTACTTTGCAAAATTCATATCTCAAAAACCGTAGCTCGGATCAATACAAATAATATATGAATTTTGATCCTCAGAACGATAGGAATCCATTAAAAATAGTCTCAAAGCCTGAATCTGATCATAGTTCGAAAATTAATGTAGATTATCATCTTTGATTAGTTAAAGATTAAGAAACCCTATTTTGCTATGATTAATGTGTTTAATAGGGTTTAGTGGATCATAAGAATTGATATTAACCTGTTAAATGCAAAAAGGTGCATTAGGATCAAAAAGGGTGATCTTTGTACATAATTATTAGATTATGTACATAAATATGTTGAAATATGAAAAGTACATAAAGCTATCATCTTTAATGTTTTAATTAATGAAAAACCCTTAGATTTGATGATAGATGGTTTTAATGATGATAAATGGTTAATTTAAGCCAATGTTAACCTGTTGTTGATAAACAAGGAAATCGGGTCTAAAAAGATGATGTTTTTATACAATTGGCTTAAGTTAGGGTTTTGTGCATAATTATGCATTAATAAGCTTGAAAACCCTAATGTAAAAGAATATGTCTTTTAATTGATTTAATTGTCCAAATCTGTAAATAAATAGGGATATGATGATCCTAAGTCAAATTGGGTATAAAAGATTATTAAAATGGATAGTTGAGCAATTAAGGTTCATAAATTTTGGAAAAAGGATATTTTAGGGTTTGTTAACCTAAAAGGGATGAAGTTTGAGAAATCAATCTAAGAAACCCTAATGAGTATTAATGAATACTTAATGCGGATTAGAAATCATAGAAAGTGAATCCAAGTCAATAAAGTAGATTCTTGATAAAGCGAGTAATGAATAGAATACATATTTATTTCAGGAACTATGTGATGATTGAAATTACTTGCTTGGATCTGTTGATTGACTTGATTGTATACACATGAAGTATATGTTGAATAATCTGCAAGTCAGGTATGTGGTTACTTATGGTTAACCGTTTAGGTTTCCCGGCGTTTTCCGAACGTTTTATCGCTTGGATGCAACTAAACTGCTTGGATGTTTATATTGCAAATATAATGTGGCTATGACTATCACTTAATGTGTATACCTATAAACTCAGATCCTGGTTCTCTCTGTGGCGAAATAGCTAACCTAGTACATGGCTACCTATGGTAGGTCATCAGGTTAGAGAAGACCTAGTATATGGCTACCTATTGGGTAGGTCCATCAGGTCTATGGATGACCTAGTACATGGCTACCCATTGGGTAGGTCCATCAGGTCAATGGTTGACTTAGTACATGGCTACCATGGAGGTAGGACCATCAAGTCATAAAGAGTTAGAGATTGGGCTATCCTCGGATAGTGCCATGCGACTCTATACCTAAAAGAGAGATCCATGTCCACTGCAGGGACAGCCCAGAGTTGTGAATATGTATGGATTGAGTTATATGGTTTAAAACGTAATCTTGTTTGTTAAATCATTAATTGAATGATTATGTTGTTAACTTAGTGGAACAATTATCTGCTTCTCCCCCACATACCAGCTTCGGCTGACCGACGTTTTGTTTGTCGGCGTTTTAGGTACAATGAAAAGAACAAACAGTAAAGTGGCACTTGTGATACTAAAAGAGAATTAAAGTACAAAGGAGGATTAGATAGATTAGTATCAATGTGGATAGAAAACCAAGTTTTCAAAAGGTATGTAAAGAAAAATTTTATTACCATTTTCAGTATAGTCTGTTAGAATTTAATAATTGTTTATGGTTATATGTCGAACCTTTGATCCGGGATTAATGGGTGCGGCTCAACCTCTGGATCTCCCTTAATTGGGGGTTATCGGGAGGTGGGGTCGTAACATTTGGTATCAGAGCGTAGGTTCCTCATTTAACCATTAATAATTATTAAATTTTACAAACTCCATAGAACCCAAGGGAGTTATTAGAGGAGTATCCGAAAGACGGAGGTGTCTAGAAAGGGATCACGACCGGGGGCTGGCAAGATTTTCCTCCGCACCGCTAGTCGGAATACGAGGACTCCCGGACCCGTGTGACCGCCTGGCCAAAGTCTTAGGGTATGAATCGAAATAAGATACCTCTAGGACTTCTCATCTTATTCATCTCTTCTCATCATAAAATTTCTGATAAGGACCTAAAAGATTAGGGTTTCCTTTCTTCTCCTCACCTTCTCAAGGTATGGGTAAGATTAATAAGGTTTAAGGAATCCTCCATCAAATTAATGAAAAGCATGTAAATAAGATGCCATGGACATAAGCTTAATAGATTAAGCGCAAAATAAATAATAGATACATGCTTAGGTCGTATGACATCAGATGTCATGACCTCAGAAGAGACCTGAGGCTAGACCTTCTTGTCAGGAGGATAAGTCTGTTTTGGAGATAGAGTTCTCCATTGCAAGTAGAGACCTGCTCATCCCTGCGGATGATGCTAACCCTAACCCTAAGTGATGGTTGGAGAGAGATGAGTAGACCAGGTGTTTGAAGGGACATGCCTTTGGGATGCCATATGATCCATGGGTGACCTAGCACCTTTGGCAACCCCAACCCTGGGAAGGGTCGTACATGTTAGAGTACATGATAGCTCTTTGGATGATGATGTTAGTGAAGGACCATAGAAACCCTATGGGCTTGTAGGGCATGGTTGGCACCTAGGGCACGTCATGGGGGTGACAGTAGGATGAAACCCTGGATAAGGAATCATAAGGGGTATGGATGATTCTGAGCAACCATAAGTTCGAACCTAGGCTTCACCCATGTAGAGCATGCCTTTGAGGTTGAACCTTCATGAAGAGAGGACCTCTACTGGTGAGGTTGGATGTAGGGTTATCCCTAGAGAGAGCAGGAAACCCAGTAAGAAGGTTGGAAGCCTAAAACCCTGAACTATGGATGATGTGGGTTGCCTCATGATCAATCCCTAAAAGTTGATGATATCTTGGTTGCCTTTAGAAGGACCAAGCCCTAGAGATAGAAGATGAAGTATCTGGTGCCTATGTGGTTACGGTAGGAAGAAGAGTTCCTTAGATCTAGAAAAGTGTGGTAGCAGGCTATGAGGCCTTGTACCTTGTTAGTTGTCCTTAAGGAGGACCCAACCCTAAGTGTTGATCGAGAAGAAGGATGGTAGGAAGTGTACGAGATGCCTTTTGCCAGTTGATTCATGGTTCAGAGATAGAGCGTGCCGTTGGACACCTAAAAGTGAACCTAGGGTTCCTAGGTCTGAGAGGGGAAGTGGTATACCTAATGCTCATGATGAGAATTAAGTTTCTATAGTTTCGAACATGGTACGCCTCAGGGATAAAGAAAAAGGGAAGTCCCTTAAGTTTAAGGTATGTTTGGTGGATCCCCTCATAGCTAGGTTGATGATAAAGGAAGGTATGATCTTGATCCAGTATCGAGGAAAGAAGGATAAGTATGACCTACCATGGTACAGTAAGGGGGCTGCTTATGCCTTAATGGCTTGCTAAGTAGGCTCGGGTAGATGTAAACCCTTGACCTAAGAGCTTTTGTGACCTTGGAGATAGTTTTCCTCCCATCCGGGGAGAGGGACCCCTTTGGAAGGGTGCATATCAGTTTTGTTGGTTTAAAGTAACCTAAAGAGGTCTCTTAAGATCTTGAGAAGCTAAGAGAAAAGTACATAGTATGAGAATGAACTCATAGACCCGTAGATATCCATCTCTATTGCATGTGAATGTGTTACCATGGAGGTAACCAGTAAAGGGTGTGACCAAGGTAGATAGGTTGCCATGATCCTGATGAAAGGATGAAGGCCAGCCCATGAATGCAGAAAGAGAGATGATGAAGACTTGGGTAAAGTTCTAAGTGAACATGTTCTATGATGGAGAATCCTAAGTCTATCCTAGGGACAGGTAGGGATAAGTCCGATGAAGGTAGGAGTTGCCTAATTCCCCATGCACATGACCATAGGGTCGGGAGGTAACAGCTATCATTGTCCTAGTGCCATGGGTTAGGAGATTGATCACCTTCATGAACTCATGGGACCCAAAGGGCAGATGAGTAGGGCACTCTCTTGATGCATGAGGGAAGAGGGATGACCCCAAAAGAGTCGGTACCCTATGGACCTAGAGGAGTTGACTAAGGATATAAACCTCAGTAGGTTCAAGACTTGTTTGATATCATGATGGTTGTGATGAAGAGACGTATGTGGCACGTTGCAACTCAAATTTAAAGGTGTATTGGCAAGGTGGGATGTACCACCTCTACTCTTAGAATAGGAGGAACTCTGTATTTGGACTGCAGCCAAATGCTTATTTCCTCTTGTTATGGGGGTGAGAGATAGGCCATTATGCATGCCATACACCAAGGAAAAGAGATGATGTAGGATGGAGCGTTGCCACGAGAAATGGGGATAGAGAAATTATCATACCATGGTAAAGTGAATGAATGATACATAGATGGTTTTTAAACACTCAGAGGAATGAGGTAGTTCCCTTATGAAGATGTTTTTATCGTGAGCTACGTGGAACTTACAAGTTATACCAGGTTGAGTTTGATCACCAGGGAGATGGAATCAGAGAGTGTTCTTAGGAAGATAAGCATATAGTTTGAGGTGACATGATAAGTGAAATGCATGAAAGGGTAATGTTATTTAATACCTAAGGATGTGAAGTGGTACTGGATGCTCTGGTTGAGATACATCTGCCTTGTTTAACTAGGAGCTAGAAGAGGTTGTTTGGCTAACCCTAAGTTTGAAAAGGAGGGGTGGTTCGATAACACCCAGATGTAACAAGGTATGTTGAAAGGTTAAGGGTTGTTTGGTTAGCCAGTCTAATTCTTAGTATGATGGAAGGATGATGGTAGAACCTCATGTGCATCTCTTTGGAAGAGAAGGTAATGAAACCCCGACTAGAGTGGTTTAGAGTTTTGAGGAGTTGATCTTGAAAGAGTCATGACATACAGGGAGTCATGGTTGGAGATCATCATACACCGTGGAAAATGGCAATAGCACGTTAGATGCTTAAGATGTGGTTGCATGTGGTTTATGGCCATGCAAGCCAAGAGGTAAAGGACGAACCCCAGTAACCCAGTGTATCAATATGGAGGTCAAAAGAATCCCTGAGAGGGAATGAGAGATCAACACTATGGATTTTGTGATAGATTTTCACTGGACCGAGGAAGGTCGAGATACAATATGGATTATAGTAGGATGCCTTACCTAGATAATGTGAGAAAGGAAGAGTTTTGTTAAGGGACAGATCTAGTTGAACTATCCATGAGAGAGATGTTTCAACTACCCCATTAAGTGAGTTCAAAGGTACTTAAGTTTGAACTAAAGGTTCACTTCTATAAAGTGGAAGTAGGTACATGAAGAACTCTATGTTAGTATAGTTTATCACCCCTAACTATGGTTAGGATGGTCCAGACTAAAGGGTCTGATGAGGGCATATGTGCTCGTTCAGGGTGATAACTAGAGACAGTTCTTGTCCTATGAAATATGTGACAATAACCACCATAACCATGTATCAGGTTTTATATGAAGCTCTATAAGGGAGGTTGTGTTGGTCACCATTTCAGTAAGGTGATGTTGGTGAAAGGACCATATGATGGTTAGAAAAAGGACCACAGTGCGTGTAGATAAAGTCACTTTGATCGTGAAATGGCTGAAAGGAGCCTAGAGACGATAAGAGTCGTACGCAGATGCAAAGTAGACTGACATGCAGTTCACTGTGGGAGAAAATGTAACGTGAAAATCCGACCCCTCTAAGTTATAACTAAGAGAGCTGAGTCCCCGATACATGGGTCCATCAGAGATGGATGGGTGGAAAAGGTTAGGTTGACCCTACCCCTCGGGATAGAGTAATGAGAAATGTTTTCCATGTGTCCAATTTAGAGCACTATGTGAGGTACCCGACCATGTGCTGAGCAATCAACCTAGTGAGCCCCAAGGGAGGTTGAAATGGCCTGAGTCACCTGTGTAGTTTATAGACGCCAGGATGAAAGAACTCAGAGAAAAAGAATATGTGATCATAAAGGTTCTTTGAAAATGCCATGGGTACGGCAAAGCCACATAGGGGCCAATGATGGACATGGAAAAGTCTTATCCTGAATTGTTTGGTTGCTTGTTTGAATTTTGAGGACAAAATTCCTATAAGAGGGGAAGGATGTTATAACCCCAATTTTTGGGTTCAATTGATGAGAAATGCAATTTCTCATATTAAGGATAATTGAACAAATAATGATGTGATTTGTTTTGAATAATTGGATTTCGTTTAAAATAGCCTTGTTATTTGATTGGTGGGCTTTATTGGCTATTGGGCCCAATAACAAGGAAATAACAAAGCTAATTCAATTAGTGAATGAATAATTGAATTGATAAGAAAAGAAAAATGTGGAAACCTCTAGAAGGCAAATCCAAAGAGGATTTCGTGCCTCTTGGATTCCTTGGGCTCCAAGGAGTCTAAAGTTGCAAAGAAAATCAATTAGAAAAAGAAAAGATTAATTAGGTATTTCTTTATTAAGAAAGAAATTGTAAACAATGAGAAAATGTGGAAATTAAGTGAAAAGATGGATAATTGAGTTCCCTTTATGGAATTTTGTATCCATGAGATTTCAAATGATAAAAGGGGATGCCAATGTGGATAGTAAAAGAGAAATAAAGGGAAATACTCAAAAAGGAGATATTTTAATAAGAAATAAATAAAACATGAAATTGACTTTTAAAGGAAGATAAAGGCAAACAATGCTCCCCAATGTGGGAATCCGTGCCTTGAATGTTTCTTAAGGTCCAAGGGACCTAACATAACGAGATAATGGCAAAGTGGAAAGAGAAAATAGCAAATTGCAAAATAAAAAGATAATGAGATACATTATTAGTGAATTTGTGAGTTTGATAAAAAGGAGTAATTTCTATTAAAAGAAATAGAAATTCGTGGCCAAAGTATATAAAAAAAAAGGAAAGTACAAAGAAAAGGAGAGAGGAAATTCGAATTCCTAAATAGCCATGCAACAAATAATATCAAGGAAATAAAAGGAAGAGAGAAAAGAGAGAGATGGTTGCTTAACAACCAAGGAAGATATGTTTCCATCTAAGAAAACGTCTTGAGTCCTCAAAGAGGCACGCCTTAGGGTTTAGTACTTCCCCCTATATAAGGGGCAAGGCTTTAGGTCGAGTACAGAAGATTTCACTCTAATTTCTCCTCTTCTTCCACGTTACTCGCTCATAAACCCTAGCAAAAGAAAGTGTTGCGACCCTGGCATAGAGAGAAGCCCGGGAAGGAGTGCGTTGGAGGCTGGATGTGCGTCGAGGTCAGAACCTGGCCTAGCCTACGTCGTCGTGCCCTAAACCGCCCACAGAAGCAGCCGCAAGGCTGTTTTAACGTCTGCAATAGCAGGCTTCGTGCTGTTCTTCTCGGTCACCCTAGCCCCACCTGAGACCTTCACCGGCTGCGCCAAGGAGCGCCGGAGGTGGAGGAACCTTTCCCGGGGGTCGACGGGGTCCAGGAGAAGAAGAAGAAGGGCCGCAAGCTGCGGCTAGGGCTGCTGCGGCAGCCGCTCGCGAGGAAGAAGAAGAAGAATCGACTTTGGACGGTTTTGCCCTCCGCAAGCTGAAGAGCGGATCCACTTAATCGAGGGTATATGCGTCTTTTCGAAATGTTTTCCAAAGCAACAGCCAACGTTGCATGGAAAGGCCTGCGTGGCAGCCTCTCATTGGCCAAAGGTATGTTTACTTTGCAAAATTCATATCTCAAAAACCGTAGCTCGGATCAATACAAATAATATATGAATTTTGATCCTCAGAACGATAGGAATCCATTAAAAATAGTCTCAAAGCCTGAATCTGATCATAGTTCGAAAATTAATGTAGATTATCATCTTTGATTAGTTAAAGATTAAGAAACCCTATTTTGCTATGATTAATGTGTTTAATAGGGTTTAGTGGATCATAAGAATTGATATTAACCTGTTAAATGCAAAAAGGTGCATTAGGATCAAAAAGGGTGATCTTTGTACATAATTATTAGATTATGTACATAAATATGTTGAAATATGAAAAGTACATAAAGCTATCATCTTTAATGTTTTAATTAATGAAAAACCCTTAGATTTGATGATAGATGGTTTTAATGATGATAAATGGTTAATTTAAGCCAATGTTAACCTGTTGTTGATAAACAAGGAAATCGGGTCTAAAAAGATGATGTTTTTATACAATTGGCTTAAGTTAGGGTTTTGTGCATAATTATGCATTAATAAGCTTGAAAACCCTAATGTAAAAGAATATGTCTTTTAATTGATTTAATTGTCCAAATCTGTAAATAAATAGGGATATGATGATCCTAAGTCAAATTGGGTATAAAAGATTATTAAAATGGATAGTTGAGCAATTAAGGTTCATAAATTTTGGAAAAAGGATATTTTAGGGTTTGTTAACCTAAAAGGGATGAAGTTTGAGAAATCAATCTAAGAAACCCTAATGAGTATTAATGAATACTTAATGCGGATTAGAAATCATAGAAAGTGAATCCAAGTCAATAAAGTAGATTCTTGATAAAGCGAGTAATGAATAGAATACATATTTATTTCAGGAACTATGTGATGATTGAAATTACTTGCTTGGATCTGTTGATTGACTTGATTGTATACACATGAAGTATATGTTGAATAATCTGCAAGTCAGGTATGTGGTTACTTATGGTTAACCGTTTAGGTTTCCCGGCGTTTTCCGAACGTTTTATCGCTTGGATGCAACTAAACTGCTTGGATGTTTATATTGCAAATATAATGTGGCTATGACTATCACTTAATGTGTATACCTATAAACTCAGATCCTGGTTCTCTCTGTGGCGAAATAGCTAACCTAGTACATGGCTACCTATGGTAGGTCATCAGGTTAGAGAAGACCTAGTATATGGCTACCTATTGGGTAGGTCCATCAGGTCTATGGATGACCTAGTACATGGCTACCCATTGGGTAGGTCCATCAGGTCAATGGTTGACTTAGTACATGGCTACCATGGAGGTAGGACCATCAAGTCATAAAGAGTTAGAGATTGGGCTATCCTCGGATAGTGCCATGCGACTCTATACCTAAAAGAGAGATCCATGTCCACTGCAGGGACAGCCCAGAGTTGTGAATATGTATGGATTGAGTTATATGGTTTAAAACGTAATCTTGTTTGTTAAATCATTAATTGAATGATTATGTTGTTAACTTAGTGGAACAATTATCTGCTTCTCCCCCACATACCAGCTTCGGCTGACCGACGTTTTGTTTGTCGGCGTTTTAGGTACAATGAAAAGAACAAACAGTAAAGTGGCACTTGTGATACTAAAAGAGAATTAAAGTACAAAGGAGGATTAGATAGATTAGTATCAATGTGGATAGAAAACCAAGTTTTCAAAAGGTATGTAAAGAAAAATTTTATTACCATTTTCAGTATAGTCTGTTAGAATTTAATAATTGTTTATGGTTATATGTCGAACCTTTGATCCGGGATTAATGGGTGCGGCTCAACCTCTGGATCTCCCTTAATTGGGGGTTATCGGGAGGTGGGGTCGTAACACTCGGGCTGCCTCCGGAGGAGCGCTGAAGTTCACGTCGCCAGCTCAACCGGTGTAGGATCATCTTGTTCCACCCCTGGCTGTGCCCATATCCTGCAGGTCGATCTCTGCTCTCCTGACAAAGGCCTCATCCTCATAGAATCTTTTCACCCTGTGCCCATTCACTTGAAATAACTTGGTCGGATCGTCCTTGTCGTAAAAGTTCCATCATTCCTTATGGATATATTTTCGACACAGTGAACGGTCCAGACCACCTCGTTTGCAACTTCCCAGGGAAAAGACGAATAGAGGACTTGAATAGCAAGACCTTATCCCCTTCGCTTATATCCTTTCTCCTGAGATGGGCATCATGCCACAACTTCGTCCTCTATTTGTAGATTTTTGCATTTTCGTAGGCATTCATTCTCCTCTCTTCGAGCTCTTGAAGCTGCAAGAATCTCTTTTCTCCAGCTTTGTCGAGGTCCATATTTAGGAACTTGATTACCCAGAGGGCCTTGTGTTCCAATTCTAACGGTAGGTGGCAGGATTTTCCGTAGATGAGACGGTAGGGGGTGGTTCCAATGGGTGTTTTGTAAGCAGTGCGGTAGCCCCAAAGTGCATCGTCAAGCTTCATGGACCAATCTTTCCTTGTTCGACTGACAGTTTTCTACAAGATTTGCTTGATTTGTCTATTGGAAACCTCTACCTGCCCTGACGTCTGGGGATGGTAGTGTGTAGCGATCTTGTGCTTCACTCCGTACTTGCGCAGGAGTGCTTCAAACTGTCTTTCTCCAAAGTGCGATCCTCCGTCGCTAATAACTGTGCGCGGGACGCCGAAGCGAGGGAAGATGGTCTTCTCGAAGAGCTTGATAACCAACTTGGCGTCACAGGTTTGGGTGGCTACCGCTTCCACCCACTTTGATACATAATCCACGACCACGAGTATGTACTGATACCCTCGAGATGGGGGAAACGGCCCCATATAGTTGATCCCCCATACGTCAAATATTTCGAATTCAATCCAGCTTGCCATTGGCACTTCGTCCCTCCGCCCTATGTTCCCCGTAAACTGGCACTCTTTGCAAGCCTTCACAAACGCAGCGTCTTTAAATAAGGAGGGCCAGTAGAAACCTGATTGTAGCACCTTTGCAGCTGTTCTTTCGCTGCCTAGGTGACCACCATAGGGGGAGGCGTGACATTGCTTCAGGATGTCCGCGGTTTCTTCTTCTAGTATGCGCCTCCTGTATAAGTTGTCGGATCATCTTCTGAACAAGAGAGGATCATCCCAGTAGTAGTTTTTTAACTTCCGCGAAAAGCTTCTTCTTCTGATTGTACGTTATGTCAGGGGGAAGTTCTCCGCAAGCGAGATAATTGCAGATGTCTGCAAACCAGGGTAGGCTTTCTTCTTGGGCTTCGGTCAACATAAGGGCTTCATCGGCGTAGTCGTCATTGATAGGAGGCCCTCTCTTTTTCTCAGTCACGATCCTTGATAGATGGTCTGCGACCACATTCTCTGCGCCCTTCTTGTCGACAATTTTGTGGTCGAATTCTTGGAACAGTAAGGCCCACCTCAACAGTCTGGGCTTCAAGAAGGTGGAGGAGGCGGAAGCTAAATACACTATCTCTGTCCTTCCTCCCCTTCTCTTCTTTGTGATAAGGTCCTTGAGGAACTTGGCATACATAGGCATCTCTTCCAATGCATCAAGGAAGGGGACTTCAAGATGCAGTTTCATGATCGAGTCCATGAACCTCTCATGACGCTTCTTCAGATTTGCCTTTATCAGCTTATACGGGAACGGCGGCCTTGGGGCATAGGAATTCCTCCCACCAGGTAGCTCGTCTGAAGGCTTCCGTGCTGGCTCTTGAGCTTCTGCTTGTCCACCATCGCCCTCTGTTGGAATGGTGCTCTTGTCTTTTTATGTAGGCTGAAAGCTGACCAACCAAGCTAGGCTGGCTCACCCTCTTGCCTCGGCCCTGACATTCACCTTCAAGAAGAGATTGCTCACAATGGGACATGGTATCAAAACTCGGTGGAGCAGGTTAGCTTCCAAGGTTCCTGTAAGAGCATATAAAATCAAGTTAGAAAATTGAATTATTCGGCTTCGGCTAAGAATAATAGTAATGAAAAAGGTAATGATAAAAGAAAAAGTGTGCGGTCAAGCTTATTTCTAAGCTTGAGGCACAGGAGTATAGTTAGTGGATTCGGATTCGTCAACAGTACCATCTTTGCCTTGTCCCCGGCAACAGCGCCAAAAAGTTGACCGGCCTAAATCGCGCGTCCTAAAATTGGAGGCGGATTTGAGGTAGTCGAGCTTTTTCATTTATAAACCCGAATCCTTCTAGGCCCCCACAACTTTGTTTACGGGGTCGAACACAGGGACAAGGGGGTAGTGTTGAGAACCCAGAATCGACACGCTACACTCCGACAGGTATAAAGAGATGATAAATTCCCTAGGAGGGAAGCATAAAGATGTCACGAAAAAAATAAGAAAACTATCTCCAAGTGGAGTTACTAGAAAGATTTAAGGTTTTAAGCAATTAACAGTTTTTAGGGGTTTTCATCCAACAGAAACAGAAGGATACACTCGAAGCTAAGGCGAGGTACGAAGGATAAAACTGTGGTAAATCAAGCGGCGGTAGGACCAATCTTGTACCCCTCCTCTCGAAGCGGGCACCTCTAACAAGGCATCAGTTCCACTCTAGGGGTCACCAGACTCAAATTAGAGTGGAAAGGTTACTAAAGCAACTCCGTTCCGGGCACTCTCGTACTCCAGAATCAGACCAAACACTAGAGCCGCAACACAACTCTCGAAGTTGTTGCGACGGGAAAACACGATTCGATAGCTAAGCAAAACGTGATCCAAAACATGCAAGCTAGAGTTCAGATACCAAACATAGTAGTCATCCAACATATTGCACCAAGCATAGAGAAGCAAGTAAGTAAGCATTTCTATTTCTATAAGCATTAAAGGTCTTAGTTACAATGCATGAGTAAAGAATTAAATAATAGAATTAAAGATATGTGTCGCCTTCTTGATGTAGAAGGACAACAAGCTACAGTAACCATCCCGCCCGATATCGGACAAAGGGGCCTAGCCCGATACAGCCGTGTCGGGCGGCACACTCTCTCAAGCAGCATACCGCGACGGGCGACTGTATCGCTCAAGGACCTGGCCGATACGCTCAAATCGGGCGGCACACCCTCTCGGGCGACACGCCTGACAGGCGGAGCGTATCTGGTTCGTTATCATGTCGGGCATGGAGCTGCGTATCCTACTGCCAGGCACTGGTGTCGGGCACTCGTGTCACGTATCTACATCGGCCGATATCGGCTCCCAGTGTCGCCCGGTACAGTCCTAGGTGAACCAATCCCCTCCCTCTCGGGATGAGGAAGAGCTCACCTAGTGTCACCCGGTACGAACACTGGAGCACGATATGCCTGCTCTCACAGCCTCCTCCGAAGATCACTCGACTATCCAAAACCTGAAGTGACCAAGCTTGTCCAAATTGTCTAAGCTGTCTTTTCGGCTCCCTGTAGCTGCTATTTATAGGCAACTGGTCGGGGGAAGATATGGTGCTCAAAGCGCCACGTGTCCTTTCCGTCGTTCAGTCGGTGGTCGGCTGACGCGGGTATCGCCCGGTATCGCCCGACACAAGGAGGTCGGTTGTCGGGCGTCGTGGCAAGAGGCGCCTGCCGGTGGGTGGTCGATATCGCACGGCAACCGGAGTAATTGTGGCGCACTTGGCTCCCTGTCGGGTAAAGAGGCGTGTCGTCCCTCGCGCAGCCCTGTCGGTCAGCGTGTGTATCGGGTGTCAGGGGGGCCGAGACAGTCTTGGACTTATTTGCGGGTCGGAACGGCCTTATTGGTGTTAAATGGGCCAAAATAGGAGGAAACTCTGTAAAAGATGGAAATATTGGACTGAGAGCATTGCTTTGCCAATTATTACGGAAATGCATATAAAAGTGAGGAAAACAACCGAAAAGGGCAGTGTTGATAACAGAATAAAGGTTAAAAACATCACAAAAATTGGTGTTATCAGTACCTCGCTTTAGCTCGAGCAATATCTTTCTATTTTTGTTGCATGAAAACCCCTAAAAACTGCTATATGACTAAAATCTTAAATCCCTCTCGTAGCTCCACTTGGAGATAGTTTTCTTCGTTTTATTTGTGACATCTTACTGCTTCCCTTTTTGGGAATTTATCTCTCTTTATACCTGTCGGAGTGTAGCGTGTCGATTTCGTGTTCTCAACACTACCCCCCTTGTCCCTGTGTTCGACCCCGTATATCTACTTCGACCCCGTAAACAAAGTTGTGGGGGCCTAGAAGGAATCATGTTTATAAATGTAAAAGCTTGACTACCTCAAATCCGCATCCACTTTTGGACGCACGATTTGGACCGGTCAACTTTTTGGCGTCGTTGCCGGGGACAAGGTAAAATGGCACTGTTGATGAATCTGAATCACTAACTACACTCTTGTGCCTCAAGCTTAGCAATGAGCTTGACAACACTCTTTTTCTTCTTTACTATTATTCTCTGTTTGAAATTAATAGATTTATCTTCTAAACTTGGTTCCTCGTGCCAATAATAGGTCTCAGAAGGACAGTGATCTGTGCCACTGAGCACCAACTCCAACCGTCATGCCACCTCACATTGAACCACCCAATTCTGAAGGCGAATGCCAAAGGAGGAGGCCTGATTCGCCCTCGCCTGAAGAAAACGACAGGTACAACGGTGACCACCAACAAGAAGATCCAGACTTAGGGGAGTACGAAGAGGACCATCACCGACACAGACAACGTCACCGTCAGAGACAAAGAAGAAATCGGAACGATCAGGAACAACGCCGGGGAGAAAGCGACAACAATGACTCCGAAGAGGAGGAGAAGATGTTAAGAGAGTTGGCATCCATAAAAGCCAACAACACTAGATGTCCCGTCATCACCCTGCGGTTCAACACGGCAAATTTTGAGCTTAAGCCGTCCGTGATCTCTATGATTCAAAACAAAAGCTTCAGGGGGAGTTCGAAAAGCGACAATCCCTACCACCATCTCGATGCATTTAAAAACATATGTGATACGATAAAGAAGCGGGGAGTCCCTCAAGAGGTTATCTACTGCAAGGGCTTCATCTTCTCCCTAAAAGACAAGGCCCTGTCTTGGTATCTTGGGTTACCCCACCAGTCTTTGAACGGATGGGGAGCTTTGGCCGATGCGTTTGTAAACAAGTTCTACCCCACCGAAAGAACGGTCAGAAACAGGCAGAAAATAACATCCTTCATGCAAAAGCCGAGTGAAAGCCTCCATGACGCCTGGGAGCGGTTCCAAGAGTATCTTAGGGATTGCCCCCATCATAATTACAAGAAGGGCTTCCTCGTCACCACCTTCTATAATGGCCTGACTCCCGATGAAAGGGTGTCACTAAATGCGGTGGCAGGCAGCGACTTCCTCATGAAGAAACCAAGTAAGTATGAGACGATCATCAAGAATATGGCCGAGCTGATGGCCGGCGCGGACTTTGATCGATCTGACTGAGGACAGGTCAAGAAGGGCGGTGAAGGGTCTACCCTTGAATCTAAGGCGTTGGAGTCCATCACCTCGTAGATACAGAGGATCGCCACTGATGTTAAACAACTGTGAGAAGCTGGCGGGAAAGGTAAGAAGCCAGTCGAGAAGGTGATGAAATGTGTCACATGCAGAGAAGGAGGACATGGGGTAGACAACTGCGTTTACACCCGATCGGACGTAGACAGTGATTCTGACTCGGAACACGAACGGACTGAAAATGTCTCCTTCGTGAACTTCAAAAGGCCAGATCATCCCAGGTTTAACTATGACAACAAAGATGCAGCTGAGAATTCTCACCAGCTGCATGCTATATCTAAGCCAATACAAGCTTTTGAGAAGAGAGGGGGGTCTGGTCAATATACCAAGAACAATCAGTTCCAGTCGAAGGGAAACTTTCAGACACAAGGTAAATATCAAGGGCCGAACAAAGATCAAGACAACGACTTGAGCCAATCAGACGTAATCGGCCAGCTTTTCGACTTCACAAAGAAGCAGGACACAATTAATAACCAGCTAGCACAAAGTGCGCTATCAAATTCGGGTGTGTTGAACTCATTGCAGGTCCAGCTAGCGGATATGCAGACGCATCAACGCCAAATTGATCAGCAATTTGCTCAAATGGCCGAATTAATGAAGAATCCTTCTGGCAGGATACCGTCCAACACCGAGGCTTCCAAGAAGGCAGGGATGTGATCAAGAGAAGAAGG
This sequence comes from Alisma plantago-aquatica, assembly GCA_963693085.1. NCBI lineage: Eukaryota > Viridiplantae > Streptophyta > Magnoliopsida > Alismatales > Alismataceae > Alisma > Alisma plantago-aquatica. Next base: position 299,545,991 of record OY856410.1, on the reverse strand, counting down.
GATTGAGTTTCAAAAGATGGATGATAATTAAGGCTAGAGGAAGAAAAGGCTGGAATTGTCAAACTGGAGACAAAAAACTACAACACTTCTCGGGGGGGGGGGGGGCAACCCAAGCTGCTTTTAAATTCCTAGTATAGGGCACATTTACTTTCAAACAAGATGAACATTATGAACATTATGGCATGTAATAAGGCCCTTATGGGTCACCGCCTTAGTTTTATAGACCGGGATGGGTAATACCATCTGAGGCCGGGACCTCAGTTTTCGTCCAATGATGTTTTACTCATCAGCTGAAGTTTAAATCGCTTTTGTTTTCAAGATATAACGGAAGCAACCCAACCGGAGTTATGAGTGTGCCCATATCGGGGAGTGGAATTTCGGGCATCGCAAAGGGCCGTGACGGATTACACACCTAGACGGCATGCACCTGTGACCGTCACGCCAAAGGACTGATCACCCTTAGGCCAACGGATGGGCTTGCCCGTCTTACGAGTTGCCCTAATGGCCGACAACTGCCCCGGTTTTACCTGTTTTACCCCGGTTGAGTTTGCTATATAAGGGGGGACGAGTTTTACCATGTCGGGCTCCTTGCCTTACTGTTCTCTCGCTTCCATATCGTGCTAAGACCTTGTGTTGTTGCTCCCGCATCGCGCAAGTTTTCCATGTTCACGTATCGTGTGAAAGTTCAGGAAGGTAACGCCCGACAGACCCTAACGCCCAACAGACCTTATCGCCCGATAGGTTGTGTCGCCCGACACGTTTATCGGCCTTATGATTTCTCGGTTGAGCGGTTTTGTATCACCCGATATGAGCGTCACGTGACGTACCTTTGATTTACGTTTGCCCGATACTCGTGACGGGCGATAGCCGTGTCTCCCATTTTTGCATTACCTCTCCTGCTTTTGTTATCGGGCGACACGCTGCTCCACTTTCGGGAGGACCGTATCGGGCGTATCACCCTATCGCCTTCGCATCGCCCGACATGCCTGTTTTTTAGCGACAGACCTTGCGCGCGTTTGATCTTTTACCGTATCGGGTGATACCCACCCTTTTGTATCGGGCACAAGGTTGTACCTCTGAAACTAGTGTGTCTCCCGATATGAGGGTACCAGACAATCTTTGTACAGTGAAACACCTGGTCACACGTTTATATATACTTCTTCCAAGAGTCAACACATTTAATGAAGGTATTTCTCTTATTGTCTTCTAGAAATGGCCCGCATCAAGATGACCGCTGTCCCAGTTGACGAGCAAGGCAGGAGAGTCTACCCAGAGACTGCTGCTGAAGGGCAGTCTGCCAGGCCTACGCACCCGAACCCAGGGCCAGCTGGGACGTCGGCATCAGGAAAGAGTGCTAGGGTTGGAGAGGTGGCGGCACCACCCTCAGCACCGATAAGGAATACACCCCAGGAACCCTTGGAATACACCCCAGGAAGGTTCCTGCCAAGGGATGACGAGCATGCACGCCGTTACAATGAGCTGTCAACCAAGATCTACAGGCCGAGCAGGTTCTGCCATCGGACTTCTTTCGTGGAGCTGGGCATTTTTGAAAGATTGAAGGGCGTGCTCACCGCGGCTGGATTGAAAAAGATCTGCCTCGGCCGGTCTTTCTCCTACACCGAGCTCACAAAAGAGTTCATGTCGTCTCTCCGCCGGGTAAAGAATTTTGCAGCTGAAAAGAAAGAATACGGCGGAGCTGATATACTCCAAGCCAGGCTGTACAACTCGGAGTATGCAATCTCCGAGAAGCTGCTGAACAAGATCTTCTCTTCCAGCGAGGAGGAGGAAGATTTGATGAATAACGGTGGGACTATCACCGAAGGAGACGGGTTTAACCCCGTGGAGCTCTGGAATAAGCTGACCGGCGAGTTATTCTTTAAGCCGGGAGTCAAAGTGGCAGCGATGCACTCCTGTTTCTGGAGAATCATACACAAGTTGGTGGCATGCCTGCTGTTCAGCAAAAATGAGTCCAACAACATTTACACGGAAGAACTCCACGTCATATGGCACCTGATGGAGGGAAGAGTGATAAACCTTGGACGGTTCCTGCTGAACACGATACACCCGATAAGGGATGCCACCAAAGAATATTGCATGGGGTGCATCGTTAACCTAATTGCAGTAGGGCTCGGGTACCCTAAGGAGCCCCGAAGTCTATCAAGGACACAAGGTGATGAGGTGATTGACCTCAAATACCTGATGAGGACCGGCATCATAAGGAAGGAGGGGGGCTACTTCTACAAATTCGCAAGGACGAACACACTCCTCCCGCTCCCTCAATGCGCCACTTACGACACGGACAAGCTGGTCTTCACTGCCGAGGAAATTGAGGCAATGGCGGCAAATACAGCCCACGCCACATCCGCAAGCGCCCGGGAAGGAACAAATCCAGAGCTTCAGACGACGGCTACTAATAGGGCTATCGTCACACCTGCAATACCAACCACAACCACGACGACGACTGAAAGGGCCGAAGAAGAACCAATGATCATTGAGGTCACCGAGGTAATAACTACGGGAGCTACCACGGAGAGGACGGTCGCAGCTCCCGACATCCCTATAATGCCAGTAGAGGCAGAAGAAGAACCACAGCCGAGCGCCAGTAATGAGGTGTTCGCCGCGGTCCTTCAGATGAGACTCGAAGGCATGCAACTGACGCCGACACCACCACCAGTGTCTCTAGTCAGAGCTGCTGAAAGGATCGCCGAGGACGTAGAGGTGGAGCAGTGTCCACCCACACCACGACCATCTTCACCGGGACATGAAGGCGGGGAGGAGACGACCGCAAGAAGGCCGACACCTCACCCAGAGACATCTGCCACACGAACAATAGAGATAAACTCTGCCTCGTCTGGTAGACCAGAACGAGAGCAGGGGGTAGCAAGGATGGAAGGGAGGACAACAAGAGACCCTCCGTCATTCGGGATGATGCTAGGGCGCGAGCTCGACTACTTGCGGGAGGTAACAAACAACAACTCAGCCACCTGTATTTCCCTAACCCGCAAGTTTGCATCTTTCCAAGACAAGCTGAACAACCAAGAGTAAGAGTTGCTGACTCTAGCTGGCCTTCCCGGCAGGCTAGAGGCTCTGAATGCGACACTGCAGCAAGTTCTCCAATGCCTCGACAAGATCGAGGAGAGGTTGGATAGAGGGGACGATCATCCACGCCGAAGGAAGCCGAGAAGGTCGCCATCGCCCCCTAGCCGTAGCTCTCCTTCTTCTTCATCAACATATGCCTCCGCAGCAGGGTCCGCCTCCGCCTCTAGCGAGCGATCCACAATGCCCGAAGAAGGAACGCAACCAAAGTCAACCGACGGAGCTCCAGCAGGCCAGGAGAGCTCCTTAGGTCTAGAGGAAGAAAATCCCTCAGTCTCCCTGGATGAAGTTGAAGATGATAACGCAGATATCAACATCGGGGGAGACTCTTCTGACGAATCAGAGGGTGAAAAGGGGGACGTGTATGCAGCTAATGAAAGACACCTCCCCTAAGGAAGACGCTTGATGGCGGACAGGTTCCGTGAGCCATCTGAAATACCTTCCTTTGAGATGGCCGACTTCGACAGAAGGGTCATCGGCTACCTGACGATCAGAGACCAGATGTTGTTGGGCAAGGTCCTAAGATCGCGGGCAGATGAAGAAGACGTCATCTGGAGTGATGGCTACTTCTCCGTATGACGGGGAACACTCTGCGGCATGTTCTGCTCACCGGCCATCGTCGGAAAAGACTGTTTAGGGTCCTCGAAAATGCAATAATAGAAAATATAGATAGCAGGACAGGTCGGAAGAAGATATACGCCGCCACCCCAACCTTGGCAAGAAGGATAATGAAGGGGGAACAAGACTCCACTGCGGTGACCAACATGCTGCGACACATTAACGAGCATAACCCTAACCTCGTGTTGGCACCGTACAAGCACCGCGACTTTTGGTTCCTCTGCATACTAGACTTAAAGAACCACGATGTCCGGCTGTTGAACTGCAATTACAACAAGGTGTCGCACTCCGGAACTGCTTTCAGCCGCCCGGAGGATAGAAAGTTGAGACTTCTACCGCTGTGACTTCTACGAGCTATCAAGGAAGGAGCCAAACATCACGGCGGCATTTGGAACTTCTATTCTATTCATAGCTTCCCCGTCCAGGCTGAAGAGGGAAGCGAAAACAGCGCCTTAGTCGTCTTAAGTGCCATAGAGGTGCTCAGTACTTTTGGTAACTTGAGAGCCCTCAGGGGCACATATTTCTATCAACGCAGGGGCACATACGCCATGCTACTGATCAAAGACGGGTGCTATTTTCGAGATGAAGGGGTACCTGATAGGCTGCTGAATGATGACTAAGAGGATGAATCTTCACAATCCAGCAGCTCCATAGAGAAAGAAGTAGTACTAGAAACTGACACCCACGGGGCAGGCAAGCAGTTAGAGACCCTGCGGAAAGTGCACGGGATGGAAGACACTGCTTCGCCTATAGGTACAGAAGGGCTGATCAAGACTTCGACCACTTCTCATGTACTACGCTCACACAGGAGCAGGTAGATGAAATCCTTCTGAAGTTAGCGGATGCTACCCCAGGAGATGTCGCTTACAAGGCAGGAAATGTGGTAGTCCCACTAGAGGATCTGAGGGACGTGGTTAAAGAAGGAGGATGCTTGGCGATATCTGTGTTTACCGCTTGCATCCAAATATTACAGTCAAAGTTCGAACACGCATACATAGCCCATCCGCTGTTGTTCAACGACGTCTGCCTAGCCGATGAAACAGGAGCAAAGAAGATTTTTCTGAAAGAGTTGGAAAGTGGGGTCCCTAGCCAAATTTTTCTGCCAATATTGCATTATAACCATTGGACGCTCCTAACGGTGTACACTATGCAACGAGCAGGAATCTTTTACAACAGCTCGGATAGCAACAAGAACCATCCAGTGCCGTGTACATCAGAACCGCTGTCATCCGTCGAACGCTTAACTCAAAAATACTACGACGAGGTGGCAAAGATGATACAACCATTCCTGGACACGCAAGCAAGCAAATGGCACGAACTCCAGTTCTGCCACCGTAGCCCGCAACAGTTTCCCCTATCTAACGACTGCGGTATCTATGTCCTGGAATGGATAGCAAACAAAGCAGTGCCTGACCAGCTCCAACACATCGATTATCACAACAAGAGAGGAGAATATGTGTGGGAGCTTCTATCAGACACAGGCGCGCTCATTGGCTAACCCTCACTGGATCAACATTACCCTACCTTATCTACTTCACAACTCTGGGACAGAGTGTGGACCAAGTTTGGGGGGGTACCATGTACTAGTGAGGGAGGTACAAAATTTTGTCTCGAATTCTTTATTCTTTTGTTCCTTCCTGTATCATGGGTACATATATATGCTCATATAATTCCCCTACATATGTACAAAGTCTATATTAGTAAAAACCTGATGCAACTGCTTGCAAAGTTAGTTTTCTTTGTGCTTAAAGAGAGACAAGTTCCGTTATATATTTATGATAATGTTGCTTCAAATGAACAAAAGATTACGTTTTCCATGCCAAAAATTTTGAAAAATATAATAATCTCGCAAACAGCTAAGAGACGAGTATGGAGAAGGAAAAAGCTGCCCAAATAGCAGAAATCTCTGTGTTTCCCCTTTACCCAACGAAAATCCCAAAAAGAGAGAGAAGCCTTATGAGTGTGAATAAAAGCATGAGAGTTGTGCCCAATAAAACAAAAGAAAAAAATATATATACCCGCTTGTTCTCCAAAAGTACCCATCTTTAGGCATGGTAGATCCGGGGCAGTGGTACGTAGGATGTGAAATCACTGCTCTAAAGCCAACTGGTTTGGACTGCAGGGACCACTTGCCCGTTAACGGACCCTTACCTGGATGGACTGATGGAAAACAAGATGAAAAACCCAAAAAATCCTTAGCCTACCCTCTACACAACTTTCTGCCCCGAAAATAAAGTTGTTTGGTGTGTAAGCTAACTTCGGAATCATACACTAAAGTCTCGCTGAAGCTGTAAGAAAAAAAAATTTACTGAAATAATAAGGCAGGAAACGCAAGGTCTTTTGTTTGTAATGAGACATCATTATCTCTAAAGGCATTACTATACTTGCTTTACCTCTTGGCCTGAAAGATGTACCAAACAAGAAGAAGCTTCAAAAAATAAAGTTTAAATATTGATTGAGGACAATCAAAACACTAAGTTTGGGGGAGTTGATAACACCAATTTTTGTGATATTTTAGACTGTTTTTATGTTATCAAAACTGCCATTTTAGCTATTTTCCTCTCTTTTGTATGCACTTTCGCAATAATTGGCCAAACAATGCTCTTAATCCTATATTTCCATCTTTTACAGAGTTTCTCCTCGTTTTGGTGCAATAAGGCCGTCCCGGCCCACAAAATAAGTCCAAGTCTGCACCGACCTTCCTGACGCCCGATACGCGCCCTGCCCGGTAGGGTGGAAGGATACCACGACGCGCGACAAGGGGTGCCGCACAAGGAGGAACTGATGGACGACACGCCTCTTACCTGACAGGGAGCCATAGTCGCCACGACAACCCAAGTGTACCGGGCGACACAGCCACCCACCGGTAGGCGTCATTGCCCGTCACGTGACCAACAGCGGACATCCCTGCGCCGAGCGATATGGGTATCGACCGTCCACCGACCCGCGTATGAGGATGACATGTGGCGCTTCGAGCACCATAACTTTCCCCAACTGCTGCCTATAAATAGCAGCTACAGGGAGCCGAAAAGACAGCTTGGTCAGTTCGGACAAGGCAGATAGTAGGGAACTTGAGCTATCTTCGAGGAGAATCGCGAGAGCAGACGTATCGTGCCCCAATGCTCGTATCGGGCAACACTAGGTGAGCTTTTCCCCATCCCGAGAGGGAGGGGACTGGTTCACCTAGGACTGTACTGGGCGACACTTAGGGCCGATATCGGCCGATGTAGATACGCGACATGAGTGCCCGACATCCACGCCCGACAGTAGAATGTGTAACTCCGTGCCCGACACGATATCGAACCTGATACGCTTCGCCCGTCATGCGTACCGCCCGAGAGGGTCCATCGCCAGACATGAGCGTATCGGCCAGGATTCTTGAGCGATACAGTTGCCCGTCATGCGTGCCGCTCGAAAGGGTGTGCCACCCGACACGGCTGTATCAGGCTAAGCCCCTGACCGATATCGGGCTGGAGAGCCGTAGTAGTATGTCGTCCTTCTACATCTAGAAGGCGACACCTATCTTTACTTTCTGTCATTTAATTCCTTATTTATGCATTGTAATTAAGACCCTTTATTTGTCTATGGAAATAGAAGATGCTTAATTACTTGCTGCTTTGTGCTCGGTACAATATGTTGGATGACTGCTATGTTTGATATCTGAACTCTAGCTTGCATGTTTGGATCGCGTTTCGCTTAGCTACCGAATTGTGTTTTCCCGTCGCAACAACTTCGAGAGTTGTGTTGTGGCTCTAGTGTTTGGTCCAATTCTGGAGTACGAGAGTGCCTGGAACGGAGTTGCTTTAGTGACCTTTCCACTCTAATTTTAGTCCAGTGACCTCGAGAGGGGCGCGGATGCCTTGTTAGAGGTACCCGCTTCGAGAGGAGGGGTACATGAATGGTTCTACCGCCGCTTGTTTTACCGCAGTTTTACCCTTTGTACCTCGCTTTAGCTCGAGCAATATCTTTCTATTTTTGTTGCATGAAAACCCCTAAAAACTGCTATATGACTAAAATCTTAAATCCCTCTCGTAGATCCACTTGGAGATAGTTTTCTTTATTTTATTTGTGACATCTTAATGCTTCCCTTTATGGGAATTTATCTCTCTTTATACCTGCCGGAGTGTAGCGTGTCGATTCCGTGTTCTCAACACTACCCCCCTTATCCCTGTGTTCGACCCCGTATATCTACTTTGACCCCGTAAACAAAGTTGCGGGGTCCTAGAAGGAATCAGGTTTATAAATGTAAAAGCTCGACTACCTCAAATCCGCCTCCACTTTTGGACGTGCGATTTAGGCCGGTCAGTATATGGGCGAGCATGTCACTTACATGTAGAGTTAAAGCACAAATCTGTATGGGCATAGTGAAAATTGAACTACAATATGGATGAAGTAGGAAGAAAAAGGATGTTTGAATTAAATGAACTAGATGAGCTTAGGTTTATGCATATGAAAGCTCAAGGATCTACAAAAAAATAACCAAAATTATCCATGATTACCACATCCTACATGGAGTTTTCACTCCATGACAGAAGGTTCTTCTGTTCAATTCTAGGTTGAAGTTATATCCCAATAAGTTAAGGTATAGATGGAGTGGACCTTTTGTTGTAGTTAAGGTTTTTCGCCATGGGGATGTAGAAATAAGCAATGGGGCTGAGCCATTCCTTGTTAATGGCTAATGGTTTAAACACTACTTTGGGGGAGATGTGGTGAGGAAAGAGGAGAAGTTCAAGCTCATTGAGCTTCACTGATGGTTTTATTAGGATCGTCGAGCCTATGACAAAAAATAAGGGTGCTTATTGGGAGGCAACCCAACCATCATTTTTTGTTCTTTCAATTCAAGTTTTATAGTTTCATAGCTTTAGTTTTTGTTTTATTAGTTTTTATGAAAAAAAGGTACGATGATCAATTTTGTGTAGTGTGTAGACTGACTTCCAGTCGGTACTATCGATGGAGTCATAGGGAAAGGATCAAATTTGACTAATGAACTCGGTGCTAACGACAACCGAGTCTATAGTACCGAAAACATCACAGAGTGGCTGAGTACAAAATTCAAAGAAAATCGGTACTACCGACCCAGAAGTTGGTAGTGTTGACATTTTATAGAAAAGGAGATGAGTAAACTAATAAGGAATCGGTACTACCAAACCCAAGTCAGTAGTACCGATAGAAATGCACGCTTTAGTTTCGAAACAATGAGTTCCCACTTAGAAGCACTGACAAATTTGAATGAGTCACTACTACTGACCCTAAAGTCGGTACCACTGACACCTGGAGACATAGAATTCAAGGCAATGCCATTGACGATCGAGAATGTTTGCATGTCACGATCGATACCACTGATCTGTGACAGAAGTCGGTACTACCAACATACCATCAGTACTATCGACACCATGTGATCTACTTCAACAACATCAACAAATCGGGACCGTCGGTAGTACCGAGTCACATAAATTTTAGATAAAAAGTCGGTTGCACTGACTCTATCTCAGTATTACTGACGCAACGACAAGGCCGCGACTGAAGCTATATAAGGAGGGGTTGAGTTTCATTTTTCGTCGCACCTTCTTCACTCCTTTAAGCAAGCATGCGTAAGCATCTCTAGGCATTCAGAGCCTACAACGAGCACTCTTTTTCTTGACCCCTTTCTTGTACTAGAGATGGCGCCAAGGAGAGAAGCTTCTTCATCAGTGGGGAATCCTACATCGATTCCCACACCAACCCACATCGTCCATGGCAATGTTGATGCAAGAAAGATATATGAAGATCTGCATATGAAGAAGATGGTGGTGACACGATACGACGATCGTGCATTTCTCGACTCCATTGGCTTCACCAACAATCTCCACCAAGTTTGTGAGCGTCAGGGGCTCAATGGTGATCACCCATTCTTCAATGACTGGTTCACATTCCCATACCTTGTCTACAAGTTCCTGGCATCATTGGAGATGTGCTTTCTCCCCGAGCATGGGGAGGGATGGAGGGCAAGTCACATCAACTTTCATATGTTTAACACTAACTTTCAACTGACGTTGGGCCAGCTCAACCCCATCTATGGGAGAAGAAGTTTGTGTCCCCACCAACTTCGACTTTAAGCGTACATGGGACCTTTTGGCAGAGGTTCTAGAAGGCTTTCATATAAGCTGGCACAATAACTCCATCAATGACATTGACCACCCTTTCGCCCACATCCTCCATCCCTACTCACAAATACCATATTGGCCAAATCAATCCAAGGACAAGGGAAGACCCAGCGAATGTACCTCTATTTTCTCCACAAGCTGTTGGATTGGAGGAAATACTTTGGACTTTGGTGCTTTCTTCCTCCAACATATGATAGGTGTGAGGAGACTGGTGCAGCGAACTCCTCCTATCCATTTTGGAGGATTGATCACACCGATAGAAATCCATCTCAACCTCAACCTATCCATCTCCAGATCCTTGAAGTCTGCGCTAAAGCTAGACCTAAAACACTTTAAGAGATCTAACCTCCTAAACACACATTAGGGTACAGTGTTTGCTTGATGTACAATAGGTGACCAGTATAAGAAGAGAGTGCTCCCCAATATAGTCTTTGACTTGTAGGGAATCCACCTCATGCGGTGGCCTGTAGATTTCCCGTCAAACAAGGAGGAATATGATGATGCCAAGGAAGAATAACAATAGGAGAAAGAAGAATAAGAAGAAGAGGAGGAGGAACCAACCATCCCCATCATGAGGAGGTAGGTTCCACGCAAGCGTCCACGAACATATGCAACATCTAGTTCTTTTGCTCCACCACCATCATAGGAAGATGATCCATATTCCATGGTGGGAATGTATGACATGTTGTAGGAGATACAACAAGGAAATCAACAGTAGGCAGTGACCTTGGAAGGCATCCACGATGTCCAAGGATGATTCTACCACAATCAACAGGAGATATTTGAGAATGTGCAACTTCTCTTAGCCAACCAAGAGAACATGCACATGCACCTAAAGTGGATGGAGGGATACCAGCAGCCATTCTTTGACCACTATTGGAGCCAGAGTTACTTTGGTAGTTATCTACAACCTCCAACAATTCCATAGCAACCGCCGAGTTTTATGAGGATGTTCTACCCCTTTGATCCCACTGTGCCACATCCTCCACCACCACCCATGTGATTCGGTGTCACTGTTCCAACTATTAAGTTAGAATTCTTACTATGTGGACATAGTCAAGTTCGAGATTAGGGGGGGTAGTTGTAACAAGTTCTATCCTTCGTTTTTATTTTTCTTTAGTCTTTATTTGCTTCATTTGCTTTTTAGTTTTATTTTGTCAAGTTGTAGGATCCACGATCTATATAGTGCAAAAGTGGAGCTTAAATCATGGTTCATGTCAAGGTCATGTCCTCTCCAGTGTTTGTAATAGAAAATTAAAAATTGAAAAATCTAAATGAAAAAATTGGCTTAGTTGCAAAATTCACAACACCTAGAGGAAGTGTATGGGATAGTCATCTTAAGGATATTTAATATGAATTGACATCTTAATTATTCATGAAATATGGATGAAGATGGGGTTTGAGCCTAAATTGATCAAACATTTAATGTGATCCTAAGGTTACCCTGTACACAGGTCATTAGAGAGGGACATAACATAATTCATAAAAGGCATTGTCTTTTAATTATGTGATTCCATCCATTTTCATTTCATTTTAACTCACCACCTTAAGATGATTAAGTAAGTCTGAATTATTTCCTCTTGTTTTCATTACATGACATAATAGGTGACATGATAGTTAGTTCTCTTTTATTGCATTAGTTACAAAATGAAGGAAAAACATATTACTATGCATAAACAATTCTTGTGCATATCATTTTAGTTGCATAATAATTACATGTAGATTGCATGCATTTCATCATTCATTTTCATATCATGAGATTACAATATTTTCCTCTAATAGAAGAATACAGGGATACACATCCATACTCTCAGAAGAAAACCAAGAAAAAAAATGAAATGTATGATGTATGTGAGTGGAGCCTAAGCATAATTGTTGTCATAAGGGGCTAATGAAAAAAAAGAGTTTGTTAATGTTTTAAAGTTAAGAGGGAAAAAGGATGCCCGAAACTCTTCACAAAGAGATGGAAACATTCATATAATGCATTCTTTTGATTTACTTCATTCTCGTTAATTTGACGAGATCTTTGATGCATGCATCATTTCACCCATAATATTAGGCATTCAGATTCATGCATTTCTCATTTTCTTCACCATATAGTTAGTTACTTGTGAATCTTCATAAGCCCACCTATTGTATATCATCCATTGCTCTTCCTGATATGCCACTTAAATGATTATTCTCCTCATCCATTCTTATAAAGATAACTACTTCCAAGTAGTTGATAGTTAGGAAAGAGCAAAGTAGAATAGGGAATCACATAATGCACCAAGAAAATGCCTAATTGATTATGATGTTGACTGTTCTCTTGATAGTGTTCATTGATCTAAGGGTGGATAGCTTCTATGGATATTTTTGGTCGCTATAGAGCAGTTGATTGTTCAGTGATCAGTAAATGCCGATTTGGGACCACCAGTTGGGGAAGGTTGAGAAATGAAATTCATAGTTTATGTCCTTTTGTTGACTTGTCTCAAATAGATCTGAGAGTGTGTTGCTCGAGGATGAGCAACATTTAATATTAGGGGATTCTTATGCACTGGATAAATGTCATTCTCACAAGTTATTTTATATTGATTTTGTGCACTATTTGTTTATTTTCATATTAATTTGTGCATGATTTACTATCATTAGCCTGTAATACTCAGTTGCATCAAATAAATGTAATTTTAATGTTTTTGAATGATTTATTATATTTCAAGATATTATGTTTGGATTTTATAGATTTCAAGAAGTTTTACAAGAATCTACAAATCTTGATACTACCGAATTTGGAGTCAGTGGTACCGACACTTGCTTAGAGATGAAAAGAAAAAAATTGAGAACTCTTGGTAGTACCAACATTGGGAGTCAATACTACTGACAACATCACAGTGATGGATTCAAGATTGATCGAGGAGACTTGATACTATCAACTTCAAGCTCAGTCGTACCAACAACTTGCTAGGTGGATGCAACTATCAAAGGTGTCAGTAGTACTGACACCCAGACAGTAGTACCGACATGTTGGGATCAGGTAGATCTAAAGATACCATTTAATCCGACAGATGAGGATTTAATTTTCCCTAAGTCACTTCTATGACTTAGGGGGAATTTGGCCAGACCTAATATCACATTCTATTCTGTTGGAAGGAAACCATGAGAAAGGAGAGGAGAACGAGAAGAAGACCACATAATGGATGATCCGGGCACTTCCAACAGATGGATTTGTAGCTGGAAGATAGCAAATCAACATGTATACGAGAGGGGATCCTTTGGACCATCTTATTTAGGGGTTCTTTAATTTTACTAATATTTCCCATAATTTTCTTCTTCTCTCCTATGTTTTTGACCATGGAAAGCATACAGGGCTGAACCCCTTATTCCTTGGGACTCTGGAATAGCCCGGTTATGCATTGTAATTGATTTTTATGCATTAATATATCAATTTCTCTTAATTTTTGGACTTATTTCTATGATATTGTCATGAACTATCCATGTTTGATCACTATAGGTAGTTTATTAGACCTTTAATTGCTTTCAAAGAGGAGATTAATGGTCAAAAATTCATAGAAATATATGTTTTATATCGCCCTTTGAGAAAGGTGTCTTATGAGTGTGAAGAAATTACCCATAGGTTTCGATAAAGCACCTAATTGATAACACAATCAACATGAGAGTGGGATTGGTTATTAGATTAGGTAGTGAATTATGCCGTGAGTGTTGGTAATTCTTGTTACAGGCTCTTAGTCTAGGGTTAGGAGAGATATTTATTAATGTTATTGTTACAACCCCAATTTTGCATGTGTTTTCATAATTAGAATATAATGATTTTGTGAATTTGGACTTAATTGAAAAGGTTGTATGCTTTGCTTCAAATAATGGATTACTTTGCAAATATCCCTTGTGATAAGAATATTGTGGTTCCTATTATTATGTTAATCCAATAATCGGTATAAAAGAGGAGAAAAGGAGAAAATTCCAAATAATAAAAAAATACAATATAATGGATAATAAGTAATATACTTATGAGAAACACATAGAAATATCTAGAAATTGGCATGATGGCCACAATTGATTAGATTTTGTTTACATGTGATTACTAATGGAAAGAGTAGTCAAAATGAAGGAAAATAGAAAAGAAAGAAATAGAGAAATAAATGAATGATCTAGTATTCATATACATACCCACCTCCCTTATATGGTTTGGTGTACATAAAAAAATATAAATTTGTTTTAGATATATCAAGTGATATTTTGGTTACATGTGCCTATAACAAAGGAGTAAGAGGGGAATATCTCTTTCCTTAGTTGGTATTAGGATAAAGAATCGTCTTTTGCTATCTAAGGAGAGATGGGAACGTGAAGATGGGTTGGAAAGGTAACGATGCTTAACATGATTACTAATTTTCCTTATCGGATCATGATGCACTACGATAAAAGAGGAAAGCTAGTATGTAGGTAAGAGATTGCTGGGAGAAATTTGTATATATTGCGCGAGACACAAATCTCATCTCCCTCCGTCTTCTTCTTTTGTCGTCCCCTCCATAACCCTAAGATTACCCAAAGAACCCGTGATTCTAGCACAAACAACACACCGAGGTTGCTTTTCCTATCGGGCATTTTCTTGCAAACTGCTTTGCGGCGATCTCTCTCTGTCTGGGTGTGATGCTCGACAACAATGTGTAGTCAACGAGGGCAGACTGGGATGAGACAGGGTTGACGCAACATGCCTCCTGAGAGTACATGACTCTCTTGTCTAACCCTAATGGCTCGTGCAAGTTTGTTCATGCCTCGGAGCGCTGATGGATGGACCATGGAAGCATCGTCCCTGCTCGCATCACTTCCGTGGAGGCTGGGCGCTCTACGACATCAGTAGGCAGCTAAGGTAGACTGAGGATCGACCTTGAGCACGGCCGTCGGGAAGTGCTATGATGCCGCAGCATGGAGCACATGCTCGCATTTGCGAGGAGAGAGATTCTAGACCAGAACAATGATCCTAAGGTACCACCCTTCTTCTTTCTGTTTATCGTGCACCTGTAGTAGGTAGAGGCCAGGTGCCACCGCCATGCACCATGGCACTGCTGGTAGGTTGGGGTAAGGCCAGCCAGGACCGTGGAGTCCTCAGGCCGATCTTGGTCACCGGAGCCATGGGAAAACATGGGGCGGTGCTTGCCTGGAAGATGCACTCACAACGGGAGTCGGACTTCCTCGCGATCGCGAGGAAGGGGACGACCTGGGGTAGAAAGACATGTATGCCCCGAGACTCCTACCTAGAACACAGGGGTGAGATAGTAATTTTCCTGATCCCTTAACTTAGCCAATTTTTAATAAAATTGGTATGGTTGCTGAGTTGTCAGCATTTGATTGGTTAGAAAAGGATTAAACTTGTTTTAATTGTAGAAATTAATTGGTAACTCGAATGACAACATATTTTATATGAATTTGGATCCTCAAAATGAAAGGAACACAAAGAAATTATATTTGAAGCCTAATTCTACTTGCAATTTAAAAAGTATGAAAAGATGATATCTTTAATGGTTTAACTAATGAAGAAACCCTAATTTGAGATGATTAATGTATTAAGAAGGGTTTTATGGATGATTAAAGTTGATATTAACCTGTTAATTATAAAAAGACACATTAAGATCTAAAAGGACGAACTTTGCATGTAATTGGATTAATTTAAGGTTCCATGTACATGAATATGCTTTAATGGGCCTTGAAACCCTAATCTCGGTAATTATGACTCTTAATGGCTTTAATTGTTCAAATTCATGAATAAGCTGAGATATGATGGTTCTAAGCTAATTTGAGTATAAAAGTTCCTAATTGTGGATAAATACCCTTAATATAGTAATTAGGGTTTTCTAAGGAATCAAGGTGGAATTAGTTATAAATAGAGTTCATGAAAGATAAGTTGCTAATTTGAAAGGAACCAAAGATGATATTTGGGCCTAATGATCTTGTCATGAATTAAAAGGATAAAAATGGTAGCTTTAATGTAAAGGAGGCATATTGGACTTAATTGAATTTTAATTGTGCCTTTAATCCGAAACTAAGGTTATATGTTATCTTTCATGAAGAGTAGATGAGATAATTAGGGTTTGTGATTATTTGTATAAAATTAGGGTTTAAAATCGTAAAAATGAAGTGAAACCCTAATTGCAATGGAAACGCTAAAAGTGGACTAGAAACCCTAGGAAGCGAGCTAGGTTTGATAGATCTTGATGGCATGATCAATGATAGGAAATTATATGCATATTTCAGGATCTCTTTGTGTGCTTGCTTGCCTATTGGATTTCTTGCATTGATTGGTTGATTCTATCTCAAAGATCTGCAAAACAGGTATGTGGTTACACTTATGGATAATCGCTTTAGTTTTACAGAGATTCCTGAATGTTTTATCGGTTTCTTGAAAATAATTGCTTGGATGACTTTTATTTCATGCAATTATAAAGTGACTATGATTATCACCATAAATATGTATGCATGACTAGCTCAGATCCTGGTCCTCCTCTGTGGCTTTGCTAATGATGAAAAGGGTAACCTGGTACAGGGCCTACTTGTTAAGTAGGACATTAGGTTATCATGAGTTAGAAATTGGGCTACCCACGTGTAGTGCCATGAGACTCTTTAGCACACCATGAGTTAAGGAGTGGGCTACCTATGGGTAGTGCCATGTGACTCAACCCTAGAAATTGATTCACCTGTTAGGTAGGATCATGAGGGGTTTAATGGGGATATACCATAAGGAAGGTAGCATCCAGGTCCACTATAGGGACAACACAAAGACTAGGGTATGTTTGGATTGAGAAGTTATGTTTAAAACATAAAGTTGTTTGTTGAATCATAATTGATTGCAATATGTTTTTGCAGTTAATTGCACAATTATTGTTTCCCCCACATACCAACATATTTATTTATGCTGACTGACATTTTGTTTGTCGGTGTTTTAGGTACAAAACCCAAAAGGACAAACAATAAATTGGCATATTGTGAATACATGAATTAAAGTGCAAGGAAGATTAGTTAGAATAGTTCCTGTATGTGGATAGAAGTTTAGAAATCTAAGTTTTTCAAAAGGTATGCAAAAAGTTTATTTTGTTACAACTTTTCAGTATAGATGGTAGAATTTGATAATTATTATTGATTATTTTTCGAACCTTTGATCCGGAAATTGGGATAACAACTCTGTCCTCTTGGTCTCCCTTAATTGGGGGTTACCGAGAGGCAGGGTCGTTATATTTATACAATTAATTATAATGTTAACCGA